>PVIA01001729.1:0-254058 GCA_004024845.1 Tonatia bakeri | reverse complement strand
GCTTTACACGGAAGTCATATCTCATCACACACCAGAGGACACACTCAGGGGAGAAGCCTTATGTTTGCAGGGAGTGCGGGCGAGGCTTTACACAGAAGCGACATCTCAACAAACACCAGAGAACACACTCAGGGGAGAAGCCCTATGTTTGCAGGGAGTGTAGACGAGGCTTTACACAGAAGTCAGTTCTCGTCACACACCAGAGGATACACTCGGGCGAAAAGCCCTATGTTTGCAGGGAGTGTGGACGAGGCTTTACACAGAAGTCAGTTCTCGTCACACACCAGAGGATACACTCTGGCGAAAAGCCCTATGTTTGCAGGGAGTGTGGGCGAGGCTTTACACAGAAGTCAGTTCTCGTCACACACCAGAGGATACACTCTGGTGAAAAGCCCTATGTTTGCAGGGAGTGTGGGCGAGGCTTTACACAGAAGTCACATCTCATCATACACGAGAGGATACACTCAGGGGACAAGCCCTGTGTTTGCAGGTGAAGTCAATGAATCATTACCATTAAATCACATGTCAATAGCCCTATGAAGTCTATGGAACCTTACTCTCCCCAAGATTGTAATTAGTACAGAAGTAACTGGTTAAACAAACCCTGCAGTTTCATGACGAGATGAGATGGACAAACAGTTCCATGAGTAATATGGGTATATCAGCACCAATCTCTTGTGGGGGTTTTTTTTGTCGTTTTCTGAAAAGATTTGTCTCCATACAAATATGAAGCCCACATCTCTCATTCCATCACCACAAGCAGAGATTTCAGGAAGAGCCACAAAAAACTCATACTCAACCACAGAAATTCAACCCATACAAATGGGTAAACGTGGAACCAGTATACTTTGTTTACTGCCCAGAGAGGGATTTAAGACAGATTCACCAGAGAAGGGAATTCCCCATACTCCTGGCAAGTGGGGCCTTTTCTCCTACTAGGCTCCCTACCCTCTTCGCTTGGCTGCTCTTGTCTTTTCTAGTTTCCTACAACCTCCAGAGCCTCAGAGGTGATCGGCAGGGAGGGATGTATGCTTGTGTACAGACATGAGCCTGGCTCAGTCTGGGCACCTGATCTTCCTCACTCCTTGCTGCCCCTTCAGGGTCAGCATTTCCTGGTGCACAGCATACAGATTCCACATCAGTCCATAGTGGGTGTGAGTCTCAGCTCTGTCTTCTCTAGCTGTGTGACCTAAGGCAAGATTCTCAACTTCTCTGCCTGATCCCTAGTCTGTACACTGGGAATGGGAACTCCAGCCTTTCTGTTTAACATTTGAAGTTGAGTCAGCACAGACAGAATCTGGCAAGTGAATGGCTGAGATCACAAATCCTGCTGAATAGCCTTCAGTGCTCATGTCTTCTGGGTCTTTAGCATTGGACAAAGGAAGATAAGGGACAGGGTAGGGGTCTGTTGCCAAAGTCAGAATTTGAGCAGACCTTACTGCTTTCCCCACATAGACTCAACTGTCCTGAGAAGGAGGCCTGAGGTGGGGGATGTGCCTCCCTCCAGATTACCACCCTCTCACTGAGCTTGTGCACCCTCAGAACCTCCTCAACACAGGCAGGTGGTACTGAAAATACGCTGTGAAACAAGACCCTCACTCACCCCTTGCTGACAACTGACACTGGGAACAGCATCTACCTGCACTGGTGTGTTAGGCGGGGTAGAGGGTAAGCCAAGGCAGGGAGGACGAGGAAGATATGTGTCACCCACTAACTCAGCAGTCCTAAGCCTGGTCCAATTCCATTGCCAGATGGTCCAGCATCACAAGAAACACCATGCTAACACGTTGAAATTCTAGGTATCGTTTCCACTGCCTGGCAAAGGCTTTCAAAGTGTATTCATCTTAAGGCCTAGAAGATGGGAGGGGGTCCACAGCACTCAAGGAAAGGGCCCATAAAACAAAATTGGCTAACTGTTTGCCTCTGTTAACTATCTGTTTTATAAAGGGTCTCTACTGTTTATAGAAAGAGCCCATAGATAACTTTGGGTGACTGCTTTAACTTTAACTGTCTCCTGTCTCATATGTATCTTACAAGATGACCAAATGGGATCTGAAGCCAGAAAAGGATTTGGGCTAATGACCCACACACATACCTACGTTTAAATAGTCTTATCCCCCATGGAAGCTGACACCCCTTTTACCTGTCAATCAATATGTAACTTTTTTGCCCCCATCCCACCAACTGTATAAGTCATCAGGACAAAAGACCTGGTGCTCTTGCCACCCAACTTCTTGCCTTTCAGTCCCATCTCAGCAAGACCTGTCCTCTTCCATGAGAACGTATCACTAATAAACCCTTCTTGCACACTAATACACTTGCTGATCTGTAATCTTTTACTGCATTGGCAAGAAGAACCGAGTTCCTCCTGTGACAGGCATACCCAATCTGCATATGGCATTCATGAAGCCTGCAACACAGGAGCTTCTGTAATGCACTCTCCTTGTACCCGGGTCCCACATGCCTTAATACAACACACTATCTCAAAATTAGTACTTACTGTATCTTTAAACTTTTGTGAGGTCAAGCCTTATGGGATAATGGACATGCACAATGCTGGTCATTCCTGGCCACCCATTCCCAGATGATGTCCACAATGGTCCAGGAGGATAAAATTCTGATGCGCCAATGGTGGGAGTCCAGCAAGACTCAAGATGAGAACAAGGTAAACATCTGCATCTGCATAAGCATAAGGAAGGGTGCTAACAGCTCCCAGAGCTCACACTTTTCTTAGAACCAGAGCTGAGTTCAATACACAGAGATGGCAATTAGTGAGGACCCCATCATATGAGATAGGAGACAGTTAAAGCAGTCACCCAAAGTTATCTATGGGCTCTCCTGCATGAGGAATACAACCTAAGCATGACCCACCGTACTGTTGGAGTGGGTTCACCAAAGGGGGACACCTACCCCCATGACCTGGAACAATGACTTTTCTGTCCTCCCAGTGCCAGGCTTATGAAGAAGAGTCTCTACTAAAACTATGGATTTCAATAATAAATATTTACTATTATTTCCTTTTATGCTCTTTTAAAGGAAGGTATATTTTTTGGGTTGTGGTTCCCTTCCCTGTTTCTCCCCCACCACCACAGCCCAGAAACACCATAAACTCAGTATTCTGTGGCTTTCAGCATGGGCCATGGGAGAGGTGCAGAGTCCTGGTGTAATGCTGGCAGAGGGGCTGGCATTGAATACAGTGGGAGTGGGAACCCACAGATTGCCACGTAATGCTCACTACCTCCAACACCAGGACAGACCCTGGAGGGCTCCCAGAAGGCTTAGTGATTCAAGATGAGTAGAGAGGTCTGTTGCCTCTCCCTCCCCTTTAGCAGCAAACCACATTCCTAGTGTACCTGCCAGCCTCCAAGGTACCCCCCAAATGCATATGCCCTTGTACAGTCCCTCCACATAACTGAGCTGATCTGTGTTATGAAAATGGTGTGTGGCTCTCAAAGCTAAGTCAGAAAGAGACTTTTGTTTCAGCCTTGCTTGCATAGTTCACAGAATCTCAGACCACCTTGTGTAGGGACCTCGGTGTTTACACACACACACCCCTTGTCCACCTGGCAGTGGCTGGCAACCAC
Source organism: Tonatia bakeri (assembly GCA_004024845.1). Lineage (NCBI taxonomy): Eukaryota > Metazoa > Chordata > Mammalia > Chiroptera > Phyllostomidae > Tonatia > Tonatia bakeri. The sequence goes on along the minus strand of PVIA01001729.1, from coordinate 250,474 downwards.
CATCCTTGTTTTAAAGTAGAGGCTCCAAGAAGTGACTGCAGCCTGACATCTGATGGATTCCAAGCCTCTTACCCTTGCTCAGAAGCTGGTTGTTTAATGGAGAGGATGGTCCTTCTAGGTGGGTGCCACAGGGGCTCCTCATCTGCTCTCTGGGTGGTCCTGGATGGATAAGCCCAACCTGCCTCTGATCTCCAGAGCAGGGCATCCAGTGTCTGTCTGCAGACCGTGCCCGTGTGCAGACTGAAGGTCCAAGGTAGTGACCTCCAACATGACGAGTTAAGTTCTGCAGTGACAGCAGGACTCACACTCACTGACAGCAACAGTCACTCCTGTCTCCAGCCTGACCATGTCCAGCAGGGACCAGCACACATCCCATGAACTGTGTTCACTGGTGGCTTGTGTGTCACTATACTGAGCCACATTGTTCCCTGGGCCTGTGGTCATCAGCTAGGTGGCTCATTGGAACCCTCTGGGCCTCACTGGAACACACTGACTGACTCTCTGTCCCAGGGTAGGGACAGCCATCGCTGGCCTGAACAGTGACTCAAATGGGCAGACAAGTGAAGCAGGCAGAGTTCATGACAAAATCTGAACGTGGCTGCTCTGGGCTCAGGGGAAGGGCTCTGACTCCAACCACAAATTCCCATCACAGTGGCATCAGGGATAGGCACAGGCATCCTTCCTGTGGCAGTCTAGCCACCGTGACTCATGAGCCTCCCTGTGGTCTGTGCTTGTCCAGACAGCAGCCAGACCAGCCAAGTTATCAGATCTCTGCTCAGGACCTTGGCTGACCAAGAAGAACTATCAGTTCAGGGTTATGCAGCAGTGTGTGCTGCATGTTTTACCTGCATGGTCTCAAGTCTATGAGGCAGAAACACCTTCAGCCACTTGCCCGGAAATGTTAGCGAGATGGTTCAAGAGCACAGCTGCACTATGGCTCTGGCACTCAGTCTAGGCCCAGAGGCCCGACTGCCAGGCAGCCCAGCAGCACCAGGCACACAGCTTCAGCTGTCTTTCTGCTCTATCTTCCTGGGCCTGCGTTTTGTCCTCCTGGTAGCGAGGGGTTCCTGCACTTCCAGCATCATGTTCATCTCATCCCAGAGACCAGGAGGTAGGAGAGCGGAAGTCAGTTTCTTTTGAACTGGGAGGCCACTACTGCTGGGCTTGTTATAGTTGGGAAGCCCTCCCCACTCTGGAGGAAGCCATACTGTGTGTCCTTTGATCCCAAGACAGGGATGCCAGGACACAGACAAAGAATAGCCTGAGGTTGTGCCCTTGTTCCAGTGACAGAAATGTGAAAGCACGTCTGGACTCTACTCTCTCATCTAAATGGTACCGAGCAGTAAACCCAGTACTGCCCCCAAGATGATGGGCAGATGTCAGGATCTCACCTGGGCATTCCAGCTAGACTCTACTTAAGATTGCACAGGACTGGCTCAGGATGGAGAAATTTACTCCCCTCAGAAGCACAGTCAGAGGGGCTGTGACAAGGAGGTTGTGGTGGTAGGGGGACTGGCAGCAGAGGACACTCCAGGCCTGACTTCTGGCTCCACTCCCAGCCCTGCAGGGCTGACAGCCAGACTCAGGGCCTAAGGGTCTGCAGCCTTGGCACAGCCACTCACAGCCACTGCTGCCTCCTCTTCCTGCCAGTGGTGCACCTGGAATCAGGGCTGTGAGGTGTTTGGGCCCTGCTGGCAGGATCGGTGCTCTTGTCTGACTGGACTCTGGGTCATGGTATGGGATGAAGCTGACTGTCAGCCAGGAGCCTGTAAGGAACCACCCAGCCCCTGACCCCGGGCTCCCAGCCCTACCCCTGCCAATGCCCCTGACTGTGGTTCATCTCTGCCAAGCATCTCACTTGTGAGTATTGTTATTTTTTTTTTCTTTGTAAGTGTCATTTGTATAACTCTGAGGCAGGAGATGGTCAGGAAGGAGGAAACTCCGGAGGTGCCCCAGGGCTGATAAAAGACATCCATACAGGACAGAGACCCTGTTCTAAGACTGGTTGTTCCTGCTTTCTGGAAAAGTGCTGAGCCATGGTGACTCATGAATGCTCCTACACAGAAGATGCTACACAACCCCTGCTTCATTATAATAGCTTTATAATAAATCAGCACTGTGGGACCTCCTTCTCCAGTGGCCAATAAAGGAAAATCATGGGAGACCACATGTGCAGTAACTTTAAAATAATACAACTATTTGTACATACATAATAAAAGCCCACCAAAACTAGTCAGAAAGGATCCGCCCTATAAAAACCGAATCCCTCTGGCCCCTAAGGTCAATCTCTGCTCAGAGTTGGCCCACTCCCATGTTTGTGGAGTGTATCATTGTTTGATAAATCTGCTCTCTCTCTGTCTGTCTGCTATAACTCTCTGTGTTCAGTTTTTTGTCCGCGATCACCAAGAACCTGGTTACCTGTGCCCACCTATGACAACTCTAAATGCCCATGGTTATAGTTTTGAACTAGAAAGAGGAAAAAATAAAATAACACAAATTGAAAAAGTTAACCATATTGTGCTATAAAGCAAGTTCCAACAAATTTCAATTCAATAAAATTATATCAGGTATGTTACTTGCTCTCATTGCTGATAATCTAGAAATCAGAAACAGAAGGTAACTAGAAAGTCCTTTTGTTTGTATAAAATACACTTCTAAATAACCCCCCAAAACAAATCACATTTGGAGTTAGAAGTAACTTAAACTGGGTGATAATAAAAATACTGTGTACCAAAGTCAGATCACTCAGGTTCCACAAATAGTCAAGGTCAGTGGTTCTCAAGCACAAGTGATTTTGCGCCCAGGGGAACATTAGGTAAAGCAGGGACACATTTCAGATTGTCATGAGGGCAGAGGTGAGGGAGGGTATAACTGGCTAGCAGTGAATAGAGGTAATGCATTCTAAGAGCATCTACAATGCAGGGGGAGGGAGGGACAGGAGAAAGAATTATTGGCCTGAAAGGTCATCAGTACTGTTACTGGGAAGACAAGTGAGGGGAGTTAGGGAGATTCCCTTCCTCAGTTTTTGTCCTGCTTGATTTTCAGGCAAGGGACAACAAGCACAGTGAAAGTGAGGTAGCAGGTTTATTTGTGAAATGCACTTGACAGGAACCTGCAAGCTTGCACCCAGCTAGTCTGCGTGCCCCACCTGCTGGGGTTTCAGGGCTTTCATGTTTGCAGCGAGCCTCCAGGCTTCCCCTCTGCAGCCCTTCTCCCAGCCCTTCTCCTGACCTTGGAATTAACATACAACTTCAAAGGGTTACTTTCCCAGATAGAGAAAATGGTACATAGGATTTCAAAGGCTCCCCTACAGCTGCTGGTGCACTCATCCTGGTCTCTCTTGTGACCTTGGAACCTCTGAAAACCTTACCTGACCCTGCTTAGGACTGCTGAATTACTCGATGGGATGTGTCCCCCTGCTCCTCCCTACCTTGGTTTGCTACCTCTGCTGCTTAGCAGTGCTGAGAATGAGAATCCCTGCTCTGTATGGAACTCAAGGAAGAGTCCAGGAGAATGGAAACCGCACATCACTGTGCTCCCTAGATCTGAAATAATGACTCTCTCTTTTCACAGGCAGCACACAGACTGAGACCTAATGGCTTGGCTAAAAGGTTCCTTTGCTTTTTACTCTGAGATACTATGACAGGCACATTTTTCATTTTCCCTCAAACTCGGTGACTGAACAACATTAACACCATTTTTTCCCCACTGCCCTCTGCAACCTTTCAGGTCATTTCACCACTCCATGGTCCCACAACTTTGTCTTTAGGAGCAGAGAACTCTTCCAAGTGCCTTCTGCAGTCTTCCAGGGAATGGAAATTTCTCCACACTAAGAGAAATTCGGAATACTGAACTACATGACTATGTGAGGTGCAAGGTCTGGTGAGCACTGCGGATGAATCCCAACTGTGCAGCCAGGCTGGATCATTTTTCCTTGGTCGCCAAACAGAAACGTGCTCTCACCTTATCCTGTCTTCTGCTGACAAATTCCAGATTCTTTCCCTCAGGCGGTGCTTTCAAGTTGGTCTGACAGGGAGCAGTACTTGCTGGGAGTAACCCACTGGGTTTCCACAAGGAGCTCCTTCTGCAGGACTCCTTCCCCAATCCACAACATGCACATCACTGTGTTGGATGAAGAACGTGCTTTGGAGGGGGCTGGTGGTGGTTCCTTTGCTGGCCTTCAATCTCTCCCATTCCACATTATTCTAAAATGTCAACAGTTCAGCCTCCCCTCACAATTTATTTTGAAAATGCAATGTTTTCCTTACGTTTCAGTAAAGAACCACATGTGGATATGCGGTCAAGATGGGTCCCCCCCTTCTACCTGCTTAACTTGAGTGGAACCCAAACGTCAGGGCAACTAACCTAACTTTGCTGGTGCAAATGATTTTCAACACGTGATTAGGATACTTGGAATATGTTGCCTGTCTCCAGCAAGCCATAGCATGGTCTGTCTTCAGTTAACATTTGCCCTCGATGGCTCTCCACTGCAACTGGTCTGCCAGACCTGTGGGGCAACTGCACACCAGAAATCTCTGGAATTAAACTTGAAAATACACTTGTGACACATTCCATCACTCACAGCAATGTCACCATACATACCACAAATCTTTCTTTGCCTTACAGTTGCACTTTGTCATTTTCTTGAAATGACAAAGCCTAAGGGGCCAAAAATGTTGCTTATGTTCTTCCATCTTCAGTGTGAAAATGGCCACGCACACATTCTCCAGTTGTGATGAGATTTTTTTAATGCAAGCTGGTATGACAGCTGTCACGATGCAGTCTAACAAAATGGTTTTGAATGACATAAAGGCAAGTATGTGAGACCAGAGCCAGGTGATGGGGTAGGGGTGTGGTGGTGGGAGAGGGTGGGGGCTAAACTGGCATTTTTACCAGCCCCATTTAAAGCAAGGTTTGACTAGCATCACAGCCTCAAAATCCTATGCAATATGTTTTTTGCCCTCACACCACTGAAGCTAGCATTCACTGAGAATGGATGACTAGAAAGTTCTGTTGTTTGGAACTTCTGAAATAAACTCCTACAGAATCTCTGAAATAAACTGCCATTGGAATTACAAAATAACTGGACCTGAGTGAGGGTAAAGGTGATTCATAACAAAACTTGAGAGAGAAATCTTCATCCTTGAATGCACCCTTATGGAAGAATTTAGGAAAGGCTTAGAAACAGAAACTGGAAATGCACGTGTTTTGCACCCATACGAGGAATCTAAAATAGTAGACGTACTGCAGGCAAAGTGGAGAAACGAGCCAATAGACATGTCCCAAAGGGCATGCACATACAATGATGGCACTTATATTTTATTTTGCTTTTTTGTATCTCTTCTAGCAGCACTATATATAAGTTTTACCTCTGCATTGTTTTTAGGAAACTGCAACAGACAAAGCAAATTGCAAACAACTTTCAAGCACATTTGGCACTTGTAAAAGCCTGCCTCTATTATGCTACAAAGCCAGTTCCAAGAAACATCACATAAAACACGCTTATTCCTCCATTGGCCACTACTCTGGAGACCAGTGACAAGGTAACTGTATAGTCCTGACATTTAGATGTTTTCTAATGTACTTGTAAATACCACTTTCATCAAAAGTCGTCGATACTTCCCTGAAATCAACCAATTTTCCTGTAGACCTAAACTAACATGTTATTCCTGAAAATTGCCACGAGATGGCAGCAAAGACCAACACTTGGAACACATACGGTACTATGGGCTTGGCCACAAGTTTCTTTCGGGTTTTCTGTTAAGATGTAATGACACACTTTTTCATTTTCCTCAACAATGTGACTGGACAGCAGTTTCACATTCAGTTCCACTGTCCTCTGCTATTGTTCGGCCAACTTCACCATTCCATCTGCCCACAACATTGTTATCTTTTGGGGCACAGAACTCTTCCGGGTGCCTTTTGCAGTCTTCCACGGACTGGAAATTTTTCTCCACTAAAAGAATTTAGGAAAGGATGCTGAAATTTCTGACAGTCCGAGGATACAATGTCTTGTGAGTACTGCAGACAAATCGGAACTGCCCAGCCAGGCTGGAACTGTTGTTCCCTGGTCACCAAAGAGAAACGTGCTCTCTTGCCTTTTCCTGATGGACGATTACATGTCTTCTGCTGACAAATTCAGGACTCTTTCCCTGGGCCAGTGAGTTCCGTTGGTCCAATGGAGAGCACTGCTTTGAAAGTAACTGCCTGGTTTCCGGCGAGCAGCTCCTAGTACAGGACTCCTAGTGATCCCACCATGTACACAGCATCTCCTCCTTTGGGTGCAGACCACACTTTGGAGTGGCTGCAGGTGGTTCCCTTCATGTGCCCACGATCTCTCCCGATCCCTGTTAGTGTCAATTATCAACGATTCATCCCCCTGTCCACAGTTCGCCTTGGAAATACAACATTTTCCTTGTATATCAGCAGACAATCTGATGTGGAAATGTGGTCAGGCAGGGATCCCTCCTCCTCCCCCCTTAACTTTTGTGAACCCAAATGTCAAGGCGATTAATGTAACCATACTGGTGGAAATTATTTTCGATGCTTGATTTGGTTTTTTTGAGTACATCGCCTGTCTCCCACGTGGCATAATGGGTTCTGTCCTTGATAAACGTCTGGACTGGATGGCTATTGACTGTGACTTGTCCATCCAATGGGTGGGGAGCCCTCACACAAGAACTCTCCAATGAAAAACTTCACAAACCACTCTGACATGTTCAATCCATCACACCACATTCTCCTATGTACCACAAATCTGGTATTCCATTGAACTGGCATTTTAACCCTCTTGATATGCCACAGTGTAATATACTGAAAATATTACTTCTATTCACCCATCTTCAATATGAAAATGGACACACACTCATTAGTTCTGATAAGTTTTTCTTAAACACATGCTGCTATGACAGTTTAACCAAAGGGTTTCAAATAAAGTTAAAGACAAGTACGTGAACCAGAGTCACATGATGGCAGAGTGAAGGCAGGGGTGGTGAGGGACCAAACTGAGTGTTTGGCCAAACCAGTATAAAGTAGGCTTCAACCAGCACCAAAGCATTGAAATCATATACAGTGAGTTTTTTGCTCTCATATCACTTAAGCTAGAATTCACTAACAGTGGGTGACTGGAAAGTTCTGTTGTTTGGTATTTATGAAACAGATGCCTTAATAATCTCCAAAATGAACCACCATTTGAGATACAAAATAACTTTAACTGAAATATGCTTAACATACTACATACCGAAACTTGAGAAAAATTTTCACGCAGAAATACACATCTTAGAAACAGAAACTGGAAATGTACCAGTTTTTGCCCCCACATGAAGAAACTAAAATAGTAAAGGACATCCAGACAAAAAAGAGAAAAAGAGCCCCAAGACATGCCCCTAAGGCCACTTACACAAAACAGTGACACTTTTATTTTATTTATGTATTTTATTTTGTATTTTACACCATGGTAGAGAAAATTGAATAAACTTTACTTTTCTCATTGTTTAAGGAAGCTGCAGCAGACAACGCAAATTACAAATGATTTTCAAGCACGTCTGCAACTCGTCAAAGCCTGGCTTTATTACACTACAAAGCCAGTTCCAAGAAACGTCACATGAAACGCATTCATCGCTCTTTTGCCCTTAACCTGAAAACCAGTCACAAGGTACCTGGACAGTGCTGATGTTTAGACGTTTTCTAATGCACTTGTAAATATCACTGCCATCCAAAGTCACTGATATTCCACAGGGATTAATGTCTTTTCCTGCTGGCCTGAACTGAAGTGTCATTCCCAAAAATGACCACGAGATGACAGCAGAGACCGACAGTTCGAACACACTGTTACTATTGGCTTCACATAAAGGTTCCTTTGCTTTTCACCAGTACAATGAACCCAAAATAGTAAACTCAATCTAGGCAAAGCTGAGGAAATGAGCCCATAAACATGTCTGTAGGAGCACGTACATAAAATGAGAGTGCTTGAGTTTTACTTTACTTTCTTTTAACTCTTGGTGGAGAATTTTAAATAAATTTTACCTCCGGGTTGTTTAAGAAAGCTGCAACAAAACAAATTACAATTTTCAAGCACACCTGGAAATTGTAGAAACCCAAGTCTATCACACTACACAGCCAGATCCAAGAAATATCACATAAAACATGTTAATTGCTTGTTAATCCTGTTAATTGCATGTTAATTGCTTGTTAAACATGTTAATCCTGGCTATTAATCTGGAAACCAGTGACAAAGTAACTGGACAGCCCTGACACCTAGATGTCTTCAAATGCACTTGGAAAAACCCCTGCCATCAAAACTCATCTATATTTCACTGGAATCAAGCACTTTTACTGCTGACCTCTACTGAGGTGTCATTCCCCTAAATGACCACCAGATGGCAGAAGAGACCAACACTTGGAACACATGGACCTATTGGCTTGGCAGAAAGGTTAGTTCACTTTTTACCATCAGGCACCATGACAGATACACTTTTCATTTTCCCCCAACAACGTGACTGAATGACAACTGGACAACGTACTCGCCACTTTGTTCCACTGCCCTCTGCCATTTTTCAGGCAACTTTGCCATTCCATCTTCCCACAACATTGTTCTCTTTCAGAACAGAGAACTCTTCCAGGTGCCTCTGTAGTCTTCCAGGGAATGGAGATTTCTCTCCATTTAGAGAAATTTGGAAAGACTAAACTAAATGGTCATGCACCTTCTGCATCTTCTGACAAATTCTGAATACTTTCCCACAGGCAGCTTTCAGTTGCTGTGATAGGAGTAACCTGCTGGGTTTCTGCAAGGAGCTCCTACTGCAGAACACTCTCAGGAATCCACATACACATCACCTCCTTTGGATGAAGACGGCCCTTTGGAAGGGCTGCTGGTGGTGGCTCCTTTCTTTCCCTCAACTGTCCCGTTCCACATTATTCTAACATATCAACAGTTCATCTCCCCTCAAAATTTGTTTTGAAAGTGGAATGTTTTCCTTAGATTTCAGTGGAGAACTGCTTGTAAAAATGCAGTCAAAGGAGGTCCTCAGCACTCCACTTTTCTGTGGAACACAACATCAAAGCGATTAACGTCACCATGCTGGTGCAAATAATTCTTGGTGCTCAATTTTGAGCCTCTGAGTATGTAGCCTATCTCCTGCATGCCATAATATGGTCTGTCCTCAGTGAACATCTCCCCTCCATGGCTCTCCGCTGCACCTGGTCTACTGACTCATGTGGCAACTGCGCTCAAGAAATCTCTGGCATGAAATTTCACAACCACTTCTGACACATTCCATCACTCACAGCAACATCTCCACACACACCACAAACCTTTTGTTGCCCTGCAGTTGTGCTTGTACCTTTCTTGAAATGACAAAGCTAAAGGGGTCGAAAATGTTGCTTATGTTCATGTGTCTTCAGTGGGAAAAGGGCCACACATACATTCACCACTTGTGATGAGATTTTTTATCTTCCAAAAATTTTAAGACACAAGGAGTAAGGTAAGAGGGCCAACAAGCTCTTGCTAAGAGTCTTACTGTCTAAAGCTGAGGCGATTGTGCTAAAGCTCTCTTCCTAAACCCAGTTTTGGAAACTAAACCTCTTAGAAAAAAATGAGACATCAATTCTAAGTAATTTCCCAGTCTTCCCCTTCCTAACAGCAAGTTTAAAATTAATATGCCAAGTGAAAAATTTTGGCCCTCTTCATTACCGCCTCTGAAACTGTTCATAGAAGTTTTATATCGAGGAGCTAAATTAGTACATTGTTCCACACTTCATCGACATAATCATTCAGTTTTGAGAATAAGTTACTCCAGTTAAATTGTTAAATCTTACTTAAATAAATAGTTACGAACATGTACCCCCCAAATTCACCTATTAAATATCTGACTGCTTATGTGGTGGAGAAACAATCCTTCCTCTAACCTCAAGAAACTATGGGCTGGTCTAATAATCCAACATAACACAGATTACCAAATGAAACCACCAAATTTGAGACGTGCATAGGCATGGGAACCTCACTGACACGTCAGATTCAGGAACCCCACACGCAGAAGAGCATCAGGGATAGAATGGAAATGTGGACACACAAAATGTACTGCAGCTGTGATGGTGTGAGGTGCCATGGGGCTTCAAAGTGACCTTGCAAAATGATAGGAGCAGATACCACAAAAAGGTGCTGTTCTCAAGATGTCCACAAGGTGGCGACAAAAGAGCATTTCCTGTTGGCCTCAACTCAGATGCTACTCCAAAGATGCACACTAGATGGCGGTGTACAGCAGAGTGTGAAAAAGGGTCCCACGCCCGGAGAGCAGAGGTCCTACCAATTCAGCCCTGGGTCCTCTGACTGCTGGGAGAAATACTATTACCTAAGAGAGGATGGAGCCCCATAACATGAGCTCTGGGTCCTCACCAGAGAGCATAAGAGGCTGTGCCAGGTCACCTCTGGGTCTTATAAGCAAGGGGAGGGGCCCCACCTAAGATATAGGGGTCCTATGACCTCAGGCCTGGGCCACTTGAGTGTGGAGAGGACCGCACGAGAGACGGAGTGTCCTGTCACTGAACACCTGTGTCCTTTGAGGGCTGAGAAAGGCCCCTCCCTGTGAAATGTAAGCGTACTGACCCTTCACCTTTGAGCCTGGTGACTGTGGGGAGGGGCCTGACTTGAGAGAGCAGGGGTCCTGTCACTTCAGCTCTGGGTCCTGGGAGCCTGAAGACAACCCCGCTCCGAGAGTACAGGGCTCCGCAACACCGGCCCTGTGATCATGAAGCTCGCAGAGGCTGTGGGTCCATGGCTGCAGGGACCATCCCTGCCTGTGAGTGTGACGGGTCCTGTCCCATCACCTGTGCACTGTGGGTGGGGGAACAGGGGCTTCACAGAGAAAGCTGTGGGTCCTGTCACTTCAGCCCTGGGTCCGGGAATGCAGGAAGAAGCCCCACCAGGGGGAGGAAACTGTGGTTTCACGTCAGCACTGGCTGTTGTGAGGAGGAGGAGAGGCCCCACCCAGGAGGACACCTGGTCTTCTGACATCAGCCAGGGTCCCAGAGAGTGTGTGGGGGTTCACCATGGAATAGTCTAGGGTGCTGTCTCATCCCCTCGGGGTCTTGTGAATGTGGGGTCGGCCCCCCACTGAGAAAGTAGGGGCCCTACCATCTGAACTCTGGGTCCTGGGAGCGTGGGAAGGGGCCTCTCCCTGCGAGGAGCGGGGTCTTGTCACAGTGAAGAGGGACCCGACCTGGGAAAGACAGGTGTCCTGCCTGACAGCCGAGTGCTGGGGATGTGGGAAGGGCTCCCACCTGGCAGAGCAGGGAGCCCGTCACACTGGCTCTGTCCCCAGTGCGTCTGGAAAACTGTCCCACCAGGGAGAAGAGCGGTTCCCATCCCCTCGGCTCTGGGGCCCCTGAGTGCGGGGAAGGGTCCCTCCCGGAGAGCACAGGGGGTCGTGTCACATCGGCTCTGGGTGCTGTGACGCTGGGGTCGGGTCACACTGGACACAGTAGAGGGCAGAAGAAGGCAGCCAAGGATGTGGCCCCAATTATTCAGCAATGCAAGTCACAGACCAGCTCCAACCCCGAGGACTTCCGGATGCAGTAACTCCTGGCAAGAAAGGTCCCAACTTCAGCAACGGGCTTGGCTCTGACACCTTCCGATTCCTCCAGTCCATCTGCCAGCCGCCGAATGCTGTTACAATAGCAAAGTTCACTTTCACCTTTAGGGAGAACTGCTCACAGTGGCTACAGCAAAGAAGACCCTCTCTGTCAACCACTTCCTTTATGGGACCAGAACTGTCCCCAAACTCTATCTCGACCCTTCCCCTGGCCAAGCACACAGGGAGAACCAGACGTCCACTGGGACATTTGTCTCACCAGGGCCATTTCTGACATAAATGCTGACTCTTCCTACTGGCACCAAACAGCCAAAGAAAGGTCTGGAGAGAAAAGCGCGCATGTAATGACCCTGCTGCAGGAGGCCCCACGTGAGTGCGGGTCCCTGACTCAGGTGTCCGGAGCCTCTAACGTCCCCACGTGGGGTCCGGCGCAGTGGGTCCCTCTCCCTGTTCTCGCACCGCGGAAAATGGGAGAAGTCCTTCGCTCCTTCACCACACTGCCCGGACGCCGATTTCCCCGTTTTTTCCTCTTTTCATGAGAAGGAAAGAGAGGGGTGAGCTAGGCGGCCCTGGAGAGCGCGTCCATGTGAGCCCTCAGCCCACTCCGGCTCCGCGAACCCCTGGGCCCGCGCTGCGCCCTTGAGAGGCCAGAGGCCGGACGGGCAGCGTCGTTCGCGGTGAGGCCGCTGTACTCCGCTCCCCCTTCCTGCCCACGAGTAACAGGGGCCCCCAAACCTGTGTGAGCGCGCGGCCCCGTGTTCCGTCTCCCTCCCCCATCGCTCTCCCCGCAAACCCTCCTGCAGTTCTCACGGTCTGCGTCACCTCCACCGCCCGCAGGTCCGCGTCCCCAAACCTCAGTCCTCTTCCTTCCACCCGAATTCCGCGCGGGCCCTTCCCCTCCCGCCCCCAAAGTAACCCGTTCAAACCTCCCCCAGACGGCTCCGGTCCACCCTCTCCTGTACCCGCCGCTTCCCAGCACCGCGCACCAGGGTCCAGTCCTTCCAGTCTCGCACCGCCTTTCCCTCCTCCCCCGGGCTTCGCCCTCCGCCCCGAACCCCGAACCCCGACCCGCCAGGACCGCAGCTCCGCCGGAACCTCCATCCCCTAGCACGCCTCCGAGCCCCTCCGCCGCGCGCGCCGGGCAGAGTCCTGGTCACGCCTCCTCCCGTAGTTCTCCAGGTTCCCGGACCCCCATCGCCCGCGCCCCCCTCCGCTCTCCTGCCGGGGACCTTCGCCCCCGCGGCACTGCGGGCCGATCCGCTGGCGCCTCCGGGTCCAGCGGCCCCTGGGAGGGAAGAAGGGACGGGCGGTCAAGGGGGACAGGCTGGGTCTGAGAAGGGCTCTGGGCCCGGCTGGACCATCCGGACCGCAGGGAGGCCGAGCTGAGCGCCAGGCAGCTGCGTCCCCGGCCGCGGGCCGCGGGGTGCGGGCTCAAGGGCGGTGTCCGGGCCCCGGGAGGGGAGGGCGTCGGTAACTGGCAGCGCCCAGTCGGCAGTAATATTAGAATGGGGGGCGGGGGACCAGGAGAGGGTGAACCCGGACTTAGTAATGTGCTCCCCTTGATGTAACTCCTGTTTTCAGCCCTAGAAAGAGGGAAGAATTAAACGTCAAATAAGGGAAACCTGTCGCTTCAGTCTGGAAACCTAAACAAAAGGAGTGACGTCCCAGTAAAAGCAACATTAATAAAATGGACAATAAACTAAGGAAAACACACGCAGACCAACCAGCCACCCAGGTTGCTTCCGCGGCTGCGTCTCCCCTCCTGCTTCGGGGTCCCCCTCCCGACACAGGGAAGGAACAAGGGTCTCCATCCCGCAGCGCCCCTCCCTGGAGGACGGTGCAGGGGGGTCTCCGGGACCGTGGATTCCGACGCATCCGCTGAGATTTCATTGTTTGCAATGCACTGGACATGCTCACTGAGGTCCAGGGCTGGGAGGAGAAGCAGAAACCATCCCTCCAGCTCAGGCCTGACTTAGGTGTGACCCTGGGTGAGTCCTGTCGGCCTCAGAGAGACAGAAAGGGAAAGGGGGGGAGTGAGCCAGTGAGGCTTAACCCTGACCCCAACCCCAATCCCATAACCTCTACCCTGCACCCTGACCTCTAACCTCTAAACTCAAACCCTGACCCTATAAGCCTGGACCCTAGACCCTCAACACTGACCCTTACACTCTAAAGCCCCACCCTGACCTTCTAACTCTGATCTCTCTCTTGACTCCTGACTCCTAGCCCCCAACTGGAGCCCTGATATAAAAAGTAGTTTTAAAACTGAACAAAAAGACAGACACACAACCCAATTTTAAAATGAGGAAAGGACTTGAATAGATACTTGTACAAACAAGACATTAAAATGACAGCAATTATATTAAAAGGTTCAACATTAATAATCTGTTTTTAAGATTGTATTTATTTTACAGGGAGGGGAAGGGAGGGAGAAACACAGCGACGTGCAAGAGAGACATCAACTGGCTGCCTCTCACAAGCCCCCACCTGGGGGTCTGGGCCACACCCCAGGCTTGCACCCTGACTGGGAATCGAATGGGCAACCTTTTGGTTCGCAGGCCAGTGTTCAATCCACAGAGCCACACTGGCCAGAGCAATAACCCTTATCGAAGTGAAAATAAAAGCCGCAGTGAGATACCCATGCCCACATACAATAGGGTGGATCTGTCAGGGGCCACTCTGCACGGTTTCCGAGAGTGGGGCCCCGCATGCCCAAGCCCTGAAAGGGGCCGGTAAGTCTCTCTGGAAAACCAGGTGAAAACGCAGGTGGCAGACATGACCCAACTCTGACAGTGAGGTTCCTGTCGGAACCAGGCCTGGTGAATACACTGCATCCTTGTTTTAATACATTTTATTGATTATGCTCTTACAGTTGTCCCATTCCCCCCCCCTTCATTCTCCTCCACCCTGAACACCCCCCACCCACATTCCCCCCTTCAGTTCATGTCCATGTGTCATAAGTTCTTTAGCTTCTACATTTCCCATACTATTCTTACCCTCCCCCTGTCTATTTTCTCCCTACCATCTATGCTACTTATTCTCTGTACCTTTTCCCCCTCTCTCCTCCTCCCACTCCCCTGTTGCTGACCCTCCATGTGATCTCCATTTCTGTGCTTCTGTTTCTGTTCTAGCTGTTTGCTTAGTTTGTTTTTGTTTTAGGTGTGGTTGTTAATAATTGTGAGTTTGCTGTCATTTTACTGTACATGTTTCTTATCTTCTTTATCTTAGATAAGTCCCTTTAACATTTCATAAAATAAGGGCTTGGTGACGATGAAGTCCTTTAACTTGGCCTTATCTGAGAAGCACTTTATCTGCCCTTCCACTGTAAATGAAAGCTTTGCTGGATAGAGCAATCTTGGATGTAGGTCCTTGCCTTTCATGACTTGGAATACTTCCTTCCAAGACCCTTTTTGCCTGTAAGGTCTCTTTTGAGAAATCAGCTGACAGTCTGATGGGAACTCCTTTGTAGGTAACTGTCTCCTTATTTCTTGCTGCTTCTAGGATTATCTCCTTCACTTTAATCTTGGCTAATGTAATTGTGATATGCCTTGGTGTGTTCCTCCTTGGGTCCAACTTCTTTGGGATTCTCTGAGCTTCCTGGACTTCCTGGAAGTCTATTTCCTTTGCCAGATGGGGGGAAGTTCTCCTTTATTATTTGTTCAAATAATTTTTCCACTTGTTGTTTTTCCTCTTCCCCATATGGTACCCCTATAATTTGGATGTTGGAACATTTCAAGATGTCCTGGAGGTCCCTAAGCCTCTCCTCATTTTTTTTGAATTCTTGTTTCTTCATTCTTTTCTGTTCAGTTGTTTCTTCCTTCCGGTCCACTCCATTGATTTGAATCCCAGTTTCCTTTCCATCACTATTGGTTCCCTGTGTATTTTCCTTCATTTCACTTAGCGTAGCCTCCATTTTTCATCTAATTTTCGACCAAAATCAACCAATTCTGTGAGCATCCTGATCACCAGTGCTTTGAACTGTGCATCTGATAGGTTGGCTATCTCTTGGTCGCTTAGATGTATTGGCTCTGGATCTTTTATCTGTTCTTCCGTTTGGGCCTTTTTTTTTCTTTTTTCTTTTTTTTTTTGCCTTGCCTTGCCTGTTATGTAGTGAGGGGCGGAGACTTATGTGTTCACCAGGGCAGGGCAACCCAGTTACTGTGTTTTGACACTGTATGTGGGGGTGGGCTCCACTCTCTGTTGGATCCCAGTCCCCTAGGTCCCTTCCCCCAAGCAAACTGGGCCCTTCTGGTGCTGATTCCTGTATCGGTGGGCCTGTGTACATTCTGGGACCCTGTGGGTCTCTCCAACGCACTCTCCCATGAGGCTGGGAATCTCCCCCTGCCCTTCAACCCCCACAGGTGTTTTCAATCAGTGTTTTGAGGCTTTATTTCCCTTCGCTGGGACCCTGGGTTGTGCTGTCTGTCTTGCTGCCCAGTTTCTCCTGGTTTATCGGTCTGGATAAATATGTCTATTTTAACTCCTTGGTTGTCAGACTTCCATACAGTTCAATTTTTGTCAGTTCTGGTTGTTATTTTGTCTCTAAATTGTTGTCCTTATTTTGGTTGTGTGAGGAGGCACAGTGTGTCTACCTACGCCTCCATCTTGGTGGGAAGTCACACTGTATCCTTTGAAGTTTGTTCTGCTTTGTTTTGTATGGTTGTGTTGATATAAACCAGATGTTTAAGTTCGAGGCATAAGGAGTAAACTCCTTATCTCATGAAATATGTCTTAAAGACCTTCTGGCATCAGCTCGACTAACAGACTCTGACCTGAGGAGCAGAAACCGAGGTCTGCGAGCTGTGTTCCTTCGACTGTTATCTATAGATAAGATCTGTTTTCGTAGGACTGTAGCTTTTTTGACACTGACTGATGAGCTATGATGTATGCTGTGTACACCTACACATACCATTCCCAATAAAAGCCGTTTGGAAGGAGGGCTCGGGGTGCTCTCCACTAGAGGGAACCGCCACCCCCTTTCCTGCGGGAACAGCAAGGTTGTCCAGGACAACTTATTTCTCATCCATGGTGGACGGGAGGAGCATGCTGCTGGATGGAGCTCCTCCCACAGGAATATAATTAAGAAATTGAAGGCAAGTTTTGACCAATATGTGCAGAGA
Organism: Tonatia bakeri; assembly: GCA_004024845.1. Classification (NCBI taxonomy): domain Eukaryota; kingdom Metazoa; phylum Chordata; class Mammalia; order Chiroptera; family Phyllostomidae; genus Tonatia; species Tonatia bakeri. The sequence continues at coordinate 233,766 of PVIA01001729.1, read as the reverse complement.
TTAAAACCCTCTTATGCTGCAGGGATGTGAAAGTTTAACGCGTCTTCAGAAAGTTAAACATCCCATTACCTTTTAACTCAATTCCACTCCTAGTTATATACTTCCTAAAACTTAAAACAGGTTTCCCACCCAAAATTTGTTCGTGAATGTTTGTAACAGCCTATTCACACACCAAAAAGATGGACACCACCCAAACACCCACCCACACGTGCGTGGATGGACAGAACGCACTCTCTCTGTGGAAGACGGTTCTGTTCCGTCCTGAAAAGGAAGATGGGTGTGAAGTGGTGCAGCTGCTGCAGAGACATGGTGGTTCATCAGAAATTAAAAACGGAATCACCAGGTGATCCCACAGTTCTGCTTCTGGGCTCGCTCCCCGCGAAACTGGGGACAGGAGCAGGAGCGGAAGTCTGCGCGCCTCTTTTCCAGCCGGGCCCAGGGCGCCCACGCCCGCCTCTCCGTGGGGCGGGTCATCTGGGCTATGTGCGGGGACCTTGACTCCCCTGCACTGTCTTCCTCTGCTCACTGCAGGTGTTTGATGTGCAGGGGAAGGTCACCTACAGGCACTTGGGCACCTGGCGCACGGAGCTTCAGGAGTTCAGGCCGGAGATCTGGTGGCCAATGAAATCAACGGTGGGGCCCTCCCTGCCTCTGGTGTCCAAGGTTCCTGGGCCCGAGACACACCCTCAGTCACACGTTGTCACCCCCCTCCCAGTAAACACCCCGTTCTCTGGGAAGAGGCCTCAAGACCCAGCCGGCCAGCCCCTCTCTTTCCCTTGATATCCTACCTGCAGTGACATCTCCCCACCCCCCGGGAGGCAGTGTGGTATCCGACCTCCTCTCTGCAGCAGACATAAAGACTACCCAAAAAAACTTCAGCTTTGCCAGGAAGTTCTCCCTGCCCCTGTACTTTGTCTCGGCTGCGGATGGCATGAATGTCATCAAGGTAATGACAGAGGCAGCTGGGCTAGGTGGGGGCACACGGGGCAGGGCCAGGCTGACTGCAGAGGGCAGGGCCCTGGGGCGGTGGCTGGGCCTGTGACAGGCAGGGTCCTTGTAACTACTGATAAAGGGACTAGTGGGCCCGCGGACCACTTGCGGAGGCAGGGTGATGGGAAGCAGGTGCATTGAGGGGTGGCCTTGCTGATTTGAGGGGTGCAGTGTCGTGTGGACTTAGGACAGGGCCAGTGGGTCTGAGGCAGGCAGAGCCCAGGTCCCTGGCACCCACAGCCTAGGTTTCCTCCCCCCCCCCACCTCCCACAGATCTTCAACAATGTGATTTGATTGGCTGTGTCTTACAAAGAGAATTCCTGGGACTTCATGGATGAGATTTTGCAGAAGCTCGAGGTAGGTGAGGCCAGTGCCAGGTGGGACCCAGGCATGGCTCCTCATCGGAGGGTACGGAACATAAGCCAATACAACTGCATAATTGTGAGTGGGTGCGGTTTTCCTCACTGTCTCTCCTTTTGGAATTTTATATAATCTTTCACCTTTGGAACCTGTCAGGACGCTGCGGGTTGGGGTCCCAGGAGCCAGACCCCGCCCCACACACACACACCGCCTTCAGGTGGGCTAGGCCCCGGCAGCTGCGCAAGGCTGGGGCTCGGGAGCCCCCGGTGGCCATCCTGAGGCATTGCATGTTCTGCCCGCCATGCTTCAGTCGGTGGGGCGCTCAGGCACTTTAGCTCTAGGGGCGGTCCCACCTGCCAGAACATGTGTTCCCTCCTCTTCTTCCCCGCCCCAACTCTCAAGGCAGTGGAGTCTCGGTGTGACGTCACACGGTGGAGAGGCCTGCCCTGACAGCCTCTCCCCACCCCGCTCCCTCTTCACTGCGCCAGGCCCACCCACCTGTGCGACTTCTCTCTTTCCGAAGGCGCAGAGCCGCCCTCCTGGGAGGGAAGAGTTAGCCCAGCCTCAGCGCCCAGAGATACCTGGGGCGCGGCCCTACATGCTACGGCCTGGCAGTCCCCACCCAACTGGGCGTCCGTGACCCTCCCTGAGGCGCCCTGGCTTCTTTGCAGTGACCTGAGGTGGCCTAGAAACTGCTCGCGAGTTCTCAGCGCCACGTGAGCTCCCTCTCCAGCGAGTGCCAGCGCGGAGCTTCTCGTGTTCAGCCTTGTGCCCTAACGAATGAATAATATTCTCCATCCTTGCCAAATATCGCCAACTCGCAGCTCCCGTCGCCCTGAACCCCCGTTCTTGGCCACGCGGATGGCGAGGCGCAGCTTTCCCCAGGAAAATCTCACAGAGCTCAGTGTGGTGAGGGGGTTTTTGTGTGCTGGCCGAGATTCCGCCCACGCCCGTGAGCAGTGCTACACAGTGGCGTATTTACTTTACCTACGACGTGCCTTCCCTGTTCAGTGCAGGTCGGGAGTTTCTTTGGGGACTGGCAGTGTGAAACAAAGGATGGAACGTGGGCATTTATTAGTGTTCTCTCCCAAAACAGCACCAAAATGAGAGTTCTGACAACAGCAGGTGCTTATCTGCCCTTTCCACACTCAGGACTGTCCTCAGTGTGTCATATGGGCAGCTCATCTAGTCCCCATGGTGCCCAACTTACTGAGGGGAAGCTGCGCTACAGTGAAGGCCGTCTGACTCCCGCCCGGGGCGAGCGATCTCAGAGCTCTCTGGCAGGCTGGGTCTCACAGAACAAAGCTGCCCAGCCTGACTCCCAGAGGACCGTCAGAAACTGGTCTCCAGGTGCCTGAGATCAGGCCGGGACAGCCACCCGCACATCTGGAAGTGGGTGTCTCTGCAGCCAACACCAGCAAGGTGTGAGGAGGGCTCGTCCCACTCTGGAGTGTCCACAGGGATGGCTATCCAGACAGCTGTCACAACTAGGGATTGTCCTTGGCCTTGTCTGATCTGCTGAGGGCTGTGAGGAGGTGGCATCTGACCTTGCCTGGGGGGAGGGGCTGCAAGGACATCCACGCCACCCTCCCAGCCAAACCTCCCCAGGGACTGGCTGCACCATCTCCACTTTCCTATCCACTCCCTCGGGAGCTCATTCAAGTGGGCGTCTACCCCACAGTCCACAGGCTGTTCTGTCAAGCAGCCGGTGGCTTCCTGGCATCCGCGCCAGCTCCCACCACCCAAAGGCCGCCCTGGTCCTCCCTCCTGGTACTCCGCTTGGTCTGGCAGCCCCTTGAGGCCACCTCCCCAGTGGGCAGGGAGAGTCAGCCTCTGACTGGGCTCAGCATCCAGGCTGCGTGGGAGGGCAGACAGCCGACCCGCCATCAGGACTGGTGACTGATGAGTAAAGTAACGAAGGACACAGGGCCGGCCAGCTGGCTTCTTCGGCTCCGGGCCATTGAGGGCTGCCTCGGGAAGCAGGGAAGGGACAGCTGGAATGTGGCCATTTCCCACCCCATTCCCAAGGGAGACCCAGAAGACAGGCCCCTCAAGCCACGACTGACAAAGGACCCTGGACCCCAGCCATGCAAGTCTAGCAATCCAGGTCATGGGTGTATGGGTGCCTCGCCAGGGGCCTCAGAGACGTAGTTGGAGGGCTCATGGGCCCCTCTTATCCAGTCAGAACAGAGTGGGGCTCACGGCCAGAGTGTGAGAGGCCAGGGAGGCGGTGCCCAGGTGGACGGCATTCCCAGGGGTCTGTGAGCCCTGGCCTCCTCTGCCCTGGGAGGAAGCCACGCTCAGGGGCCCAGCTCCCACCTGACAGGGCAGCATGGGCCTCAGGCAGAGCTGCCCCCAGCAGCATCCCCATCACTGCCCCCTGACCCCACCCCCGGGCCGTCTCCTCAGGCAGAAGATGGGAGGGGAAGCGTCAGAACAGGCAGGAGCCCACGACTGGCAGTCAGGGGAGCATGGTGGTCAGACCCTCTCCAACCCCGCTCTCCGGGCCTGCCATCACACGGCCGAGCTGTTTCCATGGGACTCCCCAGCAGAGACCAGACAGGGACAAGATGGACCAGCTCTGGCCTCATGGGGAGGAGGGGCAGCTCAGGCCTGGACACCCAGAATGGGAGCTGGCCCTGCAGGCCTTGCCCTCCGGTCCTCCCAGGCCACACACTTGCAAGACAGCACCTACATGCTGCTCCACTGGCCCAGACTCGGTGCAGCCCCTCCCACTCCCCGAACCCAGGGTGGCTCCACCGACCACCCCCTCTTCCCACAGCTCCTGCCCTCTCCCCATCCACTTGCCAACCTGGCTGACCCCTAGGCTCTGCACACCAAGAAGGGGGTCTGCTTGCTTCCCCCTGGGGCTCCTCACTGCCCACAGAGCTGCCAGGCCAGTAGCAGGTTGTAGCCCTGGTGCAATCCCTGCACAGGTGAGGAAAGTTATCCTGGAAGCCAGCTGGCTACACAAGCAGGTGACTCCCAGAGGCCAAAGCCCCCGAGGCAGTGAGCTTGGGCATGGGAGGGGTGAAAGGAGAGTGGGTGTATGAGGTGAGGCTGCCACCTGCCCATGGGCCCCCTGTGACGTTCCAGCCCAGCCCTGAACCTCCACTGGAGGAAATGGGCTCCCAGAGAACCCTCTGCGCACCACTTCCCACCCTTCTGAGAGAGGCCGGTATAGACCCCCAGGTGTCAGGGACCTAGGCCTTGCATCAGGAAGTGCCACCAGGCTCCACAATGCTCTGTGCCACCTGATGAGATGTTACACCACCACCCAGTCACCATGCAAGACATCCTCAGACAGCCATAGCAACCTCCTTCCCAGATGCTCCAGGAGCTTCCCCACCCACCCAGGGTCTGTTAGGGCACCAGGGTTACTGGGGGAGGCCAGGTAAGAGATCTGCAGATGGACCTCAGTGCCCTGGCCTCTCTGGTCACCGGGGTGCCATGTTGCCTGAGCCAGGGCTGCTGCAGGCTCCATGTGGCCTGGGCCACGGCCAGGCTGCATGGGGTGGGGCCAGGCTCCATGTGCCTGGCCTAAGGCTGCAAGGGTCACCTAGCCAGCAAAGCTGGGACCCATCTGGCTCTCTCTGTGGTGGGCTGAGGGAGACGCCTGGCACCAGAGTAGAATTAGGGGCTTGGGGACACTTCTGGACCTGAGGTGCAAGGACAGGGACAGAGGCCTGTGCACCCTTGGATTGGGGGTGGGTTAAGGCAGCAGTCCCCAACCTTTTTGGCAACAGGGACCGGTTTTGTCCTGTGGAGAAAAACAGTTCTTCCACAGACTGGGGGGAAGGGGCAGGGGTGCTTGGTGATGACGCAGACACATTCCGTTCAAGCTTGCCTCCTGCTGCGCGTCCCTGCTCCTCACAGGCCCAGAGTCCAGGGACCCCGGGGGCCAAGGTGTTCCAGAAGAGCAGAGTCAGGAGCAGGGACCTCTGGAGATGGGGACCGAGAGACTGGAGGGAGAGCCTCTAGGACAGCAGCAGTTGTCCCCCACCCAGGAGCTCCTCCCACCCCTTCCCCAGGATGCAGCAAATAGCACCATGAGACTGTGGGTACAAAACTGTAAACATGAGTCTTTAAAATGACAGAGGCCTGCTCGGCCCCAAACTCTAAGCCAGAGGCCCCCACTGAGGGACCCCAAAGGACCAGACCTCATCTCCCTCTGTCTTTCCTTCCCACCCAGGATGCTCAGGAGGGCCTTTCCACGTTCACACACCGCCCTGCTCTGGGGCGGGTGGGGTAGCCAGGCTGAGATCAGTGGTCCCAGCAGGTCCCTGAGATGAGAAGCAGCTACAGGCCTGATCCCCAGGCATCGGGCCCCTGGGGGAGCCCGCCCCCACCCCATCCCATGCACACTGCAAGCCCCACCAGCCAGCATCTGTGCCTGCGGGGGTCCTAGGGCTGTGTGGGCCCTGTCACGTGTCCAGGGCATCGCGAGTGGGCGAGGGCCCATGGGGGCGGCCAGGTGGGCCATGTAGCGGCTGGGGCGGCGGCACCGAGTTGCGCTGCGAGGGCGGCGGCTGCAGCTCCAGGGCGAGCGCGGGCGGCGGGAAGTCGCGCACCTGGCGACGGTACTCGAGGAAGGTGCAGGCCTTGGTGGCAAGCGCCACCACGTTCTTGCCGACGAAGATGGCCGAGACGCGGCTGTCCCGGAAGAGTGCCATGTTGGCGGCACGCGCCAGCACAGCCACCACGTTGACGGTGGCAAGGCTGAGCACCGGGTAGAGCATCATCTTCTGCGGCGCGATGTGCTCGCCCTGCATACTGACCTCGCTGAGCGCCACGCACGGCAGCACCAGCAGCAGCATGTAGCAGTAGAAGAAGGTGAGGCCCTCGGCCCACAGCGGCAGTCCAGTGCGCGGCGGCTCCCACAGGTTGGCCTGCATGTCTAGCAGGTCCAGCAGGTCCAGTGCCACCCAGAAGAGGCGGCCACGTAAGTCTTCGCGCTTGCGGAAGGTGCGCACGTACTCCATGCGGTCGAGGGCCACCAGCAGCAGGAAGAGGCCCGGCACGCACACCGACAGCAGCAGCGTCAGCGCCTTGCGCGCCACCGGGTCGGCTGCACCCCGCCGCGCTGCCTTGTAGTTCTGGAAGATGAAATACAGCTTGATCTCCAGCACGAAGATGTAGAGGAACCAGAGGATCATTGCGTAGCCCCGCTTGGCCGTTCGCACCTCAGCGCCCACCCACACGGCCACGTAGCGCAGCACTAGCAGGAAGCACGCGTCGCCCACCAGCACAATGATGCACACACCGATCTTGCGCGGGCCCTGGTTCTGCTCCACCAGGTAGGCGTCCATAACCGCCATGCTGCCCATGATCACCAGCGTGGTCAGGCACACGTGGCGCCGGTCCGGGGGCGGCAACACCATGGTGGGCCGCCGGGACCCTGGCCTGGGGACACGTGGCCCCCACGTGAGGTGGGACGAGGCCCAGCAGCGGTGGTGCTCAGCCCGCGGACATGGCGCAGTGAGGCCCGTCCAGCCGCCCCGAGGGCACCACTGCACCTGGCCTGAAAACTCAGAACCTGGGAAGACCAGAAAAGACAGAGTCAGAGAGCCGTGGGGGCTGCCTCCCCAACCCCGGGACTAGCCAGAGGGCTCAGTGGCACGCACGCGCCAAAGCGCGCCCCGACAGGGAGCGGCAGCGGGACCTCCAGGGGGCGCTGCAGCCCAACCTGAGACCCGAGATCTCCGGCCGCCCGCCGGGGAACTAAACAAACGGAAGTGGCTTCTCCGCTGCGCGCATCCCCGGGGTCCCGGTTGTTCCTCCCTACTGGGCCCACGCCACCATCCCTCCCGCTCTGGTGGCCTGTGCCTGACGCCCGAGGCCGTTCCCACGGGGATTCGGGCGTCTTCTCTCCCCACCAGCACCACGCTGGGTGGGGACATGGGCCTATAACCTCAATTCTGCGCCCTGGAGTAGCGCGGGAGGCCGGTGGAGGCCTAGGTTGCATCCGGAGACCCGGGTTTTCTGATCCAGGAGTGAGTGGTCCAAGTCCTGAGATTCCAGCCCACAAGCCTCTCCATGTCTCCCTACCCCTGCCTTACAGCTTACCCCCTTGCCCCAGCCGGCTCGGTCTCCCCACAGGTCCACCCTCCACAGGCACGTGGACCACCCACTGCCCTGCTCCCACAGCCTTGGGAGGCTGGAGCCCTGGCCGCACCCCCTGCCGTGCTTGCCCCTGCACCTGGCCAGCACACCCACACTGCCTGCTCCCTGGGAAGGGGCGGCCCCCTGCACCTCCATGTAGGGCTCTGGAAGCCGCCTTCACCTATGCCCACTTGGACCCTTTTGGGTCCGCAGCCCCAAGCCTCCCTAACGCCACTGGCACCAGTTGTCGTGGCTGCTGGTGCCGGTTGGAGAGACACACAGGCTGAGGGTCCCACACCTGGGCAGGGTCATGAGAGGGGGCGATGGAGGCCTGCACACACTCCCCCACCCAGAAATCCATAGCAGGCTCACTTCCAGCCCAGCTCCTCACTTCTTCTCTCCCCACCACAGCCCAGCCCCAGGGCTCTGTTTACTGGCCTGTCTAGACAGGGACATGAAATTTAATGTCACCCCTGATTCTGGAGCAAGTGCTTGGCCAGCTCCTGATGACAAAGCAGCCCCCACTGACCAGAAGGAGGCCCTGACCCAGGTCACACACAGGACTCCCACCACTCTGAGCTCAGACACCTGGAGTCAAGGGTGCCCCTCCCTCCACAGTACATAAGTTCCTGCTCCCCACCCACACACTCACCCTGTTCTCACCCCCACTGGGTGGGCACGCTTGTCCCCGGGGACACCGCACGCACACCTCGGGGCCTTCTCTGGCTGCAGCAGCGGCCTGGGGATTTCCTTCCCCCAGCTCATCCAGGCCAAATTGCCAGAGAGCCACTGCACGGCTAGCCCCTTCTCCACACCCACTTCCCCGAGTTCTCACTCCCACTGCCACCTCTCAAACCTGGGCGCAGACCCCCATCCCCACGCGAGCGCACAGAGCGAGCCCCGGCCCGCGCCACCAAATCGAAGCAGGACCTGACCAGCCCTCTCCAGAGGCCCTGGGCGTCTGGTGCTGCTATGTCCCCCGCACGCCCTCCGCCGGGCACTCACAGATCTGGGCCTGGGGCCCCTCAACGCCCTCCAGTCCCTCGCTCTAGACCCCACCGAGAATCACCCTCCGTGTCCACGAGCGGGGGAGCCAGGACCGTCGCCCTCCACTCGACCCCCGCCGCCAGCCCCCACCGGACAGAGGGCAGAGAGGGGGCTGGGCCACTCCTCGCGCGCTGCGCCTCCGCTCCTCCGTCCAGGCCTCACCCCTGCTCCGCGTCCGCATCCCACCGCCCCTGCGTCCGGCAGCTGGGGCGCCCAGGCCCGGCCCCTTCCCAGCTCTAAAGATGCAACCGCCCTCCCCGCTGGTGCCTACCCGCCGCCCGCAAGATGCCGCGCCCCGTGGGCCCGCCGAGCTTCTGCCGGGCGGAGGCCGCGCTCCTTGGCTGGGCCGCTCCGCGGCACCCCCCGCCCCTGCCTGAGGCCCCGCCCCGCGCCCCACGCGCCCCGCGGCCCGCGAGGATGGGGTCCGGCGCCGGTTGCCACGGCAACAGCACTGCGCAGCAGCGGTGGCGGCGGCGGCTGCTGCTGCCATTGGGGAGCCGGACACCCCCAGGGTCCAAGCACAGGCCGAGGAAATCACTGCACCCTTCCTCATCCACAGCCAGAGAACCGTTCTCAGTGCTCCAGTCTCTCTGCGTCCTGAATTTCTGTAGCAGCCCCCACCCAGGCCGCCTACCAGGTGACCCCCCCTGCCCGAGACAGTAGGCCTCCTGGACCGCGTTCCTGCCCCGGGAACTGACCCTGAGGTGGGGGCCAGGCTGACCTCCGGCTCTCTGCAGGTGGTGCAAGGGGCCTCGGTGTGACCCGTGGGAACAGACCCAGAAAAACCCAGTTAGGTTATACGTTAGGTCTGTGATCTGTTTTGGGTTAAATTTGATGTGTGTTGTAAGGAAGGGATCTGCCGTGGGTTAAATTAGAGTCACTTCAAAAGACATGTGAAGCCCTGCCCCCATACCTGGGACCTTATTTGGAAATACAGTTGACCCTTCAACAGTGCAGGTTTGAACTGCACACTCCACGTACATGAAGAATTGCTAAAATCCCCAACCCGAGTTCAAGGGTCAACTGTAGAGCCTTTGCCCATGTCGTCCAGCTAAACTGGTAACATCTGAGCACAAGGACTGACGTCCTCATAAAGAGAGAGATTTGAAGATTCAGGCTCACCAGGGAAGGAGGCCCGTGAGGTCAGAGCCGCAGCTGCAGCCCAGGAACACGGAGGTCTGCTGGCCACCCCCGCCCCCTCCTGGGAGGGGCCTAGCCCTCGTGCTTCCGAGTCCCCCAAGGCCCACACGTTGAACCCAGGACACTAATCCAGGGCCTGATTTTGTTCTTTCGAAGATACACTGGCCCCGGCACCATTTGTTGGAAAGACTATTCTTTTCCCGTTGAGTTGTCTTGGCACTGTCGGCACAAACCAGCCGATGGGGGGGAGACAAGGAGACAAGCAGAGTGCCCTTCGACAGAGGACTGGATGGAGACGCTGCGGCGCATCCGTACTGCGGACCGCGGCTCAGCCTGAGGAAAGACGCGATGCCGCCATTTGTGGCAACATGGACACACCAGGAGAACATAGCGCTAAGCGAAATACGTCAGTGTGGCAAAGCTAAGAGCCACAGGAGTTCACTCCTGTGTGGGGCGTAACACAGACTTGTGGGCGCAGACCACAGTGGATGGTCACCAGAGGGAGGGGGTGGGGTGGCGAAGGGCAAAGGGGGCCACGAATGCGGTGATGGGAGATGATCTGACTTTGGGGGTGGCCACGCTGTGCCATACACGGATCACAGATCGTAGAATTATACTCCTGACACCTGTCTGATCCTGTTAACCAACATCACCCCAATAAATGCAATTTAAAAAGTTAGTTACCGTAACGTGAGTGTCGGTGTCTAGATTATCCGTGCTGTTCTGCTGGTGTGGATGAGGCCTCCTCTCCTACCCACGGCACACTGGCACTCCATAGCCTTGCAGTGAGTTCTCAATCTGGGACATGTGCGTGTTCTTCTGTTTTAAGGTTGTTTCACCTGTTCTGCATCCCTTGCATTGTTTTGTACAGAATCAGCGGGTCAGTTCCAGAACAGCTGCCTGGGATCTTGAGAGGGATTGCATGGGATCGATAGAACAGTTTGGTGATGAAAGATGTCTTTCCATTTGCTTAGGTCTTTGTTACTTGGTTGACAATCTTTTGTAGTTTTCAGATCACAAGTTTTGCCCTCCCTTTGTTAAGTTTATTCCTAAGTATTTTTTTCTTCTTGACGCTGCTGTAAACGTGTCTTCTTACCGTCGTTTTTGGGTTGCTAGTGTACAGAGATGCAGTGGGTTTTTGCGTGATCTTGTGCCCTGCAGCCCCACCGAACTCTTCGTCAGTCCTAGTTACTCCTGTGGGTTCCGCACAGGTTTTCTACACAAGATCGTGTCATCTACACATAGGGGTACTTTAGTTTCTTTCTGGATGCCGTCTATTTCTTGCCGAATCACCCTGGTCGGACAGTCCAGTCCCGTGCCGAACAGGAGTGGACAGAGCGCACATCCCTGCCTGTTCCTGGTCCCACGGGGGCACTTCCACCGTTCACCCCAAGCGTGACATGAGCCACAGAGTCCTGGCGGGTTCCTTTCTGCAGGTGAGGGAACGTCCCTTCTGTCCCTGGTTTGCTGAGGCAGCCGGTTCATCTTCCCTAAAGTGTAACGATGGCCTGACAGAGAGACAATGGTGTTTTCCCCAACTGAACATCCACAGTGAAAAAAATCTCCAACCTAAACCTTACGCCTTTACAAAGATTAGCACAACATGGATCGCAGGTCTAAATGTAAAACTGTAAAAGTTTGAGAAGAAAATACGAAAGAAAATCTTCCTGATCTGTGGCTGGGCAAAGAAAACAGTTCAGACATGAGCCCAGAAGCACAGTGCCCATGAGGACAGCACAAACTGGGCACATTGTGGTGACAGCCTTGCTCGGAGAGAGAGTGCAAGTGGCAGACTGGAGGGCAGTGTCTGCAGACTACCCACAGGGCGAAAGGCCCGACACAAATATCTTTATCCGAACTTCGTGGGCAGCCCCTTCCCAGCAGAGGGCAGACGGTGGCAAGGGATCCCGTGAGGGGATGGTCAACGCCAGAAAACACGGAGCCTACTGGTGAGCCACCTCCACACACCCAGGGGCACGGCTGGGAGTGAATAGCTGCTGGAGGCTAGGGCTCACGGTTCTCAGGGCTCATGGGGTTCCCAGGGTTCAGGGTGAGATGGTAGATTTCAGCCCAAACCTCTCAGTGGTTCCGGTAATTCCAAGTGAGTTAGAAGTATCCGTCAGAAGACAGATGCGTTCCCCTTCTACCAGCCATTTAAAATGAGCGCACAGCAGCGCTCTCTGCGGCATCCGAGTGAGGATGCGGACCAGTAACCTCAGCAATCGGGCGGTCGGCGTCCGGAGGTGCTGGCCTCACTCCGAAGGGATGCAGGGCTGTTGCGAAGGGTTGCAGGGGCGCCCTGCGGAGGGGCTTCCTTCGAGTCGATGCCAGACGACTCGGTCTGCTTGGAGAGAACTAGAGGCTCCGGGTGATGAAAGGGGGGGCACTAGTAAGGGACTGGCCACCGAGGGCACCCTCCAGTCCGCACAGACCAGGGTCCTGGGCGTCGCGCTGGGCCCAGGTCCGAAGTGAGCCCTGTGCACTCACCTCCCCGTTGACGCCAGCGTTCAGGAGAACCATTCTTTTGCTAAAATCAGAAATTTCTTGGGCAAAAAATGCATCCTCAGGGTTTGGATGAGGTCAGGCGTTGCTTGTTCAGTATCTCAAGCCCAGACAGATGAGTTGATTCTCGCAGGAGACGACATTGAGCTTGTACCAAACTCAGCTGCTTTGATTCAGCAAGCCAAAATCGCCAAAAACAAAGGAATCAGAAACATTTTCGTGGTGTCTGTGTTTCTGAGGAAAGGACAGTTCAGCCGGCCGATGAATGAGACCTAGGCTGTTCACTGCAGAAACAGCGAGAAGCTGGATGACCCCGCAGACATATCTGCGACATTTTAAAGATGCCATAAAAGCAGTGTGTGGGGTGGGGCGCCAACCACACAGAGTCAAAAACAAGCATGGAATGGGCAGCCGCCTCGACTGGCAGGAGCCTGGGCTGCAGTGCTGGCCTGGGCTGCAGGGGCAAGGTCAGAGAGCAGAGGACCCGCCCTGTGACAAGGTCACTGGGAGCTGTGACAGCACTGGGGCAGGGGCTGGACTAGTGTCCTGCGGCTGAGGTAACAACTGACCACATGGGGGCTTACAACCACGGGAATTTATTCACTCACGGCTCTCCCCCGAGGCCAGAACCCATTGGGTGCTGGCAGGACACCCCCTCCAGAGGCTCTGGGGCAGCCCCCCCGGCCTGGGACCCCAGGTGTCCACGTGGCTCACAGCCTGGTCTTCACATCCCCTCACCACCCTGCCTATGTCACTGAATCTAAGGCCCACTCGCTTAATCCTGGACAATCTCCTTATCTCAGGAGCCTTGACTTAATCGACCTGCAGACCTTTTCCTAATCAGGTCCCACTCACAGGTCAGGGGATAAAGACGGGCACAGTTGGGCCTGTGTTCAAACCAAGCTTTCCAACTGGCCTTTCTTCTCATCCCTCTCCCTGCCGCGTCCTTCCTCCTGTGTCTGGGGCTGGGCTTTCAGCCGCACGTCCAGCATGGGTGGGGGGAGGTTTGGGGTGGAACAAACACATAATCAGCCTTAAGTCAGAGAGGGCCAGCTCCTCGCGGTCAGAGGCTAGGACGCCCAGAACTGGGCTAAGCCAGGACCCACCAGCGGGTTCTGTGTGAGCGCAGGCAGGTTGGAGGCGGGTGTGGAAACAGGTGTGTATGCACCCAGTGCACTGGCGCCCAGCCCCTCCTCCCCGATATCCCCCAGGATGGATGCTTGCAGGAGTGACTGCTCAGAGCTGGGGCAGAAAAGTTCAGGGTGAGCTTCAAGCAGCTCATGGCCCTCAGGTGAGGGAACTCCCAGCAGTGACGGGTGGGTCGAAGGGTCCTTGGGCCACGGCTGGACCAGCTGAGCGTCGCGGTGATGGGAACAGGGGCAGCCTTCTGGGGACACAAAGCCGAGGGTCCAGGCCATGTGCATGGGGCGCAGTGAAGGCTGTGGGACATCGCCACCTCTGGAAGGCCAGCGGGCCCGACTGCCATGCCCGCCACTGTGGGTGAGCATTGCCAGGGTGCAAGTCTGATCGGGAGCAGACGCCCCACAGAGCAGTGCACTCTCCCCATGGAGGGCCCTTCAGCGTCTGGTGCCCCACAAGCGTGGCACACTTCTCAGTGGGTGCTGCCCCAGTGCCCCCGGCAGTGCCCCCGGTCCACGCGCGGCGGGGCTTCACTTCTGTGCTAGTTCTGCCCGGGGGAACACAGCCAAGGGGCTCCTCCTAAGTGGTCCTGGGAGTCAGGCAGGGGAGGCCGAGGGGAGGGGACACGCCGTACACACAGGGGCTGGGGCTGGACTGGGGCCCCTGAGCCTGTCCTCAGGGCAGTGGGCATTTGGGAGCATCTGTGGGTGGTGGTCTCCTGGCTCGGGAGGTGGGGCCAAGGAGTGCTGTAGCTTCGGGGACACTCTGAGGGTGAGGGCGACAGGCGTCCTCACAGCGGCTTATCGTCAGATGGCGTGGAACACACATGTGCAGACCTGCAGGAACAGCCGTTGTTTGTGTTTCACATGGATGCACACGTCACATATGCTGGGAGGGGATGGAACATTCATGTCGACCCAGGGAGCTGGAGGCTGTGGGAACTTCTGCAGGTTTATTTGCAATTACTTTTAGTGAAAATTTTTAAAAATCAGGAAATACAATTCTTTAAGACAGAAGGGAAACCATGATTATACTAATCAATGCAGAAAAGGCATTAATGGAATTCAATAGCCACCCACAACTCACTAGAAAAGGGGCCCCTGTGGGGGACCCACAGTCCGATCATAAGCAGTGCCGGAGCAAGGCGGCAGCGCTCCTGTCCTGAGAGCTGACCCTGTGTCACACCGCCTGCAGAGGTGGCATCTGGGTGGACGGAGACCAGGTGTTAAAGGGGACGCAGGACACGATGACCTGCGGGAGAAGGGGGGTGTCCTGGAAACCTTAACTGTAGCGGTCGCTTCAGCAACACCCAGGAACCAGAACGACACACAGATTGCTGTGGGCAAGGATGACACGCAAATTCTCCATGCGTCTCAGGTTTTAAAAAAGAGAAAATGTTAATTGTAAGAACCGAGACGCAGAAAAGCGATGAATTCAAAGCTACATTTAAAATTCTGCTCAACAAGGGAAACCACGAGCATATTTTAAAGCAGGTGACAGAATGGAGAAGATATTTATAGTGAAACCAACAAAGAGATTCGTATCCTGAGTTTTCAGAGCTCGTGAGGAGCAGCTTTTTTGAAAGGCGCAGCCTCCAAATGACCAAAGATACGGCCAGGCCATTCACAGAGAGGATGCCCACAAAGCCGGACAAGTGCTCGGAGGTGCTCAGATGCAGGGGTCGAAGTCCTGTAAACTAGGGGTGGGCTCAGCACCTGCTCACCTGGCGCACCTGTGAAAGGTGCAGGACGAAGAGGGAGGGGCACAGCTGTGAACTTGGCCGCTGGCTGCATGTGGACTGGCAAGTGCCATCTGCCTGCTCCTATGGGGACGTGTGCCCACGGGCCCGAGAGCAGGGTCTCCGGAGGCGGCCAAGAGTCGGGGGCAGCCCGGGTGCCGTGTGTGGGAGACGGACAGGTACACGTGTTGGACTGGGGACATTGTCTGCTGGACGGAGCAGCACTCGGCTGTCCACACAGCCTCGAGGGCAGAGCTTTAAAACAGGACAGCATGGGAAACACACAGCAGTTTGCAGCCGCGGTTCCCAGACTCCCTGGGGTGCCGCCGGGTGCTCTCGGGCACTACAAGGCAACTCGGGTTTCTGAGAACACAGGAGCGCTCAGCGTGCCGGATGCCTCGGGGATGTTTCCACTGAGCTCAGACTCCCAGAAGTGGGTCCCACCACGAAGCTGGTGTCACCGCAGCTGCTGAGATAAGCAGCCTGCCCAATAATGCCAGGCAAAAGCCACCAAGCCTCGGGTAACCAGGTGGCAGTGTCTGGGCTGAAGCCTGGAAAAGGGGGTAGAGCCCCACAGGGCCAGACACCCTATTAATACATAAGTGTAGCTCTTTAAGAATTAAGGTTTTCTTTCCATTTTTGTTATTGTTGCTCCCCCCCCCTTAAATTAGGACCAAAATACGTGGTGCTTGGCCCTAATATGCTGAACTGCTAGCTGTTTTCTTTGGCCGAGGGGAGTGGAGAAGTGTTGAGTGGTACTGCCCCCCTGAACAAGAGGGCGGGGCCTCTGACTGGGGGTGCTGGCCAGTGAGACCTCAGACCCAGAGAGGTGTCGGGGGGTTGCTGGCTGACCCCGACCCCCCACACACCAGGGTCTCGGGGGGCCACACAGTTGTCTCCATCATGTCCAGAGATCTACAAAACCAAACTAAAAAGACCTGCGTACACCCCCATGCTCACAGCAGTGGAGACGCGCACATAACCACATCTGCGATGGAGCCATGGATGACCTAACACTGCCCCTCTGCACCACAGGGCCCCTCGCCTCGACAAGGATGGACATCCTGACACCCACTGCAACACAGGTGGCCCTTGCGGAGGTCATGCTGAGTGTCTGACCCTGGAGTGAGACCCACGGGGACAGAGTGGGGCTGGGGCTGAGACTTCGGGTGCAAAGTGGCCGAGGTTCAGACTGGAGAGAGGAGGAAGCTTGGGGAGAGTATGGCAGGCTCCGCCAGGGCCCTGGGCAGTGCTCCCAGGCTCTGCCTTGCGCCCGCCCCATGACTTCCAGTGGTTTCGGAGGAGTCGTGACTCTGTTACCTGACTTCCTGTTTCCTGTTCTTGGAGGTGCCTGTCCTTCAGTTTTGCTCATTTTCTACGTTTTTCCCCAAAATGACAGTTTTGTGGGTTTTTTTATTCTTAGAGAGAGGGGAGGGAGGGAGGAAGAGAGGGAAACAACTGGTTGCTTTTTGTGCCCAGACTAGAAATTGAACCAGTGACCTTGCAGTTTGCAGGCCTGCGCTGAACCCCCTGAGCTACACCAGCCAGAGTTCTGCACCAGCTCTTTATCAGCCACAAATGCCACACTCTCTGCTCTGGCTGGTCTGCACTTTCTGTGCAGTCTTGGAAAGAGCAGAGCCTTGTAGTTGGGGGGTGTGATTTCCCTTGGCCTTAAGAAGCCACTCCTCACAAAGCAGTGTCCTACGTCCTGCAGGGCCCCCGTCCCTGCAGATCCCCTGCTGCAGCCCTCGAAGACATGCCACGCTGACTGGCCCCCCCAGTGCAGGCTGCAGCTGTCCCACAGGCCTGGGTGGTGGGGCAGGGTGTCCCCTGGTTTCAGATGTGGGCACCAGAAGACTCAGGTTGCCTGGGGCTGGGGGCAGTGGGGTCACATGGACCCTTGAGGTAGAGGAGACAGGGAATCAGTGATGGCAGCCTATGTGGGGGCTGAGAGCCTGCTACCTGCCCACACCCGATTCTGCGTAGTGAGGTGGCCAGGCTTCAGACCCGGCGGGCAGGACAGGACTGCTGTCGCTCCAACACCCGAAGCCCCGCTCCCCATTCCTTCAGCCTTAGGATGGGCCTGCGCCCCTGGGGCCACTTCCCTTGTCTGGGCCTCTCACACCAGAGGCTGCAGTCCCAGACACAGGCACTGGGGTGACCGAGGCTGTAATGGCTATGGATCAGTTTGAGAAGTGACAGGTCCATTTATTCATTTAGGTTCCTAACAATCAGGGTCACAAGGGCCGGTGGCCGTCCACACGGCCCAGGGCGCAGCAGGGGGACAGCTGCAGGGAGTCCAGGAGTGACCTCACACGTCCTGAGGGTGCAGGTGGAGGATCAGGCGCCATGTCCAGGGCCATAGCTGGAGCCAGCAGGGAGCGACAGCACCCAGAGCAGCTGGGGCGGTGGTGCTGAGGGCGTGGAGAGAGGCTCCAGGCCAGGACAGTGGGTGCAGGCCGGGTACTCTCCGGGGACTGGCCCCAGGAGGACAGGCTCAGGGATGTGCAGGGGAGGCTGAGCAGAGACCACTCTGGCAGGAGAAAGGTGGGCAGGAGACCCAGGGGTGGGAGCGGCGCAGGCCCAAGCTGGTCAGTGGCAGCTACAGGAGGCAGCCCTCCCACCAGCCCCCTCGCCGGCCCAGCGGCCACTGGGACTTGGACTAAACTGTCCTGGGAAGAGGGGAGCCTGGAGAGGGGACGGCTGAGGCTGCCTGCACCTCCTGGGGGGGCGTTGTGGCAGCAGCTGAGGGCACACCCCCTGCACACAGACCGCTCTTTGTCAGGACTGAGCCCGGCTCACTGAGCAGCCTCAGGGACAAAGCCCCTCTGTCCACGGTGGCCTCCCCCTCACCCCACGCACCACCCCTCCCCCAGCTCCAGGAGCCCCCCACGCACATGCCAGGCTCAGGCGCAGGCGCACACAGGTGGCACAATGACAGCCACGATGAGGGACACAGAGGGTATTCAGGGCAATGCACTCTCCCAGGGCCCTGACGCCACCCTGTGCTGCAGGCCCTACGCCAGCCAGGTGCCACTGCCAGGGTCTCCCTGCCACTCCTGTCCCCAGACAGCAATCTAAGAGTGTGGTGGAGGTGCAGCCAGCAGCTGAGCCCCTGCAGGGTGGCTTCCACATCTACTTCGGAGTCCCCTCTGGACCCTGAAAGCCCACAGCCACCTCACTGGACTTGCCATGACCTCCTGATCCGGGAATGTCTGGGCAGCTCCGCTGCTGTTGGCCTGGGCCCGAGCTCTGTCCAAAGTGGGGCTGAACCCAGTGCCCAGAGGCTGGGATCCTGCTTCAATGTCAACCCTGCGGCCACTGAGCGTGGAATCTGCCCCTCTGAGGCTGGGCCAGGTCACAAGAGGTGTCCTCAGCGTCCAGGAGGCGGGATCCAGATAAGGCCAGGAAGGGCTCCCACCAGCCTGGCCAGCTGCTGCCGACACTGGGCCTGGAGCTGGTGCAGCGTCTCCTCCAAGCAGGCCTCCCGGCTCTGCAGTACCCTGACCACCTGGGCAGCCTGCAGGCCCGGGCCCACTGGCACCCCAGCCTCAGTCCTCACTAGCCGGTGGGGCCCATGGGCCCGGGCCCCACCTCGCTCCCAGGCCTGCTGCAGGGCCACCAGCTCCTGGCCCACAGCTTCCTGTGTGGCCCGCTGGGCAGTGCTCCACTCCAGGCCCTGGCCTCCAACCTGCAATGGTAAAAGCAGTGACTTGGGAGCCAAGCGCAGCCACATCCAGCCCAGGACTCTGGCTTCAGGTCCCCTTGGCACTCACTCGGCCCTGACAGTGGCCCCTGCTGGCCCCACAGCCCCCGCCCACACCTTGAGAGGGGCTTCCAGCCTAGACCCCTCAGCTCACAGGGAGCAGAGGCCCACCCCACACCAGCTCACAGGCCTGGCCTTCCCAGGCTCTAGTCCACCCTCACCGAGCCCTTGAACCCCGAGCAGCAGCTGTGGGTCCCCAGGGACAGGGTGACAGCCCTGCAGGACCTGAACCTTCAGGACACCAGCTATGGGCCCACCTTGCTCACCAGGGTGGGGGTCTGGGAGCAAGGTTTGGTGGATCCCTGTAGGCCAAGTCCCTCAGGGCCCATTCAGAGCCCAGAAGACCTACTCCTAGGACAGCCACCCTCCACCCCCACAGCCACTCCAGGGAAAACCACCCACCACCCACTGGAGGAGGGAGAGCATAGGGTGGGACAGACTCGAGGGACACTGGGCTGGGGACACAGCCTGCTGGGGCCACCTGTGGTCCATTGGGAGATGGTGTGAGGAGAAGCTTCACACACATCCCCAGGGAACCGCCCTGACCCTGAGCCCCATGGTTTCCCAACAAGGAAGCACCAAGGGGCCTGAGCTGTGACAAGTGCCAGCCTCATTCCTGCTATAAAACCCCCTGCAGACATCAGCTATCAACACCAGGGCAGGGAGCAGACATGAACAGCAAAGACACAGCGGGGTGGCTGCGGGCCCTGAAGAGACCCCACTGAAGACTTTAGGGAAAAACTGCACCCACAGGTTCAGGTGCTTCCAAGAAGAAAGCCAGGAGCCCAGGTGCTTGCCTGCCTATCAGCCAGTGAAACAGGCCACACGGGCGGGAGCCTTCCTGTGCACCCCTTCTCTGTCGGAGTCTGCCCACACTCAGATGAACCCACGTGAGCCCCACTGTCATCTTCAAACGCAAGCCAGCAACTGGGCACCCTCACCCTGGCCTCCCAGGCCACCTGCCGGGCCTCCACCGCAGCCCGCAGCTCCTCCTGCAGGACCTGCAGCTGCCGCTCCAACTCCTCAGCCCCAGACTCGCAGGGCCTGGGCACAGACGCGGGCTGTGGGGCCTCTTGGGGGCAGGCTCCCAGGACCGTGTCCTGCAGAGGGAGACCCGAGTGAGGGCGGCACAGGCCCCAGCGCCGCATGCACAGCCCAGCTCCTGACCGGCGGGGACAGAGGCCCAGGTCACACAGCCAGCTGGACAGCTAGTGTCACCCAGGCAGGCCTGGAGGCCAGGGGGCACAAAGGCTAGGACCCTGCAAGCCTCTGAGAAGTGTGAGCCTCCCCAGGAACTGGCAGGGTGCAAGGGGGACCACTGGGCATGTTGAAGGGGCCCCCAGACTCAGCGAGGCAGGCCTGGGTGCAAGGCTGGCCTCAGATCAGGCTGGGGTGTGGCCTTGGGGCTGCCGCATCAGGGCCAGGGAAGGGGGGCGGGTGAGGGGAGGGGGTCAAGAGTCCTCACCATCCAGGGCCAGAAGACCACCTCCCGGTGCCGCCACTCCAGAGCGGCCTCCAGGCGTGCGTTCTCACTCTCCAGCCTCCGCAGCAGCTGCAACACAAACCAGAGCCCAGGCTGAGGCAGAACTCCTAGGGCACTCAGACCCCAGTGCTGGGACTCCGCCCAGCACCACCCCTCCCTCTGGCCACTGTGCCCAGTCACCTCGGCACAGCCCTGGCCCCGCCATCTCCCTGCGCCGCAGGGCCGCCCTGCCTCCACACACAACCAGGCCTCCAAGCAGGCCTATGGTCCCCCACACCAGCCCCAACTGCAAGCCCCTCAGGGTCAGTGGTCAGCCCAGGTACCCCAATGTGGGACCTCTGTCCCACGTCCCTCACTGACTGGGAGCTGCACCCTGGAGGCTGCTGGGCTCTGGGGGAGGGGAACCCCAAGCCAGGGCAGAGGCTGTGCAGTGCCCAATAGGGAAGTGATGGAGAAGACCCCGAACCCCCTCGCAGCCCTTAGCCACTACAGCCCTGCAGCACCCCCCCAGCATGCAAGGCTGGTGCCCATGGATCCTGTGCCCCAGGGGCCCTGTGCCCGTGGACACTGCAGGAGCACATGTGCGCCCAGGTGGCCCAGAGCTGGCTGATCGGTCACCGCACACTCCGCACTTCCGGCCCATGCAGAGTGGCCAGTGGCATGACCACCTGAGGGCCCACCACAAGCTGGGGAAGGGCAGTCCAGGCTCTGTCCCCCTGGACACCTGCGGGCTGGGCACCTGCTGTGGCTCCTCTCTGAATACTCGGCCAGGTACTGGCCACAGGCATGGCTCCTTCCAGAAGACGGAGGTCCTGGGCCCTCTGGGAACCCAGAAGCATGTTCTGGGGCTGGGATGAGTGTTCAGAACATGGCAGCCACCATTTGGGCCAAACGCAAGCTCGGCCAGGCCACTACTCACAGGGGGCCAGTGCACTTGCCCCTAGCCAGGGGAGGGCCGCTGGTCTCCCTCCTATCCCACATATCCCCGGCCCCATAGACAACCCAGGTGCTGGCCAGGCAGCTAGGCACCTGCTGATGTAGCTGGAACCTGGTCAAGGGGCCAGACGGGGGTGGCCTTGAATAGCTGGCTGAGGGCCCAGCCTAGCACATCGCCAGTGCAAGTGGAGGCAGGCCTGCGGCAAGAACCAGCCTACATCCTGGGGGACCCACAGCCTGGGAGGGCTGAGACAGGCGGAACCTGCAGCCCACATGCTCACACCGTAGTTACATGTGTGCACACATGCACACACACGTGTGCACATGCACACTGGCCAAGAACAGTCCCACAGGCCATGGGAAAGGGGGGCAGGCAGGCACTGTGGAGGGGAAGGCCACAGCCCCCTCCCTCCTGAGGGCTGGGGCAGGGTGGGGCCCCGACGTATGAGGAAAGGCTCAGCTGGCCACCATGGATCATTCCAGAAGCCTCTGAAAGCCTTCCCAGGAGTGTAGGCCCTGTGCATGGATGGTCCAAGCTCCCACCAACTCCCTATCCAGAAGCCGCAAAAGGAAGCCCACCACAGCCTCTGTCAACTGGGCCACCCTGTCTGTGGTCCTGAGGTACCAACAGGCGAAGCCTCCAGGAGGAGGGGGAGCCACCCTGGGGACCAGAGACTGGGGGCCAGGCAGCATTAGGCTGGAGCTGGAGCAGCCTCTGCTCTGCTAACGTGGGGACTGGGACAGTAAGCCAGGACCTCACAAAGTCACCCCTAAAAGGGGACAGAGCCAAGGGCACCTCAGATACCTCAGCACCTCCAGGGCCCAGATAGCCCTTCCCCGCCCAGGTGGGGCCCAAAAAGATGTCAGCCAGGAACATAGGCTCAGCGGGCATCCCTGTCTGGGCACCTGACCCCACAACAGAAGGCAGATGCCCTACAAATGCACAGCTTGGGAGCTGGGGCCTGCTGGGCCAGGAAGCAGGGGCCACACCAACCTCAGCACCCCTCCCAGGCCAGGCAGTACCAGCCTCACAGTCTGGACAGGCCAGAGCCCAGCCCTCAAGGGACAGCAGCCCATCACCAGGTGACACCTTCAGGAGCTGGGATGCTGCAGTGCTCGTCCTTGATTCCACCACCACCCTTGGCCCTGCTTGTGCAGGCCACCTGTGCACACAGCAGCCAGTTCGCACTGCTGAGGTGCCAGGCAGTCTGGGGACTGGAGATGCCTCTAGATGTGTGCCTGCCCCCACACCAGCAAGGTGTTGGGCTTGGCAAACAAGATGGGTGCAAAACCAGGTCCTCCCTCGGCCCCTCCCACCCCAGTCAACCAGCCCTCACCTGCTGGCCACTCTCAGGGTCCCTGAGCAGCTCCGTTTCAGCAACAGACAGGTGGCCCAGGCGGCGGTCACTGTGGCAGCCTCGAGTGTACCAGTGGATCTAAAACGGGCAACACAGAGTCAGGCTGAGCCAGGGCCTTCAGAGCCACCTTACAGATGAGGGCACAGGCACAGAGAGGTGCAGCTGGCCACAGCAGTCCAGGCCAGGACGGCCCTCAGCCCCTGGGGACCAGCCCTGAGCCGGCTAGAGGCCCTGCGCAGTTCCCCTCATGGCCACCCATCCCACTAGCTCCAGGGACACGGTGGGGGTAGAGAGGGGTGCCCTGATTCCTTCCCCCGTCAGCTCATCAAGTGCCAGGACCATGTGCTGAGAGAAACAGGCTGTGGATAAGCTCAGCAGTCCAGCAGTGGAATACAGAGCAATCTGCCTGGGCCCGTGGGCAGAGAGGGCTCCCCAGCCAGGTGAGCCTGCAGGTAGCAAGCAAGTTAACATGTGGCACGGCTCAAGCAGCAGGAGCTGAGGCCAGGAAAGAGGAAATAAGAAGTTCTAGGAAAGACTAGCCAAGCAGAAGACCCTCTGCTGGAGGTGGTGATGTGGGCTGGAGGGGTCCGGGCACCTACAAGCCCTACACTGGAAGGAGCCCCAGGCTGCCTGCCCAGGCACCTCTTGGCCCAGACCTTGCACTGGGCCTGTGGAGGGACACCTGTACCTGCCAGCTGAGTCCTATCAGCTCTCAGAACACATAGAAGCTGCCCACTGCTCACCAGCCCATACCCAGGGCGCAGAGGACAGGGTGTCCAGGCAGTGACTCCCCCAAGGCCTGGACCCTGTTCCATTGCTCAATGACACAGAACCTGAGACCTGTAGGGACTTCTGGGGACAGAAAGGTCAAGCCCACAGGCAATGCCAGCTCCACCTGCCCTACACCCCCTCCTGGACCACCTGGAACCCTGGGCTAAGGCTCCTCGCCACCTCAGAGCAGTGCCCAACCAGTCACCCCCAGCCAGGCCTGGGAGGCCTATATCCAGCCAAAGACCAAGGCCACAGCCCTTGCTGGACAAGCCACAGGCAGCAAGCAGAAGCCTGACAGCCGGGAGCTAGGAGGGCAGCTGCTGCTGGATGGAGAATTCTCAAGGGCACTACCTTGCCCAGGAGGGCACACTGCTCCTGCTGATTGGCCATCAGGGTTCGCCACCGGAACTGCAGCTTTCCCATCAGCCACTGCAGGTGGCGGACGTCCACAGGACCATCTGCTTCTGCTCCTGGTGCAGGCAGGCCTGGGCTGGCCAGGATGTCACACTGGAAAGGGAGCGAGGGTCAGGCCCTGCTCCCACCCACGGCAGAGACCCCAAAAGGGAAAAGAGAAGGGAGGCCACTGAGAGAGAGAGCCGTGGGGTCCCGAGGGCGCCAGGGGAAGGGCTGGGGACAGAGCTGTGGGCACAGCCCCCTGCTTGCCCAGGACAGGCAGGGAGAGCAGGGGCTAGGGAGCCAGACAGGGAGGCCAGTGGAGGCCCAGCCTCCATGTCCTTGCTGGGGCTGCAAGATAACAAGGCTGACCCTCACAGCGCTGTCCTGATGTCGGCCAGGCCTGTCCTTGCGGGTCTGGCAGGCCGCGCCCAAGGTCCACGGCTGGGACTGGCGCACTCCCACCGCACACCCACCTCACACACAGGCAACTCGTCGCCCAGCTGCACGCGGGTCTGGGCCAGCAGCCGCTCGGGCAGGGGCTGGCGCGCCAGGAGCCAGGAAAGAGCCAGTAGCAGCTCGCGGCTGCCCCAGGAACCGTCCTCGGGGAGCTGAGTGAGCCCCTGCCGGGGGTAGCCCTGGGAGAGCAGCTCTGCCTTCACCCAGCGGGCTTGGGCCTCTGGGGGTAAGAGAAGAGCGGCTCAGGAGACTACCTACTGGAAAGGACAGCACCCAGACCCCTAAGGGTCCCCCACCACCACTCCCAAAAAGAGGCCCTGAGGGCGTTGGGGCTTAACCAGAATGAAAAAGTGGGCGGGGTTTACGAGGTAGGAGGGGCTAGAGCGTATGGGGGCGGGACATACTGGAGGCCGGTGGACTGACGGGAGGGGCTTGGGAAGGTGGACGGGGCCGGAGCCTACACCGAGTGAACCCCGGAAGCAGGTCCTACTGGGGCGGGGCTTACATGGGTGGGCGTAGCCAGGTCCTCCGAACGGGGATTTTACTAAAGAATTGAGGTGCCATGGTGGGCGGGGACAGAGATTAGAGTATTGTCTAGAGCCCACGCGTGCGGGGTTTACCCGGGGCGGGAGAAGCCGCAGCGCCGCCAGCCCGCAGCTGCGAGAGCACACAGAACAGCAGCCGCCAAAGCGCCGGGGCCTGAGGGTAAAAGAGGAAAGCCGTCAGCAGGCCCTGCTGCCTCCCTGTGGAGGCCCAGCGGGCCTGGACGACTGCCCTGTGCGCCTCACCGCCTCGGGACGATCAAACTTGGCGCGGCGAAATGTCTCGGGGCTGGGACCGCCGGGCATCGTCCGACTCAGCGCGGCGATGGCCTCAGGCAAGGCTCCCACCGCATCCGCCCGGTCCACCCGGCGCCGCCGCCGCCCCATGCAGCCGGGAGCCGGCACCCGGCACCGGCCTCGCTCGATCGCACGGCACCACCGACGGGTCCACCCCCGTCCTATTCCCGCGCCTGAGCTGCCTTGCTGCGTCCGCGCTCTCTCCGCAGGGATTGGGCCACGCCCCCGACCCCGGCCCAATGAGTGGCGCCTCGGGCGAGTGAGTGCAGTTGGTCTTGTCCGCTGCGGAAGCACTTCCGGCCTAGCGGGGACCAATGGCGGTAAGAACTCCGACGGAGTCCGCTCTGTGCTGACCAATTGCGGCGACACTCGACACTATAGACTCCACCAATCAGCGTCTTACCCCTTGCACCAAGCGGTAGCCTAGCCGCTGCTGGAAGGACTGCCCCCGCGCTGGGGAGCCCCTGAATCCCGGAGGTTCACGCAAATGGGCACCACGGACCCAGCCAGCGACCCTCCACCTCCGCGATGCCCTTTCCGGCCTGGCCGCCAGGGGTCGCCCGGACGCTGCAGCGCGCACCGGGACTGGGACGCCCGAGCCACCGCCCGGGGTGCCGGGACGGCCCCAGACTGTTCAGCCCCTCTGCGCGCGGGCGGGAGGCCCCTCGGGAAAGGCCAGCGACTCTCCCCACCATAACCTACATGTACAGACTTCCCAGGCCCAGTCCATTCTCTGTACTGCCAGCTCACCCAGCCTGCTTCTGTCCTGCACCCTTAGTTTCTCCGTCCCATCATTAAAGAGACAGTCTGAAAGAACATATGGAAAACTGTTTGGAGGCTCTCTCAGAGTTAGACACAGATTTACCCTACAGTGCCAGTATCGGAACGCACGAGAACTGTGTTCACATACACGGAAGTGCACAGCAGCTTTGTTCATGGCAGCCCAAAACGAAACAACAAGGCCACCGGCCCGGCAGTAAACCCATCCAGAGGGCGGTGGTCAGCAGCCACGCACCACTGCCACGTGCTGCTGCTTGGTTGCAGCTCGGACAGGGAAGAAGCCGGTCTGTGCACTGTATCTAGGAGATACAGAAAAGTCATCTGTAGAAGCGGAAAGCAGATTCCGCGGCCTGGAAAGAGTCCAGGACAGGGACAGGGGGACTTTCGTAAGTGCCCAGAGTGGTCTAGAACTGGCCTGTGGCAGCAGAAGTGCGTGAACTTGTTGCAGTAATTAAATGTGCACAAGTGAAGTTTATGGAATGTAAATTATACCTCGAAACTGTAAAGAAGACAGAGCGTGGGCGAAGGGGTAGAGGAGAGAGAGAAGAAGGAAGTCAGTCCTGGACCCCAACCTTCCCCAGCCCACCAAGCCCACAAGAAATGCAGTCACACCAGACCCCATCCTCCTCCCAGCCCTCACCTTTGCTCATCTGCCTCTCTGTCAGGCAAAGCCAGTTCCTCATCCATGTGTCCCCCATAACCAACCTCTTCTTCCCCCAGCCTCCACCACAGGTGCCCTGGACCCCCTGCCCCAGCACCCCCACCTCGAGTAGACATTCCCCTGTGCACGTCCTCCCCTGTGCTGCAGGGGCAGCCCCTACTGGCACACGCCCTCACCAGCACAGGGGCGTTGCTGTCAGTTCCCCCAGCCCCCACTACCAGTTCCCTCCCACATCCACCTTCTGCTCAGGCTGGGAAGCACAGGCCTCCAGTCTGGCCCTGCCTTCTGGCTGTCCAGTAGCCCAAAGGTCTTTCTGGCCACCCTCCTGTGGCCTTCAGAATAAAACCACTTTCCTTAACTCACCCGATGGCTCCTGATGTTGGGTCTGGAAGCCTGTCCGGACTTGGTGCCTGCTGGGTCTTCTTCCCCTGGAGTGCTTTCCTCCCCACCTGAGGCCTGGGCAGACCCACTCCTGCAGGCCACCTCTCTTCTCACTCACCCCAAATCCCCACCCCCGCCATCCCCAGGGCTGGGAGGGCTTCTGCTGCCCTTCAACCCCGCCTGTCCTGGCAGCTCAGGGCTGCTTTCCTGTGCACTCACTGCGTTCCCAGGCCCAGCCCACCACTGTGCATGGAGAACCCCAGCCTCACCGTAGCACCTCTGCTCCCTCCTCCCTGCCCTTCCCCATCTGTACCAGAAGCACTCCAGCTCCCACCTCATGGGACTTAGTGAGTCCCCATCTCTCTCTCACAGAGCCAACACTACATGCTGCCCTTTAGCCTCCCACAGCCTGCCCAGCCCAGGCCTGCAGAGCCCCCACCAAACCCCTGGGGCAGAGCCAAGACCACATGCCAAGCTGAGATGACCTCTCTTTGCTCCTTAGGTCAGCAGAGAGCTGGGAGGGTGATGTCTGTTGGGCCACAGGGCAAGTGACCAGCGGGGGACATGGGGAGGGCTCAGAGGGTGGCCAAGTCTGCAGCTGCTGCCCAAAGTGTCACAGGAGTTTCCAGAAGCCCCCCATATCTCCACAGGGCCTGTCCTCAAATGCCCCATTTAGGCAGCTGACCACTGAGTAGTCCCTGGGCCCTGGGTGGGGTCAAATAAGGGGCAGTGGTGTCCAGGCAGACGCCTCTGCTGAAGCACAGCCTGCCAGGTCGGTGGGATGGGCTGAGGATGGGGACTAAGTTAGAGCAGCAGGAAGTGGGGAGGGCAGTGGAGGACTTCCCGCCACAACTCCCCTGAAGCTCAAAAACGGAACCTGCATGAGCTCAGCTGATCCACCCTGCAGCTGACCCTCTGGCTCCTGCCCTTGTGGCCTGGTGTTCCCACTGACCCATGGGCCTTCCCCTTGCCCAACAGGACTGGGGCACCTTTGGGCCCAGGAGCTGGAGAGCTGAGCTTCCATGGGGCTATCCAGGGTAGCCAGGGCACTTCCATGCAGAGGGCACTGCAGCCTGTGGTGGGCCCCTAGGGCGTAGGGCCTGGCCTCAGGACCCCCACTGCAGCTCCCCTCAACCACTCCCCAACAACAGGCACACACAGGCAGGTCTTCCCAGCATTGGGTTTATTGAGGGCATGAGGGGCTACAGAGGAGCCCCAAGTGCCTAGAGTTAAGGCTGGGCACCAGCCTGGAGGGGCAGTGGTCCAGCAGGCCAGGGATGGGGTCGCCACAACCTGCACAAAGAGACAGAGACAGAGGTAAGTGCAGGCCTCCCCTCACGACGGGTGGGGGAAGCCCATCCTGAGGGCCAGTGGGGCTAGGGGTCAGGATGGGGGAGGGGTGTACCTGGATCTACTTGAAAGTGTGACTCTCAGCTCCACCTCGCCCAAAGCCTACAGAGAAAATAGTGGGTAGATTACTGGTGGCCAAGGCCAGTGGGAGGTTGGGTCAGGCTGTGGGGAGGGAGCATACCTTTGGGCCCGAACATGGCGGCATAGCAGGGATGGTTGCAGTAGGGCTTGCCCTCGTGCTGCAGATAGAGTGGCTGTGAGGGGCTGTCCCCCACATCCCACCCCTGCTGCCCCCCAGGCCTTCCCCTACCTCAGCATGGCCCCCTGAGGTCAGTGTCTTCCCACACTTCTCACACTTCAGACATGGCCGGTGCCAGTCCTTCCCCAGGGACGTCACCCGCTCGGCTGCAGACATACAAACAGGCCCCCATGAGACACTGCTCTGGGGACACAGAGCACACCCACCCACCCACACACCCACCTTCCCCCAGGGCCTTCCCACCCATGCCTGGTGGCCCAACCACAGTCTCCCATGGCCTTTATATCTCCAGTACCCTGGCTCAACACAACCAAATAAACGGAAGGGGGCGCTAGCCCCGGGCTGAGGACTGGGGTGGGGTCAGGAGGGCCTGGCTACCAGATTAAGTCCTGGGGACTCTGCACTGGTCACTGGGATGGGGATTGCAAGGAGCCCTCTCTGTGGCCGGGTCGGGATGGGTGGGCTTCCCACTTCTTCCTACATCTTCTGTGGGTGGGACCCCGGGCGCGGGGCAGGAACGCGGTGCCCAGCAGCAAAGCGTGCCTGAGATACCGGTTACCGGGTACCCCGGGTACCGGTTTCCGGTCTGTTTTTACTTAGCGCTGGGAGGGGCGACGGGAGCCCCACGTTCTTTCCTGCCTAGTGGGGTCCCCGCCCAGGGCGCGCCCAGGAGGAGGAGGCAGGAGAGACCGGGACCTAGAGACAGGGAGACCCGGAGACGGAAAGCACATCCGACGCAGGGGTCCCAACCCCCATATCCATGGTTGCGTGCAGGGCTGAAGTTTCCACTCTCAGGTCGGTTTCCCGGGGTCCCCAGGCGCCCCCACCCACAGCGAACTCCATCAGGTTTCCCCGGGGCTCGGGGCACCGCGGTTCGTCCAGGAAAGGGCCAGAGTTCGCTCACCGAAGTACACCTCCTTGTCACACTTGGGGCACTTGGGCATAGCGGCGCTGGGTCGGGTACAGACGGCAGAGCAGGAACAGACAGACAGCAGCGCTGGACTGGGTGGGACCCGCCGGGTGCCCGCCTTTCAGGGAAGCTGGGACCCCGCCTCTTACAGGCCCGCCCCTCGCACCCCGCCTCCCCCCACCCATTCTGACACTTGACCGGAGGACCTGGGCTCCAGATCAGGAGATGGAGAATGGCCATCTGGAGTCCACCCTGGCTTCAAGGCAGGCCCTGGGGCTGGCCGACCACTAAGTAGTGACTGGGGGTACACTGGGGAACCCTGGGGACTCACTGAAGGGTGGGGCTGCTGGGGTGGCTCCAGCCCCACCCCTGGCCCAGGGCTGTGGAGCACCCCAGTCCAGGATATGCTGAAGGGGCTCCCCAGGAGCAGGATGGCGCACTCCACTCCCAGTCCTTGCTCCCCCCCATATGCTGGAGCCCCATGGGAGACAGGCTGGAGCAGGGGGACAGCTCACCTCTAAAATGCAAATGGATGCAAACAGCCCGAGACACAACCCCACCCACTTTGACCCGGCCTTCCCCTGGGTATGGGATAGGGAACAGTACCAAGGGAGTCTCAGCCTGGTAACCCCCCAAGGATTCCCCTCAAGCCTGCACATGTGGGACATCCCAGCCTCTGTGAGCCCCCCAACCCCCACACCTCTGGGAAATCAAGTGGACCACAGTGGGAACATCCCCAGGGCCACGAGGAACTCGAGATGGGTTGGCCCCTCACTTTTCGGGACAGCAATTCCTGGAGTCTCTGCAGGGATGGTGGGGAGCCACGCCCCAGCTGTTTCCAGAGGCAGGCTCCTTATCTCTGGGGAGGCGTCTATGGTGCAGTGCGGTCTAAGTTCACTGCCCAGGATATCGGCTGGCCCACACCTCCCCATGCCAGGCAGAGACCTTGGGAACCACCCACCCTGGGAATGGGGTGTACTCAGGGGGCTGGCGCTGGGCTGTGGGGTCCGGAGCCATCCCTCTACTGCCAGCAGGAGAGTGCAGACTGGAGACAGTGGTACAGCCCTCCCCCCTTGCCCAACCCCCCAGGGAATCCCTGCTCTAACCCTCCTCCCTCCTGGTCACTGTCACTTAGCCCCTCCCTCTCTGTGCCGGGACAAGGGGCTGCCCCACCTCTACCCCAGTGCCACACCCAGTTTTGTGGCCTCACCAGCACCTAAGCGTCAGCCCTCACTCCTGCCCCGCTGTCCACAATCCCTCCCTCCAGCCTCCACGGTTACCAGTGTTGTCCTCTCCCCTCTACACACCCATCTTGACAAACACATCATCTATGGGCCTGTCCAGGCCTCGTCCCCATGGAGGACCCTCCTCCCACAGGGCCCAGGGGCTCCTGGCCTCCCCACACTCACCCTCAGCCCTGGCAACACCCAGTGACCCCCACCTCACCCTCCGTGAAGCCCACCTTCCCATCCCCTGCCCTACAACCTGGTCTGGGATATAGAGGGAACCATGGGTGGCCCCCTTTCAACACCCCCACCAACCCCAGGAGACTGGCTTGGGGAAGGATAGGCACTCCCAGGGTGCAAGGGTGACAGAGGCCACACCCCAGAGCCTACTGCCAGTGTGGGTGCCACACTGGACTCCAGGCCCCTCTCCCTACACCCCTCTCTAGTGACTCCCTCCACCCTGAGACCCCCTCACTGAGGCCACAGCTCTGCCTCCGCTGGGACTCTGCCAGTCCAGGGTCCTGGGACCCTCAGTGACTGGCTGCCCACTGCCCTTGAGAGTGGGGTGCATGCCCTGCCCTGGTGGAACCCCCAGTCTCTCAGTCACCCACACCAGCCTGCCCCCCCAGAGTCTGACACCCACAGTTACTTCCGGGCTGCTGCCCTCTTGCTGGCACTGGGACACCTCGCTGTGGTTTCTGTAGCGAAGGCGCCCAGCCCAGCCCGACCCCCCACGAGACCCCCCCCCCCCCCCCCCCCCCCCCCCCCCCACCCCCCCCCCCCCCCGCACTGCTCTGGGTCCTCCTGGCCTGAGCCTGATGCAGCTGCCGCAGGGCGGGCCCTGACTTCCCTCATCTCCTGGCTCCGATCTGGGAGACAGCAGGAGAGGGAGGGGGTAGGCCAGTGGTGATGGGGGGCAGGGCAGGGCCCAGGAAGGTTAAGGGGTAGATGTGGAGTGGCTGCCACTGGGTGCACACACCACCTGCGGTTCCAGGGAAGGCCTCCCCTGGCCGGTGTGCTGGGCAGAGGCCTGGAGCACAGGGTCGGGCTGCCTCCAGAAGGGCCCTTGAGCAACAGGACCCACACTCTCCCAGGCCTATGTGTGTCCCTGGGCCCGCAGGCACACCTGCGTGTAGAAGGCAGCCATCTGGGTATCTGCGTCTCTCAGGGGTGTGCACAAGGCTCCTCTCCGGCACTTGGTTTCCCATGCTGCCATCCAGCCCCCCCCCCTTCCACTCTAGAGCTCAGGGCAGGCGGGGCAGGGAGCTGTAGGTTCTCCCCTCCCCCGCCCTCCTTCACACGAGGACTCCAACCTCACCCTGTGGGGACGCCCCCTAGCCATGGAAAACCAAAAACCTGGTGAGAAAATCCTTCCCAGTCTTCCCTGCTGTTATTGCCCGTTGCTACGGTTACACTTTGGGTTTTTTTTCAGAGGAGGATGCCAAGGGGGGGCCAAGGGTCATAGGCCTCGCCCTCTGGTTGGTACACAGCAGGGTTTTTCCACTCAACTCACACACCCGCGTGTGCATACACACACACACACACACACACACACACACCGTTGAACCCTCCCCCAAAGCTCCAGCCACAGACTGGGGTGCCCTTCCAACTCTCCTGAGGCCCCCACCTATCCCACCTGCCCATGGGCTGGGGACACCTTATCAGATACAGCTCCCCAGCACCTGGGGCCATGGGTGACAGCTTCTGCCTCCTCCCAGGCTCTATGTCCAGGTGCCCCACCTGCGGCCGGACAGCGGCCCAGACAGCATCCCTGAGACCTGGGCCCCACTGGCTGCAAGGCCTCCTGCTTCCATCAGCACTCCTGCCCCAGGGTGCACTTGTGGGGGAGGGGTGCTGGCCTGCGCCATGTCTACCTGACTCAGGATGACTGCGTCAGTTCGGTTCCTTGTCCAGCCCTCCACCCCTGACTCCACTCTAGTGGGCTGCTGTGGACAACTGTTGCAGGAACAAATGAAAGACACACCAGACCCCCTCATAGACCCCAAGGTGCAGCCCCCAACCTTGCACCCCAGTGCTGCCAGCACCAGCCATCAGGCCCTGCCTGGGGCCTTGTCTGTAGCAGGAGGGACAGGGTGGCCAGAAGCAGCCAACTGCTTGCCCTGGGCTGCTTCTGTGCCCAGAACACTCCAGCTGCACCAGCACAGCACGAGGGTGCCCGGGGCCCTGAGACCAGGGCAGGCCAATGCATGGTCCTGGGTGCGCAGCCAAGGCTGCCTCCCTCTGCTCACTCTTCCCTCTCACAGCCCCACAACCCTGACCCCCACCCAGGCTTGGTGGGGGCTCAGATGGGAACCAGGCAGGACACTGCCTCACAGATTTCTGGAGAGGCCCACATACATCTTGCAGTGGCAGGGTTGGCCCCAGTGACATCTGAGGAATCTGCCCCCAGGGGCCGCCCGCCCCCACCAGGGAGGTTCTGCTCCTGGGGCTCCCTCCTCGCAGACTGAGGCACGTGCTCTGGCCTCTCCAGTGAAGCCCACACCCAGCGCCCCACCCAGGCCTTCAGGTCAGCTCCTTGGTGCAGAGGAGCCAAGGGATGTGTTCAGGGGTAAGACTGTCCCCTCCTGGGGCTGGAGGCTGGCTGGGCCTGCCCCCTGCTCTTGCACATAGGTGCCCTGAGTGTCAACTTGTGCACCAGGGCGAGCAGACAGCGGCTGAGCCTGGAGACCAGAGTGGCTCCCTCCTCAGGCTCCAGCCTGCCTACCCTTCCCCCAGGCCTGGCAGACTGAGGGACGCACAGACATTCCCAGGGCCTATTTTCAGCAGCTTATCTCCCGGGAACCCGTGTCTGCCCCAAGGTCTGGTCCCAGGGTGGGCCTGCTAGGCCCAAGGCCGCTCCTGACTCTGAGGACTGGGGGAAGGGACAGACTCTGCCCTTTCCCAGAAGGGCTCTGCCCACCAGGGCCCAGGTGGGAGGAAGGCTCCTCCCCTCCTCTCCAGGGTGCTGTAGAGAGCCGGGACACCACAGCCTTAGGCTCCCTCCCTCTGCCAGCCAGCCTGGGGTCCACAGTCAGGCCAGATGGAGTTCCCTGGCCCCCTGCCCCAGCCTCCTTGCAGTTGAGCACGGTTCCAGGAATCTCTGCAACCTGGAGCCAAAGCCCAGGCAAAACTGCCTCGAATTCCAGCCTCACCAGCCCAGCTGCTAGACCTGCTCACTGACCCCGAGCTCCCCCTCCCTGGGCAAGTGTGTTGCCCACACCTGGGCCCTGGAGGCCTGCTAGTCCTTGACCTGCCCTGCCCTCAGGATCGTTGGCACTCAGCACCCCCCACCCCCACCACAACCAATGGGCAGTGCGCTGGTGCTCAGACCCAGGGACTGGAGGGGATCAGGCTTCCCCTTCAGTCCTAGAAGATCAGGGAGGCGAGTCTGAGCCAGACGGGGTCCACAGGGAGCCTCAGGCAGGGCAGCGGCTGCAAGGAGGATCTGGGTCTCAGAGTGTGGCAGTGGGGGCACCAGCCAGGTCCCCACCGGGCCAGGTCACAGCTGGGGGGCAGCAGGGGCTTGGAGGGGCCAGGAATCTTGGAAAGAATGGACCAATGGGAGACGGGGGCTGTTTGGGGAGTCTTGGGAGTTGTGCATAGTCCTGAGGGGGGACAGTGAGGTGGTCAGATGGCATTTCAGGGCCGCCGACTGGCTGGTTAGGGGAAGGAGGTACACCTGGGACGCGGACGTCCATTTCCTCCACCCCCACCTTGCATCTTGCGGATGCGTCCCGGGCTGCGGGAGCCAGGAGAAGGACCTGGCTTGTGTGTTTTTGTGGCGGGCGCTCCTGGAGCTGATGCCCTCGAGGGAGCCCGGACAGCGCAGGGGTCACAGCAGCCCCCCCGACCCTCGCGCCCCGCGAAGCTGCGCTGAGACCGACAGTAGCGGCACCGCCCTGGTTTCCATAACAATCCCTAGGAAACAAACACGGCGGCGCGTCACCCTCCGCCCGCAGGAAATGGGGCGCGCCCTCCCCCGCCAGACCCTGGGCGGGACCGGGCTGGGGAGGGAGGGCGGGCGGCGCGCGCTCAGGGCCCAGGCAGAGCCCGACCCGTCCTCGGTCCAGGCGACCAGTACACCCCTCACCCCTGCCAGGCCGGGAGGGGCCTTCCTCTAGGCCCTGCCCCTCCCGCGTGGGCGGCTGGGCGCGCCGCTCCCGACCTCTCCTCCCCACATAGTTTCCACTGGAGGCTCCCGGGGGAGGGCCCGGGCTCTGCCCTCCGCAGCACCCCCCCCCCCCAGGACAGGAATTTCCTATCCAACACTAGGAGCCCGCCCCCGGGGCAGCGGCGGTGGCGCTCCGGGAAGTCTGAGTTTTCCCACAGGGACCCTCATCTGGGATCTTAGGCTTGGCGGGCGGTGGGGATAAGGAGGGGAGCGGCCCCAGCTCCTCCGCTGAGCACGCGTCGGCGCCTCTGCCTGCCCAGGACTCTGCCGGGGTTGGGAACTGGGGGCCCTGGGGTACATGCTAGACTTCCCCACATGCAGCCGCATTGCCAGGTGGGAGGAGACGCTGGGTGCCCGGCTGGGCGGCCTGGCAGGGACGGGGACCGGAGCCAGTCGCTCCGCCCACCAGGGACACGGATGGCTGCTTGTCGCACAAAGGGACCGGCGTCAGGTTCAGCTGTGCCTGAACTGGCGGACTAGAAGGGGAGCGGGGACCGTGCCAGAGGTTGGGGTGCAGGACACAGGAGGAGCCGACTGCTCCTCGGGCTCCAGGGAGGGTGAGGCCTCGGTAGACCTAGTGTTGGGGACCCGCCAGGGAGGTGTGCGCGGTTTCTGCCTCGGGGCGCCAAGGTGCGCCCTCTGGCGGGCAGCCGGGGAACAGCAGATAAGGGAAGGTGGCCGCGAGGAAGGGGCCCAGGTTGAAATGGCGAAGCCTAGACCACGCGGGGAGGTCGTGGACCACTCCATTACCACTGCAACCGCAGACTCAGGGACGCTGATTGGGCAGGAGCGCCCGACAGTGGGGCACGCAAGCCCCACCGTCCATCTGCCCACCTTCTCTACCTGGGCCACCTCATTGCCAGCCCTACAGACAAAAGCCCCAGCAAGTCCCAGCAGTCTTGGTCTGACCATATCCTCCTCATTCAGACCCTCTGGACTTCCAGGCTCAGTCCTGGGCTGAAGGCCCACCTCACGCCTCCATCTTTCAGCTCCCACCCTGCAGAGTCCCCTCCCCTGGTCAGCGGTCTCTCCCTCCTCCAAGTGGCATGTCCTCTGCCACATTACCAAGGCTGACGCCCTCAGGCACTCATGGATCTGGGGGTGGGCCAGGAATCTCCTGAATCTAGTGCCCAGGGCTGGCATTCCCGGGTCCAGGCTCCAGAGGCAGGCAACTTCAGCGTAACACCAGCTCCACCCATCTTCGGGACCCCACCCCCACCTCTTTGGCCCCTCTCAGCTGCCCACTACCCTTGGGTGTGGCACCACAGCCTAAAACAGAGCCTTGCTCCCACCACCACCAACTTTGGGAATGGGAGGTGGCCCCCCACCCCCGGATGGCGGGCCCAGGCGTGTTGAGAGAATTTGTGGATGAGACAAAGAGACCCCATCCCAGACACGTCCATCCCACAACCACAGATACGGAGCTGCGTCCTGCAATCCTCCAACGCTTTACTGACTGACAGCAAAAACCTCGTGAACCACTCGAGGGTCGGGCGGTGGGCGGGGCTTGTGGGGCAGTGTGAAGAGGCAGAGGGCCCGTCCAGGGACACCGGTGCGTGAGGCTGTGGCCAGCTGTGGCCAGGATAGCAAAGAGAGATAAATAACACTGGGCAGGCGTGAGGCAGCAGGAGAGGGGGAGCAGGCAGCCACCTCAGGGAGGGACCCAGCAGGACCACAGACATGGGGACACGTGGGGTCAGGGAGGCACAAGGACAAAGGGGCATAACAGTGATGGGACACAAAGGCAGACACATGGAGAGAGAAAGGGATGGGCAGGTCTCTTCGAAGATGCCCCGATGGTGTCTCCCTCCCCCAACAGGCAGGCCTTGGACTCCCAGGCAGGATGTGCTGAGGCTAGGTAGGGCTGGGCAGCTGCTCGCTCTCCCCACTGGCCCAAGCAGTGGGCCGGGGAGGTGGGGCCTAGGGCTGAACTTTGCCCTCAGGGTCCCTGTCATAGATGTAGCTGCCTACGGCTCCAGTGTTCACTCCTGCGGAGAAAGGTGGCCGAAAGGTTAGGGGGGTGGGGGGAGGGGGTGGGGGCACCTGGTTCCCCACCCTCCTGGGCATACTCACCCTTGGGTCCGAAGAGTATGCCATAGCAGGGCTTGTGGCAGTAAGGCTGGCCATCGTGCTGGGGGCAGGAGGGGGGTGAGGTTGGGGTCCACAGACTCTCTGGTCCCCATTCCCCTCCTGGTCCACATGCCTGCCTCCCTCCCTGAGAGTCCTCAAAGCCGACACATGGCACCCCCCAGCCTCTACTCTGGCCACTAGGGGGCAGTCACCACCACCCTCGCTCCTTGAATCTTGGGAGCAGCTTGTCCCCATTAGAGCCCCTTACCATGCCCCTTGGTGCTCCCTGTCCCCCTAAGGGGCGCCCTCACCTCCGCATGCCCACCCGGAGTCAGTGTCTTCCCGCAGCGCTCACAACGCAGGCATGGCCGGTGCCAGTCCTTGCCCAGAGATGTCACCTTCTCGGCTGGGAAGGGGGAGAAAGCGACGGTGACTCCCAGGCCCTGGCAGGCACCTCCCTTGGGCTGGGGCTGGATGGGTCACTCACCAAAGTAGACCCTCTTGTTGCAGCGAGGACACATGTTGGGTTCCCCGGTGAACGTGGTGACACTGGAGGCTGGGGTCAAGGGTGGAGAAGGGTCAGGGCAGCCAAGGGGCGGCTCCCACACCACCCCCTGACACACAGAGCCCAGCCCACCTTTGCTGGGCCCCTTTGGGGGACCACTCGCTTTCCGATCCTCAGTTCGGGCCACAGGGACCTCGATGGGGCCAGTAACCTGCGGCCCCTCTGAGGAAGGCTTCTCGTAGATGTAGGAGCCGGCCCCTCCGATGTTCACGCCTGCGGGGTGGCAGGCATATTGGGCGGGTGGCCAGCAGCCCAGCCCACACCCAGGCCTCACCCCTCACCCTGCTTCCCAGAAAATGGCCCTGCACAGCCCATTCTATGGAGTCAGGGCCCCGCTGCCAAGGGCACCATAGGCTGGGGTACAGTTCTGGGAGGGGCATGGAGAAAGGGGTCGGGTTGGGGAACCCCCAGGCCCCACTCCTGCCTGGCAACCAGGGCAGATCAGGCGGGGGGGGGGGGGGCGCCCCAAGCTCACCTTTGGGTCCAAACAGTGTGGCATAGCAGGGCTTGTGGCAGAAAGGCTTCCCGTCATGCTAGGCAGAAGGGCACAAGGCAGGGGGTAAGGGCTTGTGCCAGGCTCTCTGGACCTCCTCCCTGCCTGAGGGCAGGGGTGCCACGCAGCCCCCAGCCCAGCCCAGCCCAGGTGGAAGGCTTACCTCGGCGTGGCCGCCAGGTGTCAGTGTCTTGCTGCAGCGCTCACACTTGAGACAGAACTTGTGCCAGTCCTTGCCCAGGGAGCTCACCTTCTCAGCTGGGGGCGGGAGGGGACCTCAGGACCAGCCATGCACCCTCCCTGCTCTGAAGGGGCCCCACTGTCGCTATGGTCTCAGCCACCCACACTGCCCCGGGGACAGCACCTCCTCTACACCACACCGGCCCCATACGGTCTCCCTCATCCACGTCCCTGAGCTGTCCCTGAGCCCTCAGCTAGGCTCCCATGGAGCTGGCTAAGACCCCTGCTGAGGGGCGGGCTCCTGCACCTCCAGGGCCCCTGTGGGGAGGCCAGTCTCCACCCCTCAGTGGGAACCCCAAGGGACAGGACGCCTGCCTGTCTACATTTGGCCCTGAGAGCCCCCACCCCAGTGCCTCCAGCTGCTGCTTTGGAGCCCAAGGTCTGGGACCAGCTGCTGAGTGTCGGGTCGTTTGTGCCCCCACCCTCCACTCCCCCCCGCCCCCCGCCATGGTGCTGGCATTGCTTCGCCACTTTCCAATGGAGGGAAGTTCGGGGGAACTCCCCAAGGAACATGGCAGGAAAAGGGTGGAGGAGAGGGCAAGAAGAAAGGCCGGAGACAGGCCGGAATTCCGGGAAAGGGCCTGACCAGCTGAGCACTGCCACCTGGGCGGAATCTGGCCAAGGACTAGCAGTCTTCTGGTCCCCCTCACATGGAGGTGGCTGTCTGGGTGAGGTCTCCTAAACAGTCCAGCAGCCTGGAAGGGAGTCCCCTTCTCGTCCATGCCAGGGCGGGTTGGGAGGTGCTCAGCTAGGCTCTAGGGTGTGGCCACTCGGGGGGGGGGGCAGGGGAGTGACCCTTAGGCCCAGCAGGCAGGCACTGCTGGCAGAGTGGGGAAGACAGAATTCACTGGGTCTAACGGCTTGGAGGGGCCCCGTTACCCCACCCAGCTGCCCCAGTGTTGGGGACAAAGGCACAGTATCCTGAGGTCGCTCTGGATGCCCTGGCCCGGGTCCACTCTCTCCACTCTGCTTCCATTCAGGTGTTGGCCACTGCGGTGCAGCCTGGCTGGGGCATGGGCAGGGTCCCGGCCCCCCAGCCCTATCTCTGCACCAGAGCCTCTGGCCAGGAAGGAAGCCAGCGGGTCTGAGCGCCTTTGTTTTCCACAGGGAGCCCACGGCCACCCGAGCTGGCAGAGCACTCTCCCGGGCTGTCTGTGCACAGGGCCAGCCACTCAGCCGGAGGGTGCCGAGCTGGCCTAGCTGGGGACACAGTTGTGGGCAGCAAGGCAGGCAGGAGGACCGGGGACAGTCCCCAACCCTGAGCCTCAGAGGCAGGAGCCCTGTCTGGGATGGGGAGAGGGCTGGGGAGGGGGGAGGCGCTCTTGGGAGGCAGCCGGAAGCCCCTGGGCTCCCGGCCAGGCCAGAAGCACTCCAGGCCAAATCCGGTCCCTCCCCTCTGGGAACAGCAAACAACCGCTGGCCTGCTCCTCCTCTGACCGTCAGCGTGGGAGGTTATCGTCAACAGGGAAGCCAAGTAGCTTCCTTCACGTCTGCCCAACCCCATCCCGGATTCTCACCAGGGAAGGGTCCCCTGTTTGTCCCCACCTTTCTGGCCATCCTCCCTTCTGGCTCTGCCTTCCCTCTGTGCAGGCTTTGGTGGGTGGGTCGGCCGGCAGGCACTTTGCTGCCCTGGCTAAGTCGGGGTGAGGATCAGCCAGGACGGGTGAGAGCAGGTGAGCAACACAGGGGCGTCCAAGGGAAGGCGCTGTCTGGTCTTGAGGAGGGGGTCCTGGGCACCTGAGTCCAGTGCCCTCTTATGTTCATGGGGACTCGCTTGTCACCACACCCCACCCGTGGGAAAGTCCTGGGGCACCAAAAGAAGGGAGCGCGTTGGGACACGCGGGAGGTGGAGGCCAAGGTCGCCCCCGCGTGGACCGAGTCCAGTGAGACTCCAGGTCTGACCTGGCCCGGCGTGTCCAGAGGTTGGGGTGAGAGTTCGGGGTCACTTGGGGCCACAAGGGCCCAGACATGTGTTCACAGGTAGGAGAAACTGAGGTACGCGAGGAAGTCAGGAGCGCGCAGGAGGCGCTCGGAGCGCGCGACCGCACCCGACCCCGCCCCGATCCCGCCCGGATCGGCAACAGCGCCGGGAGGACCTCGACGCGCCCGCGAACCCAAAATGCAACCCCAACCCGGCCTCAATCCGAGGGACCACGAGCTCCCGCGCCGTCCCCACCTCGTGGCAGCTCCGCCCTCCGACCGCACCCGAAAGGGCCGCGCGGCGAACCGGGTTGGGGCCGCGCATCCCGGGGCGGCGGCCGGGTGCACGCCGGGTTTCCCGGAATTGCGTGAGTCTGCGGCCGGGGGGCTGACCGCGAAGGGCAGTGGGGTGCTGGCCTAGTTCGGACACTCACCGAAGTACACAGTCTTGTCGCACTTGGGACACTTGGAGGCCATGGTCGTCGGTGCGCCTGGTTGCTCTCGTCCTCCGCCCGCGCCCGTCTCCGCGTCGCCGCCGCCTCGTCTGCCCCGCCCGCCGGGCTGTCCGCGCGCTCATTGGCTCTGCAGCCGGGGCGGGGCGTCGGGATCCCTCCCGCCGGGTCCCACAGCCTGGAGAGGGGGCGTCGCCAGGGCGGGGGAGCACCTGCTGGGAGGGCGGGGGGCAGCGGGATCTGCCTGGCGCCCCTAGGCCCCACGCGCTAAGCGATCTCTGCCGGGCCTGGCTGCGCCTTACCTATTTCCATGGCAACGTCGGGGCAGCTGGCCCCGGCCGCGAGGCGTGGAGTGCGCAGTCCCTTCTGTTCCGGGGAGTCCTGGCCAGCAGGGACTCTGCTCAGAAGGGCGTCCCCTGGACAAGCAGACTGACGCCCCGACGGCAGGCCTGCCCGCCGCTCCCAGCGCGGGCGCCCAAGCTCCCCCAGAGGACCCCGCCCCCACCCGGTGGCGCGCCCCTCTTCCCTTTGTTGCTCAGTTTCCATAGCAACGGCCGCGAGGCGGGATTGGAGCCGGATTCCTGGCGGGCTCGGCCACCCACCCCAGCCCGGTCCCGCCCCCCGCCCCGCAAAGTCCGTGGTGCCGAAGGCTCAGCGGGTGGAGGGCAGGGCGCCTACCACTTCCAAAAACAGTGCCAGAGAAGGGGAGGGGGAGGGGGCGGCCAGCCGCTAGAGGACCAGCGGGGCCTTGCTGGGCGCTGATGGCGTCTTCCGGGGCTCTGTCCTCCAGGGGCGGTAGGGACAAAGGAGAGAAAGGGGAAGAGATGGGGTCGCGGGGAGTGAGTGTGCGTGTCCCCAACTCCTCAGGGCCGGTGCACCCACCTCTAGACCCAGTGCAGGGCCCAGCGCCTCCCACTTCCACCCTCTTGGGCCCAAGGTGCCCCCGAGGAGGGCAGGAGAGCTGGGGCTCTGGACACCACCCCCGCGCCGGCCACAGGGGCCTGCCTGACCACTCCCATCCTCCCTGCCTCTCAGCGGGCCTGCAGAGCCCAGCCTAGCCCCAGCGCCCACCCCCACCCACCCTGCGGGCACCTGGAGCACCCTCCGGCCTCCTTTCTGGGGTTTCCATTTCCATAGGCCCTTCAGGCATCCAGCCCTAGCTGAACCTCAACCTGTTGGATGGACAGACCCACTCCCAGACCCAGACAACCAGGACCAGCACCCACCCTCCCGGGTGGCCAAGGCTGTGTGCCCACTCCTCTCTCTTCTGCCTGGTGCACCTGCCTGGCCAGAGGCGTTGGAGGACCTGGGGCCTGGCGGCACCCGTCACTGGTGTTTGCCAAGTGGACGGGAGGAGCAAGCCTGGGCCCCACAGCCCCCAGAACCTAGAATTTCCTGGGCCCTGCCCTGGTGCAGCTCCTTGGGGGGCTGCCCCCCCCCCCCGCACTCACACCCTGCAGCCACTGAAACATAAGATCTCTCAAG
Organism: Tonatia bakeri; assembly: GCA_004024845.1. NCBI lineage: Eukaryota > Metazoa > Chordata > Mammalia > Chiroptera > Phyllostomidae > Tonatia > Tonatia bakeri. Next base: position 191,779 of record PVIA01001729.1, on the reverse strand, counting down.
CCTGACTGACCAGCCCGACCAGCCCCCCTCCCCCATCTACATGGGCTCTGGCCACTGGCCAGGTAAGGCCGGGATGGAGGCAGAGGCCTCAGCAGTCCTCTTCCTGGGCAGGGCAGCCAGCTGTGGGGGCTCCCCACGGGTCAGCCATTCTCAGCCCTCTCCCTGCTCAGGCCGGTGTCAGGTGTCCCTGAATAATGCATGGCCCACTGCCTGCCACTTGGTGTGGTTTCCGTGCCCTCTCCTGCTTGGGAGCCCCTGGCGTGCTGTAGAGGGCGGGCTTGGGCACAGGTGTCTACTGGGAGGCACCCAGGGCCCCAGCCCCGCCTGCAGAGCAAGCGGGCTGGATCCGAGGAATGGCATCTGGCACTGGCCAAATGCCCTAAAGATCGAGGGACAGGTGCCCTGCCCCCCAGCCACAGTCCCTGGGCCTGTCATGAGCTAGAACTATTCTGGGCCTGGCGGGAAGGGACACTGATCAATGAACACAGAGCAACAGCGTCCACCTCTGAGGCCAACGAGAGTGACAGGGTGGAGCACGGACAGGGCAAGGGAAGCCTCAGGCAGCCAGGTCAGGTGGCCAGGCATGGGGGCAGGTTCCTCCCCTGGGGCCGCAGTGGTGTGACACCCTGTGGATCACTTGGCTTACGTGCCATTGTCTTGGTGACACTGGCAACTGACAGCAGGATTTTGGTCTCAGGTCTTTGCAGGGACCCAGGGATGGGCTCCTCAAGGGTGGGGACAGGCTTGGCAGGTCTCCAGGAAGGCCCCTCAAGGGGACTTGTGCCCACCAGAGATGGCTCTCATCCAAGGGAGGGACCACAGCCCAGTGCCGGGCCTGCAAGGAAGGCGTGGCTGGCAGATGCACCCCTGGGAGCCAGGCCCCTGCTCCCCCAGCCTGTGTCTACTCCCCATTCCTAAGTCCCACCTCAGACCACAAGCAGCCCAGAAGTGAACACAGCCCAGGCCCCATGCTGGGGGACCCCAACTCCTCAGGGCCTGCCTGCTTGCCTGCGAGGATGGGTGGGGGCCACCTTGCTCAGGCCTGGGAGGGGCTGAGCCTGAGAAGGGAAGGGGACTTGGGTGGGTTAGGAAGGCAGGGCCTGGGCAGAGTTCCCCTGCCAAGGGCAGCTGAGTCTTCCTCAAGGTCAACTCCTGGTCTTCCAGCTGAGACACCACAACTCTGTCCTGGGCAGTGGGGGTCACTGGGGGTGGGCTGTACATGGGAGGTGGCTGGGGTGCTGGAGCCACTTCTCCAACACCCTGGCCTGTCACCCAATCAGCCGTCACAGGCTGTTGAACAGAGGCTGGGAGCCCCTTATCTGTCTCCAGCCAGTGAGAAGGAGGTTCTATTTTGAGCCCCTGAGAAGAGCACACCTCTGGCAGGGGGGTTGCAGGAGGCATGGGGAGGAGGAGGCAGAGCTCAGGGAAGGATGAGGGAGACCCCAGGGCAGGTGGGCTGGGGTGGCCCCGCCTGAGTGTCCCTCCCTGACCTTTCCTGCCAGCACCTGTCCGAGGGCCTGCAAGGGTGGGTACAGGGGAATGCCTGAGGTAGTTTCCAAGAACAGGCTTGCTGAAATCTGAGCAAATTCTCACTCAGAAACTCCACACCTGCTGGGGTTGCCCCCAGCCCTGTGGCTCTGGCCAGAAGCCCTGGACAGCTGGAGCACAGCTCTGCCAAAAGGCCAGTGGGCTGGCCACCCCAGCTGTAATGGCTGCCCCATGGGAGGGGGAACCATGTGGTCACGGGGGCTGGGGCCCTGGCCACGTCTGGGCTACCCCAACCTCACAGTGTCAGCTCCACCTGGTGAGGTCCCTGGGACTCATCAGCCCTCTCTTGCCCCTCAGGAGTGTGGTGGGCAAGGGGCCAGGCCCTGAAGGAGGCAGCTGTGTGGGCAGAGGTGAGGGGGCAGCAGCACCCCAGCCCAGAAGCCAGGACTGCCACAGGCCACACTGCTGCCACAAGCTCCCTGGGAGGGACAAAAGTTTGTCTCCCTGGCAGGAATACCACTTCTCCTTTTACTTCACCATAACTGGCCCCCAATGCTTGGTTGGTTAGCCAATGACGGGTAAGATTCCCCAAAAGGGAATGACCTAAAACAGGCACGATCATGTGGGAGGCCCCCAAGGAAGGACTTGGGGGGGGGCTACAGCAAAAGGAGGTGATGGACCCTCGGCTTTAACAAATCCTGAGTCCTCATTGCATCCAAGAGAAGATCTCCTAATCTCTTGGCTGCCTTACTTCCCTTGCTCCACCTAAGCCTGAAACAATGACAGGGTGGTGCAGCCCTGTGCTGGAAAGGGCAGGTTCCCCAGGCAATCAGGCCTACGAAAGAATATGTAAAATCCTGTGAAACCTGCTTTGTTTAGAATGCTCTCAATTAAATAAGGGTCCAAGCAAGAAGTAAGTTTGTTCCTCAAAGTCTTACAGCTCTTTAGCTATCTGACCCTGACTCAAATAGGCCCTCAGAGTTCTTTGTTATCCATTGTTTGATCCTTACTTCCTGGCAATGATTAATGAGCTTTACCTGAGTTCCTGTGTAAGTGAACCCAATAAAAGCCAGCTCGGACGAGGGAACGGGGTGTTCTCCCCTAGGGAGGGTGGCCGTTCCGTCCCTATCTCCCCACAGGACTCGGTAGTCCACGTGTATGTTTCTCTCGTATTTCAACGAGCATCCACAGCCGCGACAGATACCGCTGGCTCAGTGTCTCAGACACTGGCCTGGAGCCACCCATCCAACACCCTCTGGACCCACCCTGGCCAGCAAGCCCAAGCCTGGCCTGCTACCCAACCTTGCTGGCTCCTCCAAGGTGCTGGGGGGCAGAGGGCCTCCAGATCTGACAGGGAGAGACGGACAAAAGACATGAGAAGGTCTAATTGGTTTTTTCTTTTTATGAGTTTTTTTTCCTTTGTTTTTTTTAATATGAAAATTACTTGAAAAGACGAGGGGCCAACCCCACCAGGCAGCTCGGCCGGCAGCTGGCCGTGCTGGTCCTAACATTCCAGGTGTAAGTTACAGAGTGTAAGTTCATCTACAAAAAAAGTAATAAAAATAAAATTTAAAATGGCACCTTCAACGGAACACAACAAAACTCCCAGCCAGCCCAGGAGCCGCAGCGCAGTGCGCTCACTGGGCGGCTCCTCGCTCCGCTCCAGCCAGAAAAGTAACACAAAGCTAAAAACAGCTCCTGGGCTCTCCCGGAATAAGTTAACCATACTCTTCCCCACACGTGGCCCAAGGAGCTGTTTCTCTGCAGGTGCAGGTGGGAGGGCACTACCAAAACCAGGCGGGCGGGGGGACAGGCGGGCGGGCGGGGGCTGGTCTGTGGCCAGAGTGGCCCAGGGCGGCGGTGGGCCTAGTCCTCGATGATGATGGGCTCGTCGTTGACCGGTGCGGGCGGGGGTGGCCGCAGCGGCAGGGCCTGGCTCTGGCGCAGGGCGATGGGCTTGTAGGGCCGGCGGGCAGCTCGCTTGGTCTCCGAGGATGAGAGCAGCTTGCGGACCTTCCTGTGAGTGCAGAGCGGCCCCCGAGTGATGAGGACAGGGCCGCCCAGGGCCCCCCCCACGCCCAGCCAGAGGCCCCACCTGGTCTCCTCGGTGGCCATGTAGAACACGTCGTCGGGGGCGTCGATCCAGTTCATCCTGCGCCGCTTGACGGGGGGCAGGGAGCCCCCACGCAGGAGGCGCACTTTGGTGGGGTGCGGCTTCCCGTTGAGCAGGAGGCTCCGGCTTGGTCCCTGGGCGAGAGGGCGCCTCTGTGTGAGGGGACTTCCCCCACCGGCCCCAGCCGGGCCCCTTCCAGACGCCCACGGGGGCTGTCCCCTCTCTCTTACCATGTGCCTGGTCTGTCCGTGGTTCGCCAAGCCTGACAAGGAGGGAGAGGGAACATGAGGCCCAGTGTATCCCACGCCAACGTGCCGCGGAGGACCCTGGAGGCAGGAGGCCCCTGGGCCAGCCCCTCGGCCACATCCCCCACCCGGGCGACGTGTGGGGGATGGGCCTCAGCTGCTCTTGGTCCGGCCCAGCCCAGCCCAGCCTGGCCCTGGGGCCCTACAGCTCCCAGGGCTCTGTGGGCCACCAGGCTCAGAGCCCACAGCTCGCTCGCACCCATAGGCCTGCGCTGCTGGCTCGGCCCAGACAGACAAAGCCCTGTGCGCCCAGGGCCAGGCCTGGCCCCGCGCTGCTGCAGATGCTGTGGCACCAGAGAGCCCCTCACAGGCGGCCCCTCCTTGGCCAGGACGGCTCAGACCCCGAGGCCAGCTGCCCTCACTGACCCTGGGGCCGGGGACCTGGAGCCTCAAGCCTCTGCCTGAAGTCAGGTCACTGGCCCAAGTCACAGTCTCCCACCCAGCCCGGCCAACTGCAGGGGCATCTGAGGGTGCCAACTCCCACACACACGTTGGGCGAGGACCTGAGCAGAAAAGCAGGAGCGAGCTCCAGGCCAACGGTGCCTCCCTCTGCCTGGGTGTGCAAGTGGGTAAGCGTACAAGCATGACTCTCCACCACGTGTTGGCCGCCCCACTGGCCTCCGGAGTCCCTCTCCCCAAACGTGCCCCTCACCAGCAAACCCCCTTCTAACTGGCGGTGTTTCTTGGGCACAGGAGCCACAGCGCTACTTACCCAGGTAAGTGCCTACCAGAGTGACAGCCGCAGAGAGAAGAAAATACACACTCAGCGTCAGAACCAGCTCGTGCCCCGTGGGAGGCCGGGGAGGCGGGTGCTATGAGGCGCGTGGGCAGTGAGCTAAGGTCCCCAGGTTGGGCCGGCCCCGTCCCCATTCAGGGCCAATGTGCCCGACGGGCGTCAGCAGAGAAGCACCCCAAGTTTAGCAACCCCCCCCCAAAGAGCATGTGGACTCCATCCACTGTGCTTATTAATGGCTTTTCATTAAAAGACCCTGAAGCCCAAGGTACCTGGCAGGCAGGGCTGGCCCTGCCACGGGGACAAGGTGCCAGCAGCCCCCATGATGAGGCCCCAGGGTGCCAGGGGGCTGGGGCTGGTGAGAAGGTGGAACCCAGAACCAGAACTGCCGGTGACCCCACAGGACACTACCCGACACAGCAGAGACAGTGTGTGCCGAAGAGACAGGGCTGGTGGAATGGCCACTCACTACTGCCTCCTCCCAGTGCCCCAGCCCACCCATGCTGGCTGGCCCATGATGCTGGAGTGCCCTCAAGCCCCAATGCCGAGGGACTAGCAGGATGACAGACCACGTTCCCCAAATCTTTTCTATCCATTTGGCTCCCCGTCCACCCCACACAGCTCTTGCTGCAGGCCGACTGTGGTGCTGGGGCCTCCGGGTCTGGCCAAGCTCCCCCATGCAGGGGCCTCTCCCGGCTGCAGCCTGGAGCTGCCCCCTAGCCCTCTGGTGCCCCTCCCCCAACTAAGGGAAGAAAGCAGGGCCCTGGGCCAGTGGGTGGGACTTTGGAGCACCTGGGCCACTGACTTCCCCACAATCGGTGGAGCGGGGTATCATGGTGGCTTCACCTCCCCCCTCCCCAGGCTTCAGCCCCCCCCCCAAGGGTGATGCAACCCCGGGGCCATCTGGGCCAGGCAACCTCCAGCAGCCACGTCAGTCATACCCACAGCCCCGCCCACCCAGCCCCTCCCCAGGCAGGGCGCACGCAAGCTGCAGGCACAGCACAGGTGGCCCTGAGAGCTGAGGCTGAGGGCATGCGGGCGGCCATAGCGCGATGGCAGGCAGCACAGGCGGGCGGCCAGGGCACCAGGGCCACTGAGTGAGGACAGTCCGCTGACCAGGCGCCAGGTCAGGAAGGTGGGACGGCCCAGGTGCCAGAGGCTCTGGGCCAGGAGACAGCATTTGGGCAGCTGTGGCCCACAGGAGGGGGGCACTTGGCTCTCTGCCCAGTGACAAATGGACTGGGGGGTACGCCTGGCCCGTGGACCACCCCACGGATGTGGCCTTGAGCCGCCCGCCACGCACGCGCGCGAGCACAGACACACAGCTTCGCACAGCGGCCGCCCCGGCCTTACCCCTACTGGGCATCAAGAGGCGCTTCTTCGTGTTGCCTGGCAGCGCCCGACGGCAGGAGAGAGAGGGAAAGAGCACACGGTCAGCGGGCGCGGGTGCAGGGCTGGGGCTGGGTGCCCTGGGGCCGCAGGCGGAGGCCGCGGGGCTCCAAGCCCCCCGCCCCGCAGGACTCACCGTCGGTGCCGTTGTGCTGCTCATAGCTCCTCTTGCCCAGGATGGTGGGCGAGCCATTGTTGATGACGGGCGCTGGGCGGGCGGGCGTCAGGCTGCCAAGTACGCCAGACACGCTCTTTGCCGGCTCCGGCTTTGGGGGGCGGGGGTGGGTCTCTGTGGGGGTCACACAGGTGGGCACTGGAAGGGTGCAGGTCAACAAGGGGCCCTGTGCCCACCCCGACCACAGACGGCCTCTGCCCGTGACCCCTGGGCAGGGTAGGCACGCCCACACCCAGCGCCCAGGCCAATCCCACAGCTCGGCCCCAGCCAGCTAGCCAGGTCACTGTGTAGGCCAGAGCTCGCAGACCCAGGCGCAGACACATAAACCAGCAGGCCCATCGGAGGCCTCCGTGTCCTGGCCACCGGAGCTGATGGCAGAGGGCTGGCCACCGGCCAGAGGCTGGATCAGCAGTCTGGCAGACTGGGCCGGGATGTGCCCCCCTTAGAGGCACAGACTCTCTCCGCCGAGGCCACTGGCGGCTCTCGGGGACCACAGGCCACCTCCTCCCACAGGACAGGTGGGTGGCGGCCCCGGGACCAAGACCCCGGGCAGCAAATGATGCCAAAGTCACTTGTATCTGAGGAGGGCACACTTAGCTCACCACTCTGGAATGTCCTGCACGGAAGGAAAGTCACCTCTGCACTGGAGGGACTGACTCACAAGCCTGCCCCAGCCCAGCCAAGCAGCAGGCCCCGCCCCACCCGCCCGAGGCCCTAGCCGGCCACCAGGGGTGGGCTGAGTGGGACCACTGGGGTGCTCAGGGTACCCAAGAGACAGAGCGGCCGTGCCCAGCCCACACCCCGGCCCCCAGACACTGCAGAGCACGCGTGCAGGGCAGCAGGTGGGCAGGGAGCCTGCCCGGGCGCCTTGGAAGCTGTGCCCTGTCGGGAAACAGGGATGGGGACTCGGGCAAGCAGGTCGGAGGCTGTGGGAAAACCCCCCACGGTGGGGACCACGATCCGCGGGGGCAGGGCAGGCTCACCGAGATACCGCAGCACAGCTTCCAGGGGCTTCCGCACGGCCTGCTTCAGCACCAGTGGGCTCTGTGAGGCTTCCGGCAGCCGTGCTGTGCCTGTGGGACCATGCAGTGTGGGCAGCACGTAGGGTGGGGGCCCTGGGCCAGAGCTCTGAGCCCGCACCTTCCCTCCTGGGGGCAGGGCAGAGCACGGGGCAGGGAAGACACTCACACTCGGCCTTGATGGCCGCGCTGTTGATGGGCAGGTAGGGGTGCCTGGCGGCGTGCCACGGCCGCAAGATCTCTCGGCACAGGCGCCGGGCGATCCGTGTGAGCTTGGTGGTGTGCAGATAGAAGGCCTGTCTCGTCTTCATGGCGAACTTGGGGCTCCCGCTGCTCCGGGCTGGGACGCCGTGGGGGCTCTGCGGAAGGGGGCGCGCCGCCCCGACACAGCGCCATGACCGTGGGCCGGGCCACCAGGCCACGCGCAGGGGTGGGGAAGTGCCCACTTACCATGTTACTGCGGTTTGGTCCTGGCCTCTCTCCATCTAACCGGGTTGGCATTTTCAAGCCACCATATTTCTTCCAATATGTCCAACAAGATGCGCAGAGGCGACACTGCATGTTAGGGGGACCCCAAGAATACCACTGGTAAGACTGGGTGGCTACGGACAACAAAGTTGGAGACAGACGGGTCCTTAAGCAGAACCAGCGACGGCGGAGAGCACCACACCGCCCGCCCCCGTCCCAAGAGGAGGGCTTCCCGGGCAGCGTGCAGCCCCCACCCCCAGGCTGGGCTCCAGGACGGCCGGGCGCCCACCGCTGCGGGCTGGGCGAGCCCTGGGTGCCGGGCGGCGGGCACTTACTGTAGCAGCTCTCGCAGGCCCGGCCGGCCCCGGGGCTCTGGCCTGGTGCCCCCGCGCCATTCACCACACCCGCCTTGGCGCTGTTGATGCTGATCTGGTTCGGATTGGGCTTGTTACTTGGGTGAGGGAGAGAGGGGGTGTCACTGGAGGGCTGAGGTGGGAGCGGGCAGCCCCTGGGGAAGTAGGGCTGCGGGCCGCTGGCTGGCCTCGCACTGGGCGAGCCTCCTCCCCTCACGTCTGGGAATAGGCTCCACGGAGGTTCGAGCCCGGTTTGCGCCCCAGCTCCGTCTGCCAGCGCTCGGCGAGGCTCGGAGTGGAGCCCGGCCCCAGCACTGGTGCCACCTGGGCAGCCCAGGGAGACCCAGGGCTCCCCCACCAGAGCGTCCTGGGCCCACACAGCCCAGGGACAGCAGGGTGGCCAGAATAGCACTTACTAGTTGGGAATATAAACTTGCTTTAACTTGCTTTCTGCTTCAGCTGCTTTCAAGCGTTTCTTGAAATAAAGCAGAACAATAGAGAGGTCAGCAGGCGAGCAAGGAGGGGTGCTCTGTGGGGAGGGGAATGCCAGTGTCCCCCCCAGCTGCTTTGAGAGATCACCCCCAAACTTGCCCAGCGTCTGCCGCAGGGCACCGCCCTGCCCTGGAGCCCACCTGCTGCACATATCTGTCGGTGGTCTTCCACATGTAGTAGTACTCGATGATGCTGGTGAGGGACTTCCAGGGCAGCTGGGGAGAGGAGGGCACTGCCTTGAGGCGCACCCCTCCAGGGGACCCTGTGTCTCTAGACCCACTTCTCTGGGCCTGAGGCTCCCTCCCACCAGTGCCTGCCCAGGGAACGCAGGGCTGCCCACTGACTGCCCGGGCGCCGCTGACCGCATCAGGGCTGACGTCCTGACACATGGTGTCTCCACCAGCGTGCTTTCTGAACGCTGCGCCCTGTTCCCGAGCTCCAGTGTGCACACTCGGAGGGGCTGTCTCTAAGCGGCCAGGGTTCCACAGCATGGGCGCCAGGCCCCTCAGGGACACTGGGTACTCTGGGCTCCCTGTGCTGCCTCAGGACCGAGAACACGCGAGTCCTGCACTCTCGCCTCAGCTGTGACGGCTGCCTCTGCCTGCTGTGCTCCTGGGTCTGCCCACTTGGTTCAGACTTCCAGCGAGTTCCCAACACGGCTGCCTCACAGGGGCCGCCCACAACCGGGGGGGCCAGGACATGCCCGCCCCACCCCGTCCGCCTGCGCTGCCCTCTCCGGCCCGACCGCCTGCCACCGCTGCGAGAACGTTTCCGTCAGGTAGCAGCAGCCCATCCACCTCGGGCTTGCGACCACCTGCTCCTCCTGCAGCGGAGTGCAAGGCGCTGAGGGACCTCTTGGGATCATCTTCCCCTTTCCGGGCAGCTCGGCGTCTCAGGGAGACCTGGGGGCACCCTGCAGGCGCAGGCCCTGCTGCTGCAGTCGAGGGCCCAGGCTCTCCAGGCAGACGCTTCCGAGGAAACAAGGAAAGGACACGGCGAGGGGGGGCGCACAGGGGCTGTGAGCGCCAGCGAGGACCCACGGAGAGGTGACTGAGGGGTGGATGTGTGGCCATGGGGACGAGGGGCCCTGCGCTCCGTGTGAACTCACGAAGTCCTGCTGGATGTCCGTGAAGTCCTTCCCGTACTTCTCCAAGGCTTCCTCAAAGAGGCTGGCCTCCGAGGCCGACCATTCCTCCATCTCGTCTCGGCAGAGCACGGGCCCGCCCTGCGGCACCAGGGCCGAGATGGCCTTGGCCACGTCGTACACGCTCTTGTGCAGGGTGTCCATGGCGTGGAACTGCGGGAGACCCGCAGGGTCACCGGGCCTCCCTGCACCCGCCCTGCCCGCCCCAGGCCAGGTCTGGGCTGCTGCGGGGACTGGGGAGTACCACCCGGCAGGAAACAAGGTGAGTCCTGAGGGGCAGCTGGGAGCACATGGGTGTGACGGGGCCCGGGGCGAGCTGAGGGCAGGCCACTCAGAGCAGAGGCAGCTGCTCCGGGGTGACGCTGGCAGGGAGGCGGGGACGGGCTCGGCCAGGCCTGTGCTCGGGGGCCATGCCCAGCATGTGGGGCCCCCTCACCAGGGTGATGTCCCTCGAGGCGGCTGCAGCGCTCATGTGCAGGCTGGGCTGCCGGACGGAGCTGCTGCAGTCGAGGGCCCGTGCGAAGGTGCCGACAGAGCTGTGGGGCAGAGACATGCTGCCCACTGGGGCCGGCGGCAGGCAGGGCAGCCAGGCCCCAGTGGGACACATGCGGGAGGGGGGCAGGAGTGCACCCCCACTGACCGGAGTGGACCCGGGCACCAGGGACAGGGACCGAGCAGCAGCAACTCAGAACGAGCCTCGCTGGTGGGGGTCACATGCAGGACAGACCCACAGCCCTGCAGGGCTGGGCAGCCGCACTCACCGGGCCACCACGAGGAACTGGTCGATCTGCTTGTCCGAGAGGGTGTTGTGCGCCTCCCACACCTTGGTTTCCAGTTTGGACTGGTCGCGGCCATCTTCCTCGCCTGCGAGGAGACAGCCTCGTGAGACTGACGAGGCTGCAAGGAGACGTGGCCCCCAGCCGTGGCTTTGGGGCTCAGGGCCTGCCTGCTCCGAGGTCCCTCGGGGGACGGCCCGGCCATGCTGGGTGAGGCCGTGAGAGAGCAGAGGCCACACAGGATGCAAAAACACACGTGTGAGCACAGAGGGGGCCTCGCTGCCACGGCATGGCCTCCTTACCAGCCTGTCGAGCACCCCCTCCACTACTCGACCAGACCGGGGGACCCCACCAGCAGATGGTGAACCACCCACTAGGGAGGGGCGTGTGCAGGTGAGTGCACATGTAGGCATATGCATGTGTGTGGGTGTACATGTGCAGACAGGTACATGTGTGCGCCTGTGAGTGTGTAGGGGTGTGTGTGCGGGAGGCATGTGTGAACATGTGCAGGAGGCAGGACCAGACGCTGCGCCCACTGAGGGGAATAGCAGGCCACCAAGAATGGCAGTGGCCTTCACGGAGGTCAAGCAGAGGCGACCATGATGGTGGAGCGCAGGGAAGAGCTGGGGACCGCCCCGCCCAGCTGTCCTACATGGACACACAGGGCGCACCCGCTGGACGCTGCACGGCTAAGACACAGGTGGGGGGGGGGTACTCGAAGGCCACCCAGTGTGAGCTCATCCCGAGGGACCCCAGGCGGGCGGACGCTGGGCCCACGAGGACCGCCGAGGCGGCGCATTGAGCGGAGAGAGCACACAGCACACGAGAGGATGCAGGACCCAGGCCAGGACCGCTCCACAGCGCAGCTCAGGTCCAAGGAGCCTGTCGCTGTGGGCTGCCCACCCCAAGGTCAGCCACAGTCCTACTATCACCAACGAGAACGCTCTTTTGCACGAATGACGCCTGGGGAGGAGGTGGCAGCAACCACGCAGCAGCAGCAGCTTCAGAAACAGAGAAACGGAGGAGACCCCCCACCTCAAGCCATGGAGGGCTGCAGGGAGGTGACATTCACAGGAGGGGCCTGGCCCGGCTCCGGGGGGCCCAGGCTGGGGCAGACCAGGCAGCCCCGCACCTCAGGGAGGACAGGGCGCTGGCTGTCCTAGCGTGGCCACCCCTCTTCAGTGCCTTGCAACACAGTCTCGTCTCAGGCACCTCCAGAAAGGGGCCCACAGAGCACCCTGGTCACAGCTGTCACACGGAGTGTGGCTTCACTGCCCACAGCCGCGCACTGGCTGAGACCAGACCACAGCCTCTGCTCCCCGAGGCCCCGAATTCCTGGCTGCGCTGAGTGTGGGGGACAGGTAGCTGAGAAGGAAGGGGCTGAGCCCACCCGCAACCCCGGGCTGCTGCAGGCCTGGGGGAAGGCAGGGAGCCTTAGGGACAGACAGCGACCCCCAGGGCATGAGGCGGCAAAGCGGACAGATTCACTCAAACACGTGTTTCAGAAACAAAAGAACTTCTAAAAACCGTGAAAACACAGCCAGAGCAGCCCCACATGCGGGGGGGGGGGGGGGGCCCCGGCGGCCACCAGCCGTTCCTCCTACCTTCCTTCAGCAGGTCCGTGATGTCCGCCTGGTACCGGTTCCCCACGCGGATCTCCCCCTTGTCGGCCAGCAGCGTCTTCTGCTGGGGGTCGTAGACCAGGGAGTAGAAGAAGAAGTCCTGGAACACAGCATGGGGCATGTCAGCACGGCACCCAGGGCACCGCCGAGCCACGAGGCCTGCAGGTGACCATGGGGGAGGGGGGAGGGGGGAAGGGCAGCTGTGCCCATGGCCACAGGCTTGGGGCCGACGCCAGGCCTGCCAACCCCCAACCCTAAACGGCAGCGTTTCCATTGGCACCGGCACTTTGGCAAGTTTACGAAAGTGTTTAACAGCAACCAAAATCTTAAGACATAGGAATTAATCTGACAGATTCTGGGCATGTCCATCGAGAAGATGGTGGTGTTCCTGCGGTTGTCACAGGAGACATACACAAGTCGAGCCATGGAATGTTCTGGATACAGTGCCCAGAGCAGAGTGTGCAGAGCTGGCCCACCCCCACCTCAGCGCCTCCCCACCCACCCGCAGCCTCGGCCCCTGCGCCCAGCACTGCTGTGCGGGTGACGCCCGGCTCCTGACACCAGGGCACCCTCGCCTCTCCCGAGTCCCCTCTGGCAGTTATACCAGGCCCCCCCCCACGGGCCCATCTCCCCAGACTCCCCAGGCCCTCGGCGTTTCCCTCGTGCCCCCAGGGGCTGGGCTGTCCTGTGGTCCAAGTCCCGTGCTGACGGCCTGTCTTGACCTGGGCGGGGACAGAACCGCGGTGACCTCAGCCCAGGGCTGCCCGGAGCCAGGGCCTCAGCACCCATCTTCTCATCGTGCGAGAGCCCGTGGGCCCCCCACCCGGGACACACGCAGGACCCCCCAAAGCAGACCACGGCCACGCACACGTGAACACAGCGCAGCACCCGCTGGCCAGAGCCGGAGGCTTCACAGCGGCCTCTTTGCTCAGGAGTGTTTCTCTGCGTCACTCAGGGGTCTTTCTGAACCACCAACAGTGACCCCCACTCCCAGGGGGCTGACCCCTGGGGTCCGACTGCCCATGACCGGCAGCTCCTGGGTGAAGAGGTACCGCACAGCACCTCCCACAAGGGGCCCAGCTGCTCCCTGGCTGCCTGCCAAGCCTGCTCTTCGGGACTCACTTTAGGCGCTGCCCCCTGCTGGTGGCTTTCCAGACCCCTGACCTGAGGTCAGGCCTCAGTGCAGCTGCCACTACCCTCCCACCGGCTCCTGTCACCATCCCATCTGTAGCTGGGTCACACCGCCGTGTCCCAGGGGACCCCAGGCAGCTGGCTGTGAGGTGGGCAGACGTGCCCCTGGACAGTGGTACCCTGACACTGTGGCCTGCCCTCCAAGTCACCCATGAGCCCTAGCACAGACCCATCAGGCCTCAGAACACGCACAGCCCACTGGCCGCCTTGCTCTGTGGCCGCCTGCTCCCCAGGAACGTGCACGCCATCTGGAGACACGACTGGAGCCGGGGCTGGTGCTGGGCGGCACGCTGTAGCGCACGAGCCCCCAGTCCCCAGGGCAAGCCACAGGGTTGTCGTGGTCCCAGTCACCATCTCGCCAAGACCAGTGTCTCAGCCTGGGACCTGGGGTGGGGGATCGGCGAGGGGAAGGCTCTGGGCCCGCAGGGAGCTGGGAGAACCCCCAGACCAGTGGGACACCCGCCCCACAGCCGCCCCTCACCTCCCGCTCCAGGTAGGACTTGAGTGACTCCGTCTCGTTAAGCAAAGTGACGCTGCACTTCCCTCTGCAAGAGACACACACAGTCAGGGCAGGGGGGAGGGGCGCCCCCCACCGCCCGCCTCCAGCTACCTGATGTGGGTGGCAGGCAGCGACTCCAGCTGCCGAGAAAGGAACAGCTCACGGTGCCGCAGCTGGTGCTTGAGCTTCTCAGGCAGGTCAACCACCTCGGGGTTCTCCATCTCCTCCTCAATCTCCCCTGAGGGGCCACGGGCGCCGTCAGTTCGGCCTTCGCCCCACGGCCCCCGGCCAGAAACCCCGTGGGTGTGCCCTTACCTTCCTCCCCGTTGTCGGCCCCGGGTCCAGATTTATAGCAGACAGACAGGGCTGGAGGACAGACAGGCCGAGGGGCGGGTTAGCGCCACCCCAGGGTGGCCCAGGGTGGCCCAGGGAGCGGGGGCAGCCCCAGCACACACCGCTGGGCATTGCTGCCCGAGGGTGCAGGGGTGGGTGGGTACAGTAAGGGGCACGCCAGGGCAGGGGCACGTGGAGCGCGGCTACCCCGGGGGCCACACCCTCCCGGTTCTGGGCAAGTCCTGGGGTGCCGCCAGCCACATAGGGAATCCCCCGCCCCCTCCATCTCAGCTGCAGGTCACTGACTTGCGGCCCTCTGCTGCCCCCCTGTGGGAGCTGCAGGGAGTCCCAGAGTCCCCACACCCAGCCTACCCCTAGGGAAGGCTGGGCATAGCAGCCCAAACGCCCACGCTGCCGGTGGCCTCCCCTCTCTGCTGACTCCCAGGAACCCCACGAGCACCCCCAGTCCGGGGACGTCACCAAAATCCAAACACCAGCCCTGTGATGGGACTGCTGGGCCAGGCAGCTCAGGGAGGAACTGGGGCCATGGCGGTAACCATAGGCCCCAGGGACGGTCACCGTAGGCAGAGACAGCCCCAACACAGGCCCACTGCGGCTCCAAGGCCCCCACTGGAGGGGCCCATGGAGGGGCCCAGGGAGCAGGTATCCCAGGGCCACGCCCCCCCAGTCAGGCGGCCCTGGCCTCTGGAAGAGGGCACAGAGACCCCTTGCAGCCCCGCCCCGCTCCTCTCCAAGCCTGCCCTCAGGCCCTGCAAACCCCCGGCCCCCAGAAACTCAAGGTGGTGGAGCCAGGGCAGGTGTCCGTGGCGAGGAGACCCTCCACCTGGGTTCAGGGAGGGACCCCCACTCCCAGGCCAGCCCCACTTGCTCCCCTGTGCCTAGCATTCTCACTCCACCGGCTCCAGGGGTTCCAGGGAGGGCCTGCTGCCTGGGCCTGAGGCTTCCCCTGGACATCTCACCTTCAGGACAGCTGAGGGGAGAACCCGGGGGTGTGGCTACATGTGCTGTGGCCCAAGGAGGCTGTTCAAGACCCCAGGTCAGGCCAGGGCGGAGCAGTGGCCCCGGAGCACCTGTCCTGCACTGGGGGCTGGATGCCTGGCAGGGGTGAGGCAACCAGGAGGTTCCGTCCTTGGACCCCCAGGTGCAGAGGAAACCCTGGCAGCTGCTCCGACCCCCTGGCCTCCCTCCCACCTGCCAGGAGGGCCCTGAACACAGCACACCCAAGGGGAACAGGCCGAGACTTCGGTCCGCTGGTCCGCAGCTGGGAGCTTCACGTGTGCCGGACCACCCGCAGACAGGCCCAACCCATCAGCTCGGACACAGGCCTCTGGAAAGCTGCATTCTAACAGTGCCTGAGCTCCCTCCTGCAACCCACATGGCCACCGGGTGGCCAGCAGCAGACCAGCCCAGGGCCCCTGGGCCACAGCAAGCCACCGCGTGCCAAGGGAGAGGACTGAGGTCACTCTGGGCCCAGCAGTGGACACAGGTGAGAGATCTAAGTCATCACTCTCCTCAAATCACCAGTGATGCCTGCTACCTGGGCCACACAGACCAGCAGGCCCAACACCCGGACAGCCACGCCTCAGAACGCACAGTAGCAAGGAGGGGCCGGGGAAGAGGTCTTCCAGGGTCATGTCCACAGCCTCCATCACGGTCAGGGCTGGTGGGCCCTCGAGACCCCACCTGGAGGCTGGAGTGTGGGCACCGGCTCCGTGGTTGGAGGTGTCCCATGGTCAGCTCTGTCACCCACCACCAATACAGAGCTGCTTACCTCGGGGGATGCTGCCAGGCACATGGCAGCCTGAGGACCCTGGAGGCCCAGGCCCATGGCCACATCAGACACCAAGGAAGACCCATGGTGTCACTCAGGGCTCTGCCCCATCCGGGCTGCTGGGAACAGGGTCCCGGCTGTAACTGAGGTGGCCCCTGCGCCCATCCCAGCGCCAGGAGATTCAGGGATGCCCCATGATGAACTCATGACAAGAGTCCAGGCTGCGTGGCCAGGATGGGCCTGACAAGGTGGGCCCACTCCATGCCCACTGAGGGGCGGTGCCTGGGGGACCAGGCCTCACGCCGCAGGCACCGCAGGATAAGCCATGTGGAACCCTCCCAGCAGGGGACACAGGCCACCCTGGTCCTCTGGTTCCAGACATGTGGGGGACACAGGGCATCTCTGCCTCTGGAGGGAACAGATGTGGACTAGCCCCCAGGCGTGGCCGCCTGTCCCAGAGGAGACACCTGCTGCTGCCAGGTGAGCCAGTCAGTGCTCCCTGCATGCCAGTGCTCCTCAGACTCCAACCGTAACCACAGACCCCGGGTCTCCTGAGCACTTGGACACCTCCCCACGAAGTACCACCACGGACAATGTCAGCAAAGCCGACAGCACCGGTGGCCCCACCCCTGCCTGAGCCAGGGCCCTACCCTCCGTGCTATACCCAGGAGATGGTCCTTCTGGGTTTCAAGTCTCAAAATCAATCATATTAGGGGAAAAACTGGAGGCAGTTGACAGTCCCCAACCCCGCCGGGTGACGAGTACACACTAGGACCCACTCTCCAGAAAAGGGCGCGCGGGGACTCGTGCCCTGGCCCAGGCCGCAGCACCACGGGGACCTCGTGTGACACCGCCCAGCACTGGAGGCTGAGGCTGCACAAGGTGGGGGGGACCAAACCCCGGGGCTGAGAGCTGTTCCCAGGGGTGGGGGGTGGACTCACTGGCATGCTTGTCGGCCAGGGCGATGAGGGTGCTAGAGATGTCCCGCCTCCGGTAGAAGCACACCACCTTGGCCTCCACGTTCCCGTTGGCCGTCTGCAACAGCAAGGGCAGGTCACCCTAGGCCCCCGGGGCTCCTGTGCCAGGGGCATTCAGACCCCCAAGTCCCCAGGGCCATGCCTTCTCCCTCCTGTGGACCCCGGCCTCCTTGCCATCCAGGGGGACCTGGGCTTCCGAGTCCCACCCTTAGTGCTTGCTTCAGACCAGAACCTGGCTGACCCCCCTGGCCATCAGAAAGACCAGCTGTGACCTGAGTTCAGCCAAAGCAGCTCTGCCTTCAGCCTAGGGGACCACCCGCCTTAGTGGCTCCCGGAGGCGACTGAGAAGGACAGGTGGCCTCTGGCTGGCGTTACTCCAGCACCAAACCCAGGTGGCGGGCGGGCAGAGATCTGAGAGCCGGCCCAGGTGGGGCCCACAGTGTGACCAGCACAGTGACAGCCCAGCACTCGGGCAGGGCTGTCATTCAACACGCAGAGCCCAGGGGGCATGAGAGGGCCAGGGCTGGTGGCCACGGGGCTGTACCTCATGGGGTGAGGGCAGCGTTCCCAGCTCTCAGGGGTGTGTGGCGTCTTCAGTGAGGCAAGAACTTTACCCCAGTCCTAATTTTTGTAGGGTTTCCCGTACCAGCATTTATAACGAACAAAATTACTTTTAAGGAAAGCGTGTAACTTTCATCCACTTAACCCACTAGGCCAAGACCCTCAACAAGGTCAGGAATTTCTCACACTTGTGAGTGTGAACTCTGCTCGCCACAGAACACTCGCTGCCCAGCGGCTCCAACCCACATACACCTGTGCGCCGGAAGCCGCGAGAGCTGGCCCGCCTCTGCTGGAAAGCCCAGAGCCTGCAGTGGCGAGGGATGCCTCCTGACCACAAAGGATGCAGACGCCACCGTGGTGTTAGGTCTGCCCCGGCTGCAACTGGCCCTTTGGGCAGTTGGAGCCCCTGCCAGAGGCCCCGCACCCAGCAGCGCCGTGGGGTGCAGGTGACCCACTCTCAGCTGCGTGGTGCCCAGCACATCCCGCTGTCCCCAGCTGCGCCCCAGCCACACCACCTGCGTGTTCCCACCTGTCCACAGCTGACAGCCCAGCCTGTGCCCGGCTCCAGGGACCCAGGAGGCCCTGGACTGCCCAGGTGCCTGCGGCCTCAGCCCTCAGGGCTCCAGTCTGTGTCCTCAATCTGCTTAGACCAGGTCCCCACGCTGGGGTTTCCAGGGGCCCCTGGTACGGAACTAGGGCAGCTGCAGGGCCTCTGGTCTGCTCCCTGCGCCCCTAGGGAGCCAGAGAGCAGGGCTGTAGCACCCATGGGGCTGGGGGCCCGGGGACCTGCCCGAGGCCGCAAGGCAAGGCAGGCAGTGGTTCTGAGTGGGGTGCTGCCGCACTGCTCTGAGACTCCCCCGCCCCACCTCCCGCCACTGACTGACCTCCTGCACCCTGGCCTGAGCCCAGACGACTTCCCAGCGGCTCCTGCAGGTGGCAGGGCCCTGTAACACCTGCGTCTTGGGGGCTGCCCGCCCGCCCAGCTGTGCTCCGTTCCGGAACTCTCCCAGCAGCATCACCAGGGAGGGCCACTGTGGGGACCCCGAGCTGCAGGGAGAGGGGCTGGCCTGGCCCCAGCTCATGCCTCGTCGCTGCACTGCAGCCTGTCCCCACCCCCCAGGGCCTGTCCTGTGCCCCCCTTGATCTTCCAGTTCTCACGCCCTAGTCCCCTCTTCCTTTCCAAACTGCAACTGTCTCTAGTCTGGTAAAGACTTAACTTCCCACGGCGACAACAGAATTGCAACCCCCGCTCAACCACAGCTCCAAGGAGAGACCTCAGCCACCGCTCTGAAGGCCCACTAAGGCCCAGAGTCTAGGGGGCAGGGGGCCTGTTGGGCACCCACCCGCCAGCATCAGGCCGGCAGGACAGCAGGCTGAGCCTGAGAACAGGTGGGTCTGGCCACTAGGTTTCCTTGAAGAAACCTCCTTTTAAAGTCATTTTCAATTTACAGGAAAGGGCAAGGAGCCCGGAGCCCCTGCTCCTGGGTGCCCAGAGGCACTGCAGGTCCTTGGGCCCAGTTTCCGAAGCGCCCTCCCAGCTGAGATCTGAGGGAGCCCCTGGCGTCTGACCGGGGCTCGCGTCTCTTGGGCTGTAGTCGGAGGGGGTGAGCCACACCCTGGGCCCCTGCCCCGACGCTCGTCCCCTTTTCCACAACCCCTGCAGGTGGTGCTGGTGACCCCCCCCAGTCTGGCCTGGTCCCCGCGCTTCCACCCTGGTGCTGGGAAGCACCAGGTCCTTTTCTCTGCCGAGGCTCCACCTTGACCTGCACAGCTGCTCCTGCACTCTAAGCCTCCGAGTTTCAGGGAGCCCGGCTGGCTCCTCAGAGGGCACGAGGGGTCTGCTTGCTTTTAGTTTTTGCTCAGGTGCCAGCTCCTCTTCTGGGCCTGTGCTGGTGGGCTTCCAGGTGGAGGCATCCCTGAGCTGGTCCTGCCTCTGGGCATCCAGCCACCCCCCTGCTGTTGCCCCCACCGTTCTGAGCCCTGTCCTGGCTCTGAAGAGACTCAGAGACGGGCACCTGCCCTGCCCTTCTGCCTTGCAGATGCTGCCCGGGGCCGGGGGACAGGCCCACCAGAAGTCACACACTGACTGTGCCCACCCAGGCTGTGCCCGGGGTCCCACTTCCCACGGGCCTCCTGTGGGCTCCACCCAAGGGCCCCGGCTGAGCCGGCAGTGAGCAGGAACCAGGTCCAGCAGCACGGTGGCCACATGGACGCCCTCGTCAGAGCTCTCACGCCACCACCTCAGACCCGACCAGCTGTGGCTGGGGCAGGTGCAGCAGTGAGAGGCCAGGGTACAGCTGCAGCTGAGCGTGACACGCGAGGGAGGTCAGGTCAGCACCCGACCTTCCTGTCCCGTCCTGCCGGTCTCGGGGCTCCCGAAAGCCGATGACACGAAACCTGAGTTTCAAGGAAGCAGGCTCTTGACGGCTGGCCCCTTGGAGGCCCAGTAGGTCCCCCCCGCCCACACGGGTGCTGCGGCTGCCCCTCCGCAGCTGCCAGGGGGCCCGAAGGACAGCACCACGGGGCCAGGGCTCTGGCCACGTCTGGAGGGGCCCTCCAGTGCAACCCAGGGCACCTCCGACCAGGGGGCACGGGAGGCGGGTGGGGTCCTTGGGAGACCACCCATCTAAGACAGTGAGAAGCTCTGGGCAGAGAGCAGCTGGCTGAGGGGAGCCCACAGCCCCCGCCCCCAAGCGAGCCGAGGGGAGCAGAGGCCCAGGCACTGGGTGTGGTGGCTTCTACTGGCAGCTCGCTGGAACCGTCCAGCCCAGACCCTCGCACCACGCCCGCTCCCCTCAGGCCTGCTGAGCACGCCACTCGAGCACCGCTGCCAGGCACCAGGTCTGGGCAGGTGACCCTGGGGACGCAGCCCCCAAAACGAGCAGACAGCGGCCAGTCTGCACCACCCAAGGTGCCCTGCACGATGGCGCCGATGCCGGTGGCCTGCTGGTCTGTGACAGTGGCACCAGGGCGGAGCCACAGGACCCCCCCTCTCGTCCAAGGGCCGGCTCGCACACACCCATGCTCACATGCACGCCCCGTGCACACGCACTACCTTGTTGAGCTCCTCGATCCTGCGGATCAGGTACGGGTTGCTGGAGGAGTTCTCGAAGTAGACATAGTCTGCAAACAGGCAGAGAGTGCGTCAAGTGGTGGCCATGGCCACAGCCTCCCGCCGTCCCAGGGGCGCCCTCAGGTCTGGCACGGGAGGGAAGGGGATGAAGTCTGCACTACCCCGGGGGGGCAGCTGAGACCAGAACTATGGTGGCGGTTCACCTCACGGAGGCAGGGGGTGGGCAGACACACGGGCAGACGCCAGCAGCCCTCCCAGCCCGCGTCCCATCCCCCCAAGAGCTTAGCCCACCCCGGGAACGGTGGAGGGCAGGGCAGGAGGGACAGTCTCAGGTGCCGCCACACCAGCCCAGAGATCACAGGACTGCACTCCAGCTGCCAGACCCCCACCTCTGGCCGTGCGGCCCCACATCCCGTGCCCCCCACCCTTCTCCAGAAAGAGAGCCAGTGAGTGGAGACCAGGAGTGCTACCCACCGGACCCCCAGGCCCCAAAAAGGCAGGCCTGCACACGCCCCTGTACGGACAGGCCAAACCGCTCTTAGGCCCCGCCGGGGGACGCTCAGGGCCCCTGGAGGCCACCCAACCGCCAGCCTGGCCACCTGGCCAGCCCCGCTCCTTGCTGACCTGGGAAGGCTCTACGGAAGGCGGCTGAGCAAAAGGCTCACCTGAGCCGGCACCCGGTTAGAGGCCTCACGTGGCCCAAGCACCAACACTGGGCACTGATCTGGAGACCTGCGCTGAGGCCTGGAAATGCCCCAGGACCCAGCCCAGCCCAGCCCACACGACAGGTTCCAGCTGGGTTGCCCAGACCCAGTGGAGGGCCCCCTGCTGTTGACACGCACCTGCATGCGTGAGCCTCGCCTGTGAGGACACACCTGTGGGCACGCACCTGTGGGGCTCAGCTGGACCAGCAGGGTGCCCCCGCCCCGAGGTCGCAGGTCAGTGTGACGGCTGCCCGCTCACACGAAGCAGCCAGGTCCGATCTCTCGTAGACCCTCTCCACACAGAGGTTCCCGGGAGGAGGTCTTGAATCCAGCTGGACAGTCTACTACACTCAGAATAACCACTCACATGCGCCCCAGACTGGGAACAAGCCCACGGCCCCCACAGGCGGGGACACCAACCAGTGGCCCCACGCACGCTGGCTGCGGGGGAGCCGGGAGGGTGCGAGCACATGGTGAGGCCCGGAGGGCATGCCCGCCAGCAGCCTGGCCAGCTATGGGGGTCAGGCCTCAGGGCACGGATGAGGCGTGAAGCCAGGAACTGAGGAAGCAGCACAGGGCCAGACAGGCGGCGGCGACCAGGCCGTGCCGGTGGGGAGAAGCCACGCGACCAACGCTGGGACCAATGGGACACAGGCAGACCCCACTGCCCACAGGTGGCACAGGCACGAGAAACAGCCACGTGCCACCAGACCCAACAACCGGGACGGATGCAAGGCCGCTCTGCAGACGCCGATGGCCCGAGCTCCCCGCCCCCGAAAGAGCCGGTGGCCCTGCACCTGAACTGACACCTCCTGACAGCCACCTGGGAGTCGGAGAGGATACCCCCCCAGCCCCAGGGGACAACACACAACGGCAGCTCAGCTTCCGCCGCACTCTGCAGAGGCAGCAGGGACAGGCCCCGCTGGCCAGAGGCTGTGTCCCACAGCCAGGGGCACAGCACACAGGCCGCCCGACTTCCGCGCGCCGGCCTGTCCGGACTGCTTCCTGGGCCCCAGTGACAACCGTGACCGTGGCCTGTTCGGGCCAGTTCCAAGAGTCGCTGGCCCCGGGGCTGGTCTCGTGTCCTCGGCCCAGCCTGTGGGGCCTGCGCTCGGCTGCAGGGTTCTGAGGGGAGGGGAGGGGAGGGCGTCCACCTCGGAGGTGGATGGGAGTGGGCCTTACTCGTGCTGCCTTCTGACAGAGAGGAAGCCTGCGATTCACACATGAGCTGTCACAAGGAATGAGAGTTTGGGGTCGAGGGCTATTTTTGTGACTCTGGGATGAGTCCATGAAGGGCCACAGCGGCAGCCCCTTCGCCCCTGCGTGCGCGTGCCCTCCAGGTCAGGTGCCGGCCCTGTCCCTGCTGCGGAGCCCCGGGACCCTTGATGGGAGCCTGCAGCCGACAGGGCAGACCTGCAAGCCGCGGTGGGTCTCGGCTTCCCCGTGGGGCCACTGGCTCCCGTGCCTGGCCCTGTCTGGGCTCTGTCACTGTTGTCTGTGACACGCAGGCCTCCCTGAGAGCCAGTGTGGCAGGAGCGTGGGTGTGCACACGTGGCGTGGATGGGGGGGGGGGATGTCACGAGGGGCGGCCCAGCCTAGCCGGTGAAGGATGGTGCCTGGGGCCATGAGATAGGTGTCCGGCTCGGACAGGGGTCCCAGCCTCTGCCTCTCCGCCACTCAGGCCCTCGACGGCCTGGGGTGGTGGCAGTGTGCTGGGGATGCAGACCCTGTCTTTGTCCGACTCCAGTGCCCACCTCCGGAGACCTGCAGGCGCACCAGAGCCCGTGGGCCACCAGGGCTGCAGCGGCGGCCAGCTCCCCGAAGCGGCCCTCAGGTTTCGGCAGGCTCCACTCGGGTAGCACCGACTCAGCAGGCCCCCCCTTGTCAGGAACTCTCGGGCACTCAGCCCCCAGACACCGGGCAGGGCCAGCCCCCCACCCTGGTGTCCCCAGCCCAGAACGCCGTTTCTCCCCCGGCGCGCGCTGCCCCGGGGCTGCGCCCGCATGGGGCACCATGACTTCGCCAACCACCGGCAGGGGCAGGAGACTCAGACACTATGCCTGCCACACCTGCACCCAGTTCCATGACACTGGGTCGGAAGGAGACAGTCTACACTTCCTCTGACCACACTCCCCTCGCAGACGGGGAGTGTGAGGGCAGCGCCCACGGGCAGGACGCGTCCACCAGCAGACCCTCGCCACGCAACAAGCCTTGAGGACGCTGCACCCAAGTCCAGACTCTGCTTCTCTCGGCAGCAGGACACGAGGTGCCTGACACCCCAAGGAGCCGTGGCCCTGGCGACACTTTGTGGCCAGCACCCGAGGAGGGTGAGCCCCAGGCACCCGAGATGTCCCCCAGGGCAGAGCCCTAGGTCGAAACCCTGCGGTTTTCGCGTCATAAAGGGTCCATCTCTGGATGTTTCCTCACCCACTGAAGACAGTCAAAGCCCTCTGAGCTCAGCAGTCACCCGGGGATGGGCAGTGATGGTTGTCTGAAGCCTCGCACATGGCTGCAACGCTGCTTTCCGGACGTGGCCCCCGGGGTGTCTGGCCGTGGCCCAGGAGGGCTGCGAGTACGGCCCAACACAAGGCCAAACATTGCCTTAAAGCATGTTTTCGCTCATCAGTTTCCGCTAGCGTCTGTGCGTTTAACGTGCAGCCCAGAGACGCAGAATGCTGGGCGTCCCGGGACACAGTACACAGGCAAAGCCCCGTCCCAAGTGCCTGTGGTTCTGGTTTCCCAAAGAGACCGCAGGCCAGTCCGGAGCTTTGCCTGGGGGCCCCGAACAGGACAGCCGGGGCCCTCGAGGCGGCACCACGAACCACTGTGGACGCGCAGCGTGGTGGTGGGATGTCCACACGCAAACACACCGATGCCGGAGACCGCCCTGCTCCTCACACGTGGACGGCCTGCACGCAGGTCAGGAGCTGGACAGCAAGGCCCGAGAGCTGGACGCACTCTGTGCAACCTCGGGGCAGGCACATCTCATAGACACACAAAGTGCAAATTACAAAAGTCTGCGAAACGCACACCTGGAAAGGGCTGGCCACCAGCACAGAAAGCCAGCTCCCATGGCTCGGCAAGGATTTGGGGGAGGGCCCTCGTGCACTGCTGTGGGAGGGCAGGCACCAGCAGTCACTGTGGACAGCGGTGTGGAATTTTCTAGAGAAGTTAAACGTGGATCTGCCTTATGACCCAGCGATTCTTTCCGAGTGTTTATCCAAAGGAATCCCAAAACACTTTCAAAGGAAGACACGCGACCCCGTGTTCACTGCAGTGCCACCCATAATGGCCAGGACTCGGACGGGCCCTGGTGCCCCGCCAGGAGACGTGGGCGTCGGGAGGGCACACGGGGGCTCACACAGTGGACGGGCGAGCGGCCGTGCAGAGGAGGGGACCCTGCTGCCGGCGAGGTGTGGATGGGCGCAGAGGCTGCATGGAGCTGGACAGAGGGCCAGGACTCGACTTGACTGTGGAGCCAAGAGAACCAGAGAAAGGAACGAGCCCAACGTTAGCACCCACACAGACAGAGTGACGGCCGCGCTGGGCGCCAGGAGCAGGGACAGGGCAGGACGGACGGGCAGGCAGAGACCAGTCCTGGGGATGTGAGGTCTAGCACAGGGAAGGGTCGCCCCTGACGGGGCTGCGAGTGGTGTTGGGGGCAGGGGAAAAAGGGTGGCCACTGTGCAGAGCATGTGACGGTCCCACTGTAGTGTCCCCGAAGCTAAGGTGAGCGAACACTGTGGACTGTAAAGAAGAAAAGAAAAAAGGAAAAGTCCAGTTTTAAAAACCAGGCAGGAAACCTGTGCAGACGCCTGACCAAGGACCCTCGGACAGCGAACCGCAACAGACGAGAGGCCCACCGGACTGGGCACCCACAGCCGCTCTGTGGGGAAACCGTCCGCGTTTCAGCCCAACGACCTGCTGCACCCCCAGGATCGGGGGCACGGTGTCCCCGCTGGCTTCACCCTGCTGTAACCCTCATGGGGCTCTGGTTGGGACGGCCCACGGGCAGGCCCCCACGGTACCCAAGCATGCCGCAGTCATGGCCACCTGGCCTCCGGAACAGGGTGTGCTTGCCCATGTGTGAGCCCCAGGCCACGGCTCCATCACACCGAACATCCCGACTGCCGGCTGAACTGGGTCACGTCTATACACGGACTCCACCCCCAGGATGAGGAGCCAGCCACGGGGGCGCTGCACTCAGTGCTGGCCAGGTCCCTAAGGGGTGTCTCTGCGACCTTCTCTAAAAAGGAGGGTGTGGGAGCCCAGACTGGGGGGGAGGGGATTACACCCTCTACGGCACTGGTACTTCACCCCCCTCTCAAAAGCCGCTAAGCAGTTTTGAGCAGGAGAGCCGAGCTCCTTTAGAAGGATCATCTCCTGAGCAAGGCAGGTGGGGGCCCCTGAGCCAGGACGGATGCAGGGGCGAGTCCAACAAGGAGGAATGAGGCCCCTTTGGCCCAAGAAACCTGGGCCTGCAGCGGATCCAGGCGAGTGTGGGGTGAGCAGGTGGTCCCCTGAGGGCACCCCAGGGGCCCAGCCCCCACCCAGCCCTCCCCAAGGGCCACACCCGACGTGGGTGGCTGCACCAGCCTGGGCACCCCCAGCCCAGGTCCCAGCGACTATGAGGACAAGGTAGCACCCGGCCCCTCCACGCATGGACCCTGGAGTCCCAGGAGGCTGTCCACGGCCACCGCCGCCCTGCAGACCAACAGGCGTGGGCAGGCCCCAGGGTTCAGGGGGCAGAAGCCTGGGCAGGCCGTCCCTCCAGAGAGTCCAAATCCGAGCAGGCCCAGGCCACCTGAACTGGAGGCCATGTGGGGGGGCGCCCCCTGGGGGACCCGCCACTGCCCCTGGAGTGAGTGTGCACACACACAGGGGTGCCCGGACCCTCACGTGTCCCGCAAGCAGATGTCTCACCTGGTCCAAATTTTAAAATGAACAAAACGAAAGCAGCATTTTTGACATGGGGCAGGGAGCCAGTGATGTCATGAGAGTGGCAGGGCACAGCTCCCCTCGAGGGACCCACCCCAGCCGCCCCCCACTGGCCGCCCAGCACCAGGGGTGGTCCTGTCACCCTTCAAAGTGTGATCTCAAAACAGCAAACTGTCGGAAAGGACAGGCGTCAACTTCTTGCTGCGGAAGAGAACACCTGGAGGAAACGGCTGCAGCCTGCCTGGGACACAGACGCCCCGGACAGGGCTGGGCGGCGGCAGTGAGGGGCACCAGCACCTCTGCATCCAGCGCACAGCCGCCCGGTGTGGCAGCCTGCTGGGGCCCCGGGAACAAGGGTCACGGACCCTGCCACCCTGGTCCAGGCCTCACCCGCCCACCACACTCCCAGGTGCCCCGGCCAGGAGGCCTCTGTCCCCTCCCAAGCTGACGCACTCCCCCAGCTCATCAGCAGGCACAGGTTGCCGCCATGCCTTTGCCATCCTGCCCACCTCCCAGGTAACTCCGACTCCTGCTGGGAACACCCGGGCCTCAGAGTGCCCGTATTGCATCCGGGACAGCCTCGTGCTAACGCGGTTTGTCCTAAGTTCAAGTTTAGCTGGTGTCTTTGCTTTCCTTGAACAGCCTGGCACCTTTGGAAAAGGCCCTGCTCCTAGGGTCCCAAGTAGAGACAAGGGGGGTCCCTGCAGTGCTCCCCCAGGTGACAGTCCACTCAGGGACACAGGGACCCGTCTTCCGGACGCCCCCCTCCAAGCAAGCTGCACCTCACCTGCCAAAGGTGCCCACCAGCCCTGCCAGAACCCCGGAGCGCAGCCTCAGGTGATACAGGTCCCCACCCAGAAACCAGGGCTGATGACAGGAGTTCCGAGTGGGGCCTGGGGTCACCCCTGCAGAGCGCTCCCTGGAAGAAAGGGAGGGGGCCACTGGACACCCTCAGAGGAGGGACCTGGAGACGTGCAGCCAGCTAGGCCACCCCTGGAAAAGCAGCCACGAGACGGAAACCCTTGTCCTCACCAGGGGAAACTGAGGCACAGGGAGTTCTGGAGGTGGCCAGGCCCCTGCCGAGCTCTTAGCCAGACAGACCTGGGGGCCCATGGCCACAGCCCAGCTGAGTAGTGCCCTGCGGAAGCCCCACCAACGAGGTGGGGTAGAGGGGGGCACAGCAGCAGCTTAGCACCCCCCCCCCCGCTCCACTGCTCCCTGGGGCTCTGCGTCCCCTCCCAGAGCTGGCAACCATTCCTGCTGGGGGTAGGGGGGCAATGCAGGGTGAGACCACCTGCAACAGAGGCTTCTGGCTGGTGACCCCGAGGTGGGGGGCTGCAGGATCCTGTCACCTGTCAGCAGAAGCCATGGGGCCTCCGACCAGGTAGGAGAGGATCTGCACTGCATAAAGGGGGTCCTAGGGGTGCACAGGGCACAGCATCAGAGTGGTGGCTGCCGCACAGGGAGAAGCCCCAAGGGATAGCAGTTGGGGGTGGGCACCGAGGAGGTCGGGTCAACCCCTGGGGGTCCGGGCAGGTGTGATGGGCTTCCCTGGGGTGTGACAAGGACCCATCACCAAGGAGGACTCTCCTACTGCCCCGAAAGGTGGGGAACAGGCCCCTGCACTGCTGCCTGCTCCCCATGTGGCCACCAGGACCTGCTGCTAAGTGGGGTGCAGGCCCCTATTCCAGCGCCACCTGAGCCAGAGGGAGCAGTGACAGCCGCAGGTACCACGCTGACCCAACGCACAGATAGGGCCTAATCACAGAGCTGGTGGGGCCGGAGGGAGACTGCCCAGGATCCCCCAGGGAGCAGAGATGACTAGACAAGTGGCTGGAGTTCTTTGCCACCAGACACGCTCCTGCCTACAGTAAGCACGTGGGGGCGACAAGGGTGGCCCCACTCAGAGCCCCCTGGAAACCCAGAGGCCTGTGGCTCAGAGCCCCTACGCACAAAGTGGAGCAAGGCCCAGAGCCAGTGTCCATAGACCCAAGGCCGGGGTCCCGGGCCCCAGCTGGCTCAGCACACCCGCACTGGGGCGCAGAGGGCAGCTGGCTGCAGGCCTTTCCCGAACCCCTGCAAAGCGCCTCCCCACCGGGCCGGGGCACCCGGAAGCAGTCAAAGTTTGGGGTGGCTTCGGAGCCTGGGGCCAAGCACCCGCAGGGGACCCTTGGGGAAGCTCCCAGCACGCGCCAGCGGCAGCTCCGAGTCCCCGGGCTGCGGGGAGGTGACGGCCCTGACCGGGGGCTCCCACGGTGAGGGGCCCCCAGACGCAGGCACGCCGCCAACTCTGCCCGCTCGGGTGGGGACCCCCGGCCCCAAGACTCCCGCTTCCAGGGGGACCGCCAGCACTCCGCGCGGCCACGTGCTCCAGCCGACGAAGGGGGCTCGGCCCGGTCCGGCCCAGGAGGCCCAGGCCCGCGCGCGTGCCCAGGCCCGAAGGATGCTCCGGCCTCGGCTGCGGCGCCTCCCAGGGCCCCGGGCCACGCAGGCGCCCCAACAGGTGGGCAGAGCGCCGCTCCCCGGCCCGGCTCGGCCACCCCACCGGGGCGGTTGGGGCTGGGGTCCGAGCGGGGGTGGCGGGCCCGCGTGGGGGAGGGGCGGCGGGGGCGCCGCGCGGACGGTGGGGGAGGGGCGGGCTCGGCGGGGCGGGGACGGCGCCCCGGGCGGTTCGGGAGTGTGGCCCGGGGCGGGGTGGGGACGGCGGTGGGGGCCCGGGAAGGGGCCGGGAGGCGGGCTGCGGGGCCCGGGGCCGGCGGGCGCGGCCTTACCTCCGACCCTGTACATGTTGGCGGCCATGTCCGGCGGCGGGCGGCGGGCCGCGGGCGCGGGCGGCGGGCGGCCTGGAAAATGGAGGCGCGGGCGCGGGCGGGGGCGCGGGCGCGGCGGGCGGGCGGTTTAAAGGGGCCGCAGCCTCCCCCGCCGCCGCCGAGGCCGCGCAGGGACCGAGGCCGCGGGCGGGAGAGGAAGAGGAGGAGCAGCGCCGGCGGGGGAGGGGCCTCTGCGCTGCCGTTACCGCCGCCGCTCGCCCCCTCCCTCTCCCTCCGGCCTCCTTCGGGCAGGTCCCGCCCCTCCCCCGAGGGCCTCCTCACGCGCTGCCCGTTGGGTCCATCCCCAGCCGCACGCCCCACGGGACCCCGGGGGAGCCCCCCGCCGCCCCCAGGGGCCTCCTGGCACCCCTGGCGCCCCTACCCCCCTCACGCACCCTCCTCGCCAACCCCGGGCCTCCCGCCCGTCTCTCGCAACACCAGCCGCTCCTGGGGGACCTCCCAGCCCACAGCTCTGTCCCAGGCCGCCCTCCCCAGGCCCCGGCCCCTGCCTGCCCCTGGTAGCCCTGCCCCCTCCCTCCCTGGGACCGCCCCATCCCACCTCCCAGCGGGCGGCCTCCAGCTCGTGGCCCGAGGAGCAGGCTGCGGGCGGCAGCGGCGGCAGCGCCTTTGCTGCCCTCCTGAGGGGCCGCTGAGACTGGGAGTCCAGCAGGCCGAGAGACCCAGATCCGGGGGTTGGGGTGACGGGGGTGCCATGCCTAGAGGACAGGGCGGCTGGTGGGGGGCGCCTACGTGGTGAGGCACCTGCTGCTCTTCCCGCCCCGTCGAACGTGGTGTGGAGCCTCTGTGGGAGCGGGAAGTTGCTCCAGATCCTAGGAGAGTCCAGTGCACGCGGAGCTGCCAAGACCAGGGGTCCCCACCCCCAGGGGAGAAAGCTTGAGGCCGAGGGGGTGGTGTCCCAGCCACTGTGAAGCGCAGGGTTGGGGTGTTGGGGCTCCAGGGAACTGGTCTGAGCAAAACCTGGGGTTATCACCCTGCCTACTCGGATGGAGCAGGCCTGTGGCTGCAGCAGGGGACGATGTCCAGCTTGAAGACACCAGTGGGACCTGCAGTGCAGCATCCAGCGGGTGGAGCTCAGAGAAGACCCACGGCTGAGTGCAGGGTGCTTGGTCAGGAGGCCCTCAGCTGTGCTGATGGAAGCCAGGAGGGGGACCAAGGAGGGCAGTGAGCTGCTACCTCTCAGGAGCTCAGGTGGGGGCGGTGGGGAGGATCGCAGGGTGGGACCACGGTTGTGGAGGGAGGGAGTAGGTGGTGGGAGTTTAGGGGTGGGAGAAGGCGGGTGATACTCTGAAGGGGGTGGAATGCTCCCTTCCCTCCCACGGGCTGTCCTCACTTCCTGCCAGCGTCTCCTTGGAAAGCAAGCCCACCCCATCAAGTCTTCTACCAACAGCTTACAACCTGACCAGGAGTCAGGACTCCCGAAAAACACCCAGGCGGCTGCTGGGCACGAGAGAGAGCCCATCACTTCCGGCCTCACGAAGCCCTGCTCTGCCACCCCACCCCTGACCCCACAAAGACAGGAGAGGCCCCCGACACCGCACAGGTACTCGAGACCCCTGGAGAGAAGCCCACCATTCCCCTTCCTCCAGCAAGGCAGGCAGCCAAGGCTGGCTCTCAGTCAGGGCTCAGGGTCTGGGGTCTGAGGGAGGCCACCTGAATTCCAAGCCTTCCCATGAGAGATAAGATGCGCCCCCCCCAAAGCAGAGCAGCATCAGCCCCCCCACCCCGCAGGCTGCCACCCTGCCCCCCTCCAGAGGAACTAGGGGGCTGCACGAAACGCCATGCCTGTCACCCACCTTGGAGCCAAGGCAGCCAACACACTGAGGTGTGTTGCAAAAAGGACAAATCTGTCATCCACTTGGTAGCAGAGCAAACAGACTCCAGTCAGAACGGGGACAAGCGGTGAGGGCCCAACCACCCAGGCTCAGCGTAAACTCGGGGCACTGGGCAGGTGCAGGGGCTGGTGCCAGGGCTGCAGGTGGGTGGGGAGGAGGGTGGAGGGCAGGGTACATGGCCTGTTGTGCCCTGCCAGGGCCATCCTGGGGATCCTGGTGGCAGCCTGTGCAGAGAGGTCGGGACGCTGTGAAGGAGGCCCAGAGGCCACATCCCTGTGCAGGGCCTCGGGGGCCCCCCAGCCGCTGCCTTTGCCACAGGAGGGCTCTGGGAGCGCTGGGCTGATGCTGCAGAAGGGTCCCGGTGGGCCGAAGGATGAGGGAGATACAGAGCTGGAGTAGAAGACCCAGAGCCAGGGCTGCTGGAGCTGGGAGAGGGCCAGAGAAGGGCTTTGACACCCTGCAAGGGAGCTCCCAGGGCTCCCAGAAGCCTGCACGTGAAAGGCCGCACCCCACCCCAGCAAGACCCAAGTCCCCAAGGGTGAAGATGTGGCAACTTTCAGAAGGAGCACATCACAAACAAGGACCAAATGCCAGGCTGGCCCGGCATCCTGGATGCTGGAAGCAGAGCCTGGGAACCGTCCCAACCAAGTGTCCTGGCGAGCAGAAAGGTCCCCAGAAGACAGAGCCCACCAAGAAATAAAGTTCCTTAAAAACATAAAAGCCAGCCCTGGCTGGTGTGGCTCAATGGATTGAGCGTGGGCTGTGAACCAAAGCATCGCAGGTTCGATTCCCAGTCAGGGCACATGCCTGGGTTGCAGGCCACGGCCCCCAGAAACCTGCACATTGATGTTTCTCTCTCTCTCTCTTCCTCCCTCCCTTCTCTCTCTAAAAAATAAATAAATAAAATCTTAAAAAAAAAGAAAGAAAAGGAGAGGGAACATATTTCTAAAAAAACACACACACACACCCAAAAAAACCCCCATAAAAGCAGACCTTAAATCAAGCCACTGAGGATGTAGCCACCACAGACCCGGGGCCAAGTACGGGGCTGAGCTGGTGCCCCGCTTTTGGGGCCCAGGGCCCGGGGCTCAGGAGGGAAGGACGCAGCAGCCTCTGCCGCTGCGACTCTGTGCAGGGCTCACAGGAAGCAGCACAGCCAGCTCCTCGTGGCTCCAGGCCGGTCGGCCAATGCTGCCTTCAACCGAGGGACACCTGTCCCTGAGTCGTTTCCACAGGTAACCTCTGGAGAGCCTTTCCACCGTGGGGTAAGGAAGTGCTCACCTCGCTTCGGCACCCACGTTTTCCCTGGGCAGCCACCCTGATGTGTTAGGAGCAGCCCCCACGTGCTCTGTGTCTCCAAGGCTCCCCCGCCCCTGCCCCGTCCCCACTAGGGCCTCAGACACACCCGTGTGGCCTCTACTGAACACCAGCAGTGGTGCCTCGGTGGGCCACCTTCTTTGAACTCCCTTGTTGGATGTGGGAGAGTGAGTATTCTTGTAAAGCCAAAGAAGCCATTTATTTTGGAGGATACTGGGGGGCCCTTCTCTGCCTGGGTATCTAGAGCGGCCTCTGACCCCTTTTCCACACCAGCCTGATGCCCAGGCACAGACGGGTTCCAGGGCACGTGGGCAACTCTATGGCCAGACTGTCCTCCCTGTCGCCAGGGCACCCCGATGGCCATGACCCAGGGGGCCCTGTGAGGCCCAGGGGGGCGCATTAGGCTCCTGGAGCTGGGGGAGACATGCCTGGTGGGGAGGCAGGCATGAAGGGACAGTTCAGAAGAGAGAAGGGATGTGTGGCAATAGCAGGCAGTATCCGCTGCTAGTGGGGGCCAGAGTGTCCGAGCCAGGCAGGTGCTGCCTGGCCGGTCTGCTGGGTGGGCTGGGCCCTTCTCTCACCCAGGCTCCCAGGCCTTAGACGCTCCTCTCTTCCGGGGGCTCCCAGCAGGGGCACTGCTGACGTTTGGGGTCTGGTCGTCTCAGTTGTGGGGGGGGCATCCAGTGCTCTGAGATGCTGAGCGGCACACGTGGCCTCTCCCCGACCAATCAGAACCCCCAGGGAAGGCACGGTTCCTGCCCCCAAACCTCTGGCTGCACCGGGTCACAATCTGAGTGGGTGAGGCTTGCTAGCCTGAGAGCCCCAGAGCAGTGTCCTGGGTGACCCAGTGGACCGACGGCCGCACGAACCCCGAAAGGAAGAGGCGGCAGAAGATGGAGATGTGATGACGGAAGGCGGCCAGGGGGCGCTGTGCTGCCAGCTTGGGAGATGGAGGCAGGGGCTGCCGGCCAAGGGAGGTGGACGGAGTCCAGAGGCTGGAAAGGCAGGGACAGCCGGAAGGTGCCCTGCAGCCCCCAGAAAGGAGCCAGGCCTGCTCACACCCCGGCTGTAGCCAGGTGAGCCCTGTTGCGGACCTGCGTGACTCACAGTCAACAACTGAGACACATGGGGTCTGTGGGGACCTGTTGGTGCAGCAGCACCCAGCGTGACAGCAGAGCCATTGCCAGGCCCCCGTCCCAGGCTCCATGGCTGCTGGAGGGGACATGGACTCTGTGCCAGCCCCACCAGCAGGTGGCGCGCCTGCCCCACAAGTTGGGTTGGCCCTGTGGCCCCGGAGACCAAAGGGGCTCCCAGTGCAAGGTCTCAGCCTTGAGGTTCCCTGGCTTGGGCCACTGTGGTGGGGGGTGCTGGGGCCCCTGGAACCAGCTCCTGGTCAGGGACACCTTGTGCAGAGGGCCTGAGACCATGCAGGGGGCAGAGGGCTAGCCACACTAGCCTCTGGAGACACCTGAGCAAGACCAGGAAGGCAGCAGGGTGAGCCAGTGCAGCCCTGGGTCTGCGTGTCTGACATGGAGTCCGCTGAATCCGCTCAGCAACAGGAGCCCACAGCACTCGCCACCTGGGCCCGGGCGGGGCAGGGGCATCTTCCTGCCCTGCCCTGCCGGCAGCCGGGCCAGGAGCAGACTGGCCCGTGATACCCAGCCTCTCACCGTCAGAGGTTTCTGAGCTGGTGGGGTGGGGTCAGATGTCCTCCAAAGCCTTGCCTCCCCCTCCCTGACCCCTTACAACACCTCCTCCAGCTCCAGCCACCACCCACCCTAGTGGTCCCGAGAAGCCCACAGGCCTGGAACAAATTTAATCTCAGCGGCTGCGGGGGAGAAAGGGGACACCTGGCTGGGTGATCTTCGACGGCATCCTGAGCCCAGCAGTCTGGCAGGGCGGAAGCTGGTTGTGCCCCACAGGGCTGAGTGTCTGTGGGGAGGGCCCACAGTGGATTTGCTTCCCCAGGAAGGGCGCCGAGAGACAGGTGGGGGGGCTCTCAGGAGGGCGGGCACCTCGAAGCCTGGGCCTCCGAAGTCACGTTGCGTGAGAAAGGCAAGCCAAGGGTCAGGAGGGTGCGGCCAGGGAAGGTGGACGGGGCAGGCTTCCGCGGGTGGGGGATGAGCACGTCCTTGTCCACAACCTCGTCCGCCAGCTGGGTCAAGACCCGCAGGAGGTCCTGGGGAGACAGCAGGGTCAGGCCGCGGGGCGGGGCGGGGCACCCCACGACCGCTGTCCCCAACGCCCCTCGCTCCATCCGTGCACCGGGCAGTGGGCGCAGGCCCCGCTGGAGCCCCGCATGGCCCGCTGCCGCCGCTCCTCGATGCTGAGGCTCCAGTGGCGACGAGGGTACCGGCTCTCCTGCGGCTCGCTCACCTGCAGAGACAGGACAGCAGTCGCGCCAGCCACGCATGGGGTCCCTGCCCCCACCAACCCTCTCTCTGCGCCCTCTGTGGCGGACGCCGGGTCCCCAGGACCCAGCTCCAGCTCCCACAGTGGTGGACGGAGCCTCGCAGCCTTGGACAGCAGTTGTGCATTCAGACCTGCCCGCACCCGCCAGCACCCGCCGGCACCCGCCAGCTCCAGCCCTGCCAGGCTGTGCCCTGGGTGTGCAGACAGTGAGACTGCTCAGCCAGGGTCTCGGTGGTCCCGCCAGTGCCCTAGTGTAGCCCGGAGCTGCAGCGAACACACTGGGGGCTGGGAGAATGTGTAGCCAGGCTGTTGTGCACCCCAAGATAGGTGAGGCTGGAAGATCAGCTCTGTCTCCCCGAGCCCATCTAAGGTTGACCGTGAGGAGATGAAGGGGAACACCACACAGAGGAAGCCATCAAGACACAAGAACCGGCGGCCACAGTGCCACCTGGGAAAGGCCAGAAGTGGGCCATGCCCCACAGGACCACAGCCCAAGTTCCTGTCCCCTCCTGGGAGAAGACAAGCCACTCTCTGGAGTGCCAATGGTGGGGGCGGGGGGCGGCGTGCTAAACATGGGGATTTAAGACAAACTGGAAGTCCCCATTCCTCAGAGTGAGAAACGAGCGCCCTACGAGCCGGCAGTCCCACCTCTGGGTGTGTACCCGAGGGGCTGGGAGCAGGGGTGGGAGGGGTGTCGGCACACCCACTCGTGCGGCAGCACCGTCCACAGCAGCCACGGGAAGGAAGCAGCCTGTGTCCACGATGAGGGATGGGTGGCCCGATGTGATCCCTCCACACAAGGGAGCATGACCCAGCCTCAGGAAGGACGGACGTCCTGGCACCTGCCACGGCACGAGTGGGCCTTGCGGACATAGTGCCCGACTCCCACAGACACTGCAGGTCCCACTGACGCGAGGGGCCTGCAGCAAGCAGACCCTGCGGGGCAGCCGCCCTGGGCTGGGGGAGGCGAGGAGTCAGCGGTCAGGTGAAAAGCTCTGAAGGCCTGTCTCGCAGCGATGTGGGCACACTGCCCAGCTGGACTCTCGGAAGTGGCGAGGAGGGTAAACAAGGGAAGCAGTGGACGCACAGAGAAGGGAGGCGAGGTGGGAAGGCCTGGGAGGCGGCCGCTGGGAGCCACGGAGAGGGGCCTGGGCCAGGCCCTCCCCTAGCCTCAGAGACACCACCCTGCTGGCATGCTGTCGCCGCAGGTCTGGCCTCTGGAAAGAGCAGTCGCTTCTGCTGTGTAAGGCCCCCCACCAGGATGGAAGCCCCAGCCCTCCTCCCACTCTGCACCGAGAACCCTGGCAGCCTGGCCCTTGTCCCCTCCTCTAGGAGAGCATGGCGACCAGCCCTGGAGAACGCCCAGCAGGCATGACACCCAGGATGTGGTGTCCATGGGGAGCACACAGGGCCCCCGCCCACCCCGCCCGGCCTGCCCACACAGACTGAGCGCCATTCGCCTCTGAGTGCAAAACTGAACCCGAACTGGCCGCCCACAGGTTGGGTGTGAGCAAGCCAGGACTCGGAGCATCACCAGCACACTGCTCCCCCCCGGACGTGAGACAAGGGGGCCGGCGCCCAAGGGGCTGGTGGAGAACCGGAGCTCTGCAATGAAGACACGCGACGTGCGAGTCCCACGTTCCACAGAAGGCACGGCCGGCGGTTGCCCCCAACTCCGCACGCCCCTCCCTCGTGCTGGGACAGGGCCCCGCTCGCTCCAACTCCAGCTCGCAGGGAAGTCGGCGGAGCTGGGCAGCACGGCAGGACGTGTGCAGCGGGCACGTCTCCCCTGCCTGGTCAGAGTGCCCGCGCTCCGTCCCACGCCCCCTGTGTGCCAAGGGCCGAGTTTCCCGTCCCGAGTACAGTGGCCTCTCCCTGGACGTCGGGCCCACGTGCTGAGCTCAGTGCCAGCAGGACGCCGTGCTCTGTCCTGCCAGCTTTACAGCCTTCTGTCCTCTTCTTTCCTCTGGGCCATTGGGTGTCCTCTCGACCTCACTGTCCCCTCTGCTTGCGCAGAAGTGGCTCTCCTTCTAGCCTTTTGGTGTCATCGCGGTGTGCTTGCAAACTCGTCAAAGTCTGAAGGTGACAGACATCTCCATTTGTCTTCCCGACCAGCACCAGGGACTGGGGACACAGCTCTGCCCGCAAACACAGAGCACCGGGCTCTCTGTGTAGTAGCCCGTTGGGCTGGGCACCGTGTCTACACCAGCCCCCCTTCCTTCTTCACTCCCCTGGTTCCTCTGAGCCCAATTTCCCGGGTGTGCGGTCTGCTCTCAGAACTGGGGTGAGGGTCCGCTGGCGGCAGTTTTTCTCTCCCACTTACATTTTATTTATCTATTTTTCCCTCCTCTTGAAAGATGTCTGTGCCAGGCATAGGACACCGGGGGAGCGGCTTACACTCAGCACACGCACCCTCCTGCTGCCCCGTCCAGCTTCCAGGCTGTCCAAGTTGGGCTCAGCGTGGCGCCTGTGAAGGGTCCCGTCACTGTGCTGAAGATCTCCGCTTTGCCTCCTGGGCCTGTGGCTGCTCCCCCAGCTCTGGGGCGGAGGCCTGCCGCTCCTGCTGCTCGGGGCTGGGCCTGGAGCAAGGATGCCGGACTCGGGGCTTGCATCAGCCATGGCCCCCACGTCCATGCTCTGGGCTTTGCCCACACCGAGTGGGCTGCTGTGGCGTCAACGGCGGGACCTTGGGACAGCCTCCTCCTCACCGGCTGTTGGGTCACTCTGGGGCGGGCCTGCCACCGTGGGGCTGGGACACTGGCAGCACGTGGCCGGGGCCACGCCAGCCCGCGATTGCAAGCAGCCCTGCAGCCCAGCTAAGCCCCCAGATGACCATGGTGCTGCCTGACATCCTGACTGTGACCTCGTGAAGGACCCCAAGCCAGAGCCGCCCAGCCAAGCAGCTCCCAGGTCCCTCACCCTCACAAATGGGGACACGTGTGTCTGTTGTGGTTTTAAGCTGCTAAGTTTGGAGATATTTGCTATGCAGAAATAAACAATACACTACCAGAAATACTCTGCACACCTAGGCTAAAATTTTTTAGATTCACGAAGAGTTCTGTTTTAAATTGGGATTGCACTGAATTAGTTGCTTGGGGGAGTCGGGCAGGTTAATGAAAACATTAACCCTTTCCACCCCAGAGTGTGGGCCAGGTTTCCGCAGCCCCGCCACTCAAACGCACCTCAGCGTTCCCCACTCGGGTCAGGGCGGGCCTCACAGTTCTTGCTGATGCGAACAGACCCTCTCTCCATGACATTTCTGGCTGAGGCCAGACCTGAGAGAGCCGCCCTGCTGGGGCTGCTCGGGTGCATCCATCACTTCCGACCTCTAAGGCTCAGCTGGTTTTGTTTCGGAGGAAACACATGGGGACTTGTTCACGTCGTTTTTCGCCATCCGTTGAGCTAGTCCTGTGGTCTTCCTCCTTCTGTTAACGTAGAGAGTTTTATGAATTCCCAAGTTCCTGCCTCCTTGGCATGTGGTTTTCTCCCGCTTCCACCTGGCAGGTCCCCTGAGCTCGGGTGGGTGCTGGGCAGCCTCCCTGCCCGCTCTGGAGAGCCCGAGGGGTCCTGCACGGCGGCCAGCAGAGCCCTCGGCCCTCTTCCCCTTCCCCGCTCATCCACACATACAGGAAGTGGCTCTGGGCAGTTCACACCTCCTGGAAGGGGATGACTAATTTCTTTATTTTTTGTTTTTTAAGATTATTTATTTATTTCTAGAGAGGGGGAAAGGGAAGGAGAAAGAGTGAGAGAAACATCAGTGTGTAGCTGCCTCTCACACACCCCTCACTGGGGAACCTAGTCCACAACTCAGGCCTGTGCCCTGACTGGGAATTGAACCGGTGACCCTTTGGTTCACAGGTCAGTGCTCAATCCACTAACACCAGCCTGGGCTTATTTTTTTTAGATTTTTAAAATACATTTTATTATGTTACTACAGTTGTCCCAATTTTTCTCCCTTTGCCCCCTCTGCCTGGTACCCCCATTCCTTCCATAAATCCCCTTGTTAGTTCATGTCCATGGGTCATGCAATTGGCTTCTCCATTTCCTATACTGTTCTTAACAACCCCTGTCTATTTTGCACCTACCAATTATGCTTCTCAGTCCCTGCACCTTTCCCCCACATTTTCCCTCTTCCCTCTCCCCGCTAATAACCCTTCAAATGATCTCCACATCTATGATTCTTTTCTTGTTCTGCTTGTTTGCTTAGTTTATTTTTTAGGTTAAATTTTTGATAGCTGTGAATTTATTGCCATTTTAATGTTCATCATTTTGATCTTCTTTTTCTTAGATAATCTCTGGAACGTTTCATATAAAAGGGCTTGGTGGTGATGAACTCCTTAGCTTTACCTTGTCCAGGAAGCACTTTCTCTGCCCTTCCATTCTAGATGATGGCTTTGCTGGGGAGAGAGATCTTGGCTGGAGGTCCCTGCCTCTCCTCACTTTGAACACTCCTGGGCCTGCCCGTGGGAGGGCTGTCCTGTCCCTGTGTGGCCTTGGGCATGTGTGCAGCTTAAGTTTGAGAACAATAGCCACACGGGAAAAACACAAAGTAAACATATTTACAAATGTAGGACTGCACCATCCAAAATGAACAATGCCATACTGGCTTAATTTCCCACAGAAACAAGGCAGGATTGCTAGGTCTCACTGCCCAAGTTTGTCCGTGAGCTGAGCATGGACAGGACAGCCCCAAGCCACGCTTTTTCCAGTCCCTTCCGCCTCCATGCAGCTCCGAGCTCCACAAGGCCCGGTGCTGGTCTGGCTGCAGGCCCACCTAAGTGCCCGGAGATCCCCCTGTCTGGATTCCTGCCTGGCCGATTCCTCCGTCGTGGCAGCCTTCCTGCGGGAGATGCAGCCTCAGGGCTGTTCTCCGCGTTGCCGCCCCACACACGCCCACCAGCAGGGGGTGCTAGCTCTGCTCCCCCGCTTTCGCCAACACTTGCATCCGTGGTTTTCTGTATCTTGATCAAACACCTTAATCTCATTTACTTCCCTGACACAGAACACTCTTCACTGTCCTCCAGGCCACTTGGGGCTCCCTCTTCGTGAAAGGTCTGCGCGTGCTAGAGGCTGTCGTGTCCTCCTCACCCTGTGTCCACGCCGGCCTCCATCTCTCTGGGCCTGGCCCCAGTGCCCCTGCGGGCGCGGGCGGTGGGGTGGAAAGGGCTGTGCTCTCCGCCGAAGGTGCTGCTGTGCATCTCTGTTTCCAGCACAGCCTGCTGGCCCCACGTGCCCCTGGGCGTCCAGTAGGGTGGCCGGGCCCCGCCGCCACCCAGTGGAGCCCCCAAAGCCTCTCGCAGTCCCTCTCCATCCCTCCATTGCTTGCGTTCGGCACACGGTGCCCTTGGACTCCCTCCAGCCGGGATTTGCTTTCACGGGGCGCAGTTCGCCGGAGGGTCTCGGTCGCATCCTCGCTCAGACACGCAGTCAGCACAGCGCCAGGACCCGAGTGCGGAGCAACCGGTTTGCCTCTGCTCGGCCACAGCTCAGTCCTCCTTTTATTTCCTTTTCATGTCTTCTCATTGTGATAAAGACGTAAAATTTACCAATCTAATTTTTTAGGAGTATTTATTTATTTTTAGGCATAAGGGAAGGAGAAAGACAGAGAAACATCACTGTGCAGTCACCTTTTCTGCACCCCCTACTGAGAACCTGACCCACAACCCAGGCTTGTGCCCTGACTGGGAATCCAACCTTCGACCCTTCAGTTTGCAGGCCGGCACTCAATCCACTGAGCCTCGCCACTCAGGGTGATGGTGAGTATATTTGCATATACTTGACCATTTATTTACCATCGGAGAAATGTCAAGTCCTTTGTACATGTTTGAATTGTATTATTTTTTAACTATTATTGAGTTTTTAGGATTCCCTCTATATTCTGGATATTAATCCCTTATCAAATATGTGACTTGCAAATATTTTTACACATCCCACGGATTGATTTTTCCCTCTGTTGTAATGTCCTGTGATGCTCACGGTTTTTAAGTTTGATGAAGTCCAACGTATCTGCTTTTACTCTCATTGCCTGTGTGGTCGGTGCCGTATCCAGAAATCACTGCCAAGTCTAATGCCATGAAGCTTCACTCCTATTCTCTTCTAGGGTTTCCTGTACTTTTTTAGCTCTTCCATTCACGTCTCGGATGCACTTTAAGCTAATTACGTAGTGTGAGGTAAGAGTTCAACTGCATCCTTTTGCTATTGGATGTCCCGAGTCCCAGCACCATTTGCTGAAAAGTCTGTACTTTCTCCAACAAAGAGCTGTGACTCCCTTCGAGCATATTCTTCCTCTACAGACATGGGTTTTAAAAAGATCTTATTTAATTTTAGAGAAAGGGGGAGAAACATCCATGTGAGAGAGACATTTCACACCAGTCAGGGCTGTAGATGAATTGTTTTTCACGTGGTTAAATGTATCCATCTTCTCTTCTGTGGCTTTTGGACTTTGAGGCTTGGCTAGAAAGGCCACCCCCACTGCAAGGTTTCTTCTGGCACTTTTGTGGCATCAGTGC
Organism: Tonatia bakeri; assembly: GCA_004024845.1. Taxonomy (NCBI): domain Eukaryota; kingdom Metazoa; phylum Chordata; class Mammalia; order Chiroptera; family Phyllostomidae; genus Tonatia; species Tonatia bakeri. Next base: position 150,733 of record PVIA01001729.1, on the reverse strand, counting down.
TTAACTGGAGATTATCTTGATGTTCAGTAGAAGTATGGCTACAACCTTCTCCTGGATAGCTACACAGTTGCCCACCACCATTTACGGAAAAGTGCCCCAACACACGCACTGAGAGGCCAGCTTCCTCCCACGCCACGTGTCCGCAGGCCTTTGGGTCAATGTCTAGATTTTCTACTTGGTTTTGCTGCTCACGCATCATGTGCCAAGACCCTCTTGCTTTCCAAACTGAAGCTTGAGATAGGAATTCATATCTGCTATGCCTGAACCAGGTCTCAGTTTTACACTTGAGCAGTCCACCATATTGGGAAAAAAGTTTGGGGACATTTATCTTTCATGACCCTGACCTGGGGATGCCTGGGAGAGCCCTCGCCAAGAACAGGAGTCTCTGCACGTCGTCCAGTCTCTGGGGGTGCTGCAGGGCATTTCAAGCTTGTCTCAAGCAGGTTTGCCCACCTCCTGGTCTGCGGGTCCCTGCCGTCAGACGTGCCTCTCTTGTTCGTTCTTCTCCTGCAGCTCATGTCGGCTGAGGCCATGGCTTCCGTGCGGTCATCTGTGCCCTCTTCCTGACCAGTCTGGCACAGACGGACTCCACTCCCTCTGTCGACCAGGCAGGTGCAGGCCTCCCAGGGTGCCGTGCAGCCGCCTCCACAGTTCTCATCACCTTCACCCCTTGTTCAGCTGCGGGGACGCCCGCTCCGCGAGGGTGCAGGTCGCTGTGGGATGCCAGTCCCTCTAGCTTGCTCTGCCTCGCCTGGCACAGCTGGGTTCTCCCGACCCTTCCCCCGAGGTGCTGTGCTCCCCTGCACCTAGCTCACAGTCAAAGGGAGACCGAGAGCCTGGAAGTGGGTGGACTGGGGATGGTGGCTGGGGCAGCACCTGTGTCTGCTGCCCCCACCACATGGCCAGTGCGGGCCCGCCAAGGCTGCCCAGCCCACGTCCCCCACTGGAATGCAGCCACCACCTCCCATTGCCCATTTCCTGCCCTTTCTCTGTCCTGTGGGCTTCTGCCCGCTCTCTGCTCTGCGCTCACGTCAGCAGGCTCCCTGGGAAGCAGAAATGCAAAACCGTGCTCAGCCTCTGGGGGGCGCTGGAGATCTGCAGACTCAGCGTGGAGGACATCTCCTCGGAGCTTGGCCTCTGCCAGCACACGCCTCCCCGTGGGGGCGCCCAGTGCCACGGTGAGCCTGGAGGATGAAGGCGCTCCCTGGGGCCTGGGCTGGGAAGACACAGGGGCAAAGGGAACCGTGGGACTGACCTGTCCGCCAGGCGAAGGGCCCCCTGGGAGACGATGCCTGACAAGGGGCCCACTGTAGGGGGGGTGGTCTGGGGGACTCAGGCACGCTGAGGACGAGGAGGGAGGGCACTGTGGGGCACAGCCAGAGAGAGGGTAGCTTGGCGCGTCCTTGCTACCACAGCATGCAGCTGACGTTCCCCAGGGTGGGACGGAGGGGAAAGGAGAGGCCAGGTAACACAGGGGATGTAAACAGTGGGGGACTCTGCAAAGACTGACCCAAACCACACTCTGGGAGCCTGCAAGGAAGGGTCTGCCCTCTCCTGGGTCTCTGCCCTAAGCCTTCTCCTCTGAGCTGCCTCCCACTGGGCCTTGCTATCCCGCTTCCTGCCCCTGGCCCTAGCCTCGTTCCCCACCTGCCTGTGACCCACTGCCACCTGCCCACTGCTCAGAACTGCTGACATGGTGTGCGTGGAGCGGTCACCTTGCCCAGCCGCTGCCAGGCCCTTCCCTCTTTGCAGGAGAATGTGTAAGTCCTCACCACCTGGCCAAGATAGGAGCCCCCACATCTGCCACCTACAGGTGACACACTAGTGCATTTACATCCTGGGGTGGCCGTCCTGAGGAATCAGCCATGGGGTCTGCCAGTCTGGCTCCCGTGCACCCTGGCAGGTGCCTCACAGGCACTTGGGCGGGGGACCTGGCTGGGAGGGCACAGGGCGGCCCCTCGGGTAGCTGGGGAGCCTGCTCCCTCTTCCCCACCCCCTTTTTAGGTAAGCCTGTGACCATACGCACACATGAGCAGACCTGTGTGAACCCGCAGGTCTGTGGGCTCCCACACACTGAACCAGCTGTGTAGCCAGCACCGTGTGCGCCTGGCTTGTCACCGCCTGATCCGTTGGGCCAGGCTCTGACCCCCACACATGGGGAACCACACAGAACTCCCGGGCATCTGGCTTCCTTTGCTCATGAGGTGTCCCCTGAGGCTGGAGCAGCTGTGCCCCATCCACACTCGTGGCTGCTGCTGTGTGGGAATCACACAGCTGTCGGGAGGACAGAGGTGCCTGCTGTTTGCAGCCGTCACAAGCAGAGCCTCTAGAAACAACCTTCTCAGACAATGCCTTATGCTGACTGCCTGCCGACCTGGTGGGCAGGATGCTGTTCCATCCCTACTGGGAGGGCAGAGCTCCCCCTGACTGGGCTCCCTGAACTGGGTGCCACCTGCACGGCCCAGGGAACGGGAGCTTGGGGAGGAAGGAGGCAGGCCCCTCTCCCTGGCCTCACGTGCCCCCTCCCCAGCACTCAGCAGAGGCAGGCAGACCTCCCCCAGTCATGGGAAGCAGGAGGGCTACAAATGCAGCCTAGTGCCCATGCACAGCTCCTGGGAAGAGAGCTGATACTCTGGACCTCTGTCCCAGCACCACTATGCCCAGGTGCCTTCAGCCCCATCCGTCCACGTGCACCTGACCAGCCCACCTCCAGAGCCAGTGCCTGTGGCTCCTGCAAGGGAGCCCTGGGGTGGCCGAGGCCAGCTCCCTTCTGCTTACCCAGTCCTGAGTCTCCGGTGCCTGCTGGCTGCTGCTCTGGGGCCTGGGCTGGCCCCAGGTGTCAGTGGGGCTGGGGGAGGGAGAGGCCAGTCTGTGCCCTTGGGGCAGCTGTGGCCCTGACTTCTCCCTAGGGGGATCTGTAAGCAAAGGCTTCCTGCTGTTCATGTCCTGGGCGGCCCGCTGGTCTGCACCTCTGGGTTCTGGGGGAAGGGCCCCAAAGCCACCTGGGTCCCCACGGCTGCTTGCGTCCCTCTGGCAGATGGAAGCAGTGTCAGGCTCTGCTAGGCTCACCTTGCGCCACTAGCCAGACAGTGCTGGGTGGGCTTCAGGCCAGTGAGACCCAACCGTCGGCCCCCCGGGGGATTTGGGATCCCAACTCCTGCTGTCACTTTTCTCCACAAGGGCCCCACAGGCTGGAGCAGCCACTGCACCCTGTCCTGCTCCGCCTCCCGCGAGCTGCCCCAGGGACGCCCCCTCTCCAGGCCCAGGCCTCCCACCTGCTGACTGTGGGTCAGGAGGACCACACAGCAGAAGTGGAAGGGAAACAGGCAGCGGGGTTACAATGGTCAGCAGGGGAGGGATGGGGTACAGTGGGGTGCGGAGGTGGGAGGGGTTGGGCACACTTTGGTGGGAGGGTCAAAGGGTAGGGGGTGGGGCCCACAGACGCCCTGGAAGGCGTGAGGGGGCGGAGCCCATCCCGCGGACCTTCCGCTTCAGCAAGCCCCGCCCCGCCGTTTCCGCTTCCGGCTAGGGGTGCGCCTGTGTGTTGTCAACGTCCGTTACCAGGGGCATCGTCGTGGGCACTGCGACGTCCCGGCCTCGCGCGCTCGGTGGGGCTCGGTTTGCAGCGGGCCAGGCCCGCGGCGCCGACGCCAGTTTCCCGGTGGGGAGCTTGGGACGTCTGGACGGAAGGGGCTGCTGTGTCCGCCCAGGAATCCCACAGCAGGCAACGGAGGGCCTGGGGTTAATCCCCAGGTTTATTAGTGTCACATCAGCATCTTGACATCCTTTGTGTGGTCACAAACGTGACAGATTAGAATCTGTGCCCCCAAAAGTCTGTTAACAACCGTGTTTGCCGTTAGAGAGAGAACTCGGAAGACACACCGAGAGACCACACAGTGCTCACGGAACGGGGTGGGGTCCGCGGAAACCCACAGGGGTCACCCTCACACGGACCTGCTCTCCCTCCCCAGCCCTTGGAGGGCAGAGGGGTCAAGAAATAGGTGTAAGTCAGGATGCGGGCCCTTCAGAGCAAGTGGCAGGGTCTTCCCATCATGACTTGGTTCCAGCACAAGGGCCAGACCCCAAATGACAGTCTGGTCTTCCCATCTGGAGGGATGGCAGTGCAGCAAACCTGGCCTTGGCCACTCAGATCCTGCCAGCTGCCGCACAGACACCCTCAGCCCGGGCCCCAGGGGCCCTCTCCGCAGGCTGTGGCCGTAACACTGACTGGGGGCACTGGTCTTTGATCCCTGAGGAGACGTGACCCAGGAGACTGACCCAGGGAGGTGAGGGCTGGGCTACAGAGGACAGCGGGGTCTGGCCCCCACCTCCCTGGCGCCTGCTTCAGCCCAGGGTGACTGGTGGGTTAACCTTCGAGTGTCAGTTGCCTGCGGTCACCCCATGGGCTAGGAGCCCCTGCTGAGGGGCCGCTGTTTAGGGTCCACATTCCTCACCACCCACCCCTCCCTCCACCACATTCGTGCCACAGATGGCTTTGGCTTCTGCATGCCCTTCCTTTGAGGGGGAGAGTGCTTTCCCACGTGTCCTTAGAACAACCCCGTGAGGTGGGGAGGGAAAATGCGACCAGTTCCACTGAGCCAACATGGAAATTGAGGTGCAAGTGAAGGCAGAGCAGGTGTCCCAACGGGTTGTGGCAGCTGTGCACCTGCACAACCTCCTGGGCCCAGGGATAGCATGGCAGGTGGGCTCTGGGGTACTTAGTAACAGCCAGGCTCCGTGGGCCTGGGGTGCAGGGGAGAGGTGCTGGGTGCTGCCCACTCATGCACACAAGGGCGCAGCCAGGGACAGGGACACTCTTCGAGAAAGGGGCCACCCACAGCCAGCTCTGAAACCAGGTCTGAAGCCAGGAAGTGCAGTCAAGGGGACTTCACCTACACCTCCTTCCCACTGAGTGTGACCTCTGCAAAGTTCACTTGAGGAGCAGCGACCAAAGCCAGTGCCAGTGGTGGGGATGGGCGGGAGGCTCAGGGTCTCCGTGCTTGCTTGCTTCATCGGGCAGCCACAGGCGGGCACACAGGATGCCCGAGGGGCCATAAGCTCAGGGGCTGCACCCTCATCCCAGGTTCTTCTCAGAGCCGGGCAGGACCTCAGGCCAGGGGCCAGCCTCAGGCACCTGGTCCAGGCGAGGAGGTGTCATCATGGGGGTGGTAGGGGTCCTCTGCCCAGCGTTCTGTCCACAGGCTCCCAAGGCACTGGTAGCACCCAAGGTCATGCCCAAGTCCTGTCCGCCAACTAGCCCCAGAGCCATTGGCCACCAACACGCAGACCCTGTGCAGCCGCCTCGGGGAGGAGGTCAGCAGGGAGGGCACAGGTCAGAAGGAGGGGCCACCTTCCACCCCCCGGGGATGCGGCCCCTCTGTGCCGCAGGGTATCGGCGAAGCCTGTCCCTGAGCATAGCCTGTGTGCCTCTCAGCTTTAGGCCCCAGGTCCCGGACTACTGAGGGGTGGAGACTGGGGGACTCATGCGATGGTGACCTGGGATGTGGCACAGGACTGGGGGGGATCCTGGCTGCAGTGCAGGATACCCCTCTCCTGCTGTGTGGGAAGGCAGAGGGTGGGGCTGCTGTCCAGGAGCCCCACAACCTAACTCCAAGGAGCTCGGCCTAGAGAGGTCCCCAGCTGCACCCACGGCCCCAGCAGTGCCCAGCCCAACCGCCTGAGCACTCACTGGCCACCTCAGTGCTGATCAGTGACACCTGCACCCTGTAGGCAGCAGGCGAGGCCAGGGCTGAGGCAGGGGGAGGCCACTGTGCTTGCTAAGTCTGGCGCAGGGACAGCTCACTGAAGCACAGGGGTGTCTCAAGAACAGCCCCAGGGGTGGGTCATGGGAGGCACTGGCTGGCTTTGCCCAGCCCAATGGCTGGAGCTTAAGAGCAAGAACTTGCTTGGCAGCTACATTGTAACGTGTATTTAAAGCATTAAAAATACCTGATACTGTAAAACCTCCACTGCCCCAGGCCGGAGTTTATTAAGAACCACGAGTGAGCGGTGCTGGGGCCACTTGGCTGGTTGGCGGCTGGGGCCCAGGGCTGGGCTGATTGGCCTCTGTGTTTCGCTCAGGATGCCCCCAGCGGGAGACCGGCTGTTGGCCGCCGGTGCCCAGCTCCGATCTGGGCACGTGGGCCACCTGCAGAGTGGGCTCCCCAGGGAAGCAGAGTCCTGGCTCCCGGGGGGGGGGCGGGTCCCGAAGGCGAGCGTCCTTCCTGGGGAGGCGAGCCAGATGACACACACTGAGCGTGACCCTGCAGCCCAGCGCTGCGGCTGCCCCCAGCCCACTGGAGCATTCTGGTTAGTAAGCAGAGCAGTTAGGGGACCCCAGTGGGGGGCCTCCGTTAGTTTCCAGGTCGTGAGCACGTTCACACTTAAGATGGTTTCTCTTTGTGTTTCCAAGGCCTCGCTCCGTAGAAACTGCAATGTTAGCAGAAAAGCAGCTGTGCCCTCTGGGACTCGGCCACCGAGGGCGGTGGGCAGGGCTAGAAGGCGGACTTGGAGTGTCCAAAGATGCAGATGGGGAAGTGCTTGACATGGGAGGACCACTGGGCCGCCAGCTGGAAGAACTTCACGTCGTTCCACTCCACGCCGTCGATGAGGACTGTGGGGACAAGGCTGTCTGAGCCCCTGCCCGCTGGCTGGGGGGCGCACCACCCCTTCCTTGGGCCCGTGCTTAGGACACATGGGAGGAGCTGATACCCCAGGGACTCCCAGGTTCCCAAGGGACAAGGACCTGCTGGCTTGGCCTGTCTGCTATCTGCCCTCAGAGCCACCCACTGTGGCTCCAACCATGACCTCTCCCTGACCATGGTGGCTGCTGACCCTCACCCCCTGGGCTCAGGGGGTCTGCAAAACAGGTGGAAAACACCCTCCACTTCAACCAGAAAATCAAGGCAGGAAGGCAGGGGTTCTCCACCCACAAGGTCCCCAGACCCGAGCTACCATTCCGGGCCCTGGTGTGGGTCATCTTCAAGTCTGAGACACACGACTCGAGCTTTGGAAGGAGCCTCACAGACGTGTGTTCCAAGCCCACTCCTGCGGTGCACACTTCCCAAGCAGGGCTTAGGACGCTCCCCAGCTTCACTGTGGTCTGCCTTCATGCTGCCCAGACAGCACCGCTGGGGCCTGGCGCGGGGCCGGATGGCTGTGCTCACCCCGCAGCATGTTCTGCTGGTGCTTGGCGGTGCAGATGAGGCGGCTGATGCCCTCGATGCACTGGCTTTTGGATTCCACATCCTTGTCCTTGGTTTTCTTGGGCAGAAACATCACTAGGAGAAGAAGGGGCTGTGCTGCTCTATTGTTCCTTCAGGGCTGAGGGGGGCCCTTGGACCCCGGGCTCACTGGGACCCCCGCCTGCCCAGCTGGGCCCCCCACTGGCAGCCCCCCACTCACCCTTCTTGTTCTTCTCCTTGGTGACCACTGTCATGGACATGGTGGGTGTGGCTGCAGCCTCGCCACTGCTGGGCAGCCTGCTGACCTGCAGGGACCGGAAGGTGCACTTGAGCGTGCTTTTGGCGGTGGGCAGGTCCTTCTTCTCCGTGTCTCTCTTCCTGTCTGCGGGCGGGGCCGCCGTCCAGTAGTCCACCTGCAGCCCCATCAGCTCAGCACCGACACCCTGGCTGGGGAAGCAGAGGGAGGCTCGCTGTGCGTCCTCGGGTGGTGACAGTGCCTCCTGGGGGCAGGCGCAGATGGGAAGGTGTCATCCTCTGCCCTCTGTGGGGCCATCCTGGTCTCCCGGGACAGTGCAGTCTACTTGTGCTGCCCTGGTGGAGTCGACAGGCCAGGCTGTCCCAAGCTGCCCCTGGTGTCTGGAGGGCCATGGTCAACCTGCCTCGTCCCAGGCACGGCCCCCGCAGAGCCTGGGTGTCCCTCGTGGCCCCCACAGGTGCTAGGACCACTCCAGACCCCACCCAAGTCTCACCTGCTGAGTTCTGTTCATGAGACCCGAGAACAGCAAGGGGCTGCTAAACCCCCATGCACTGTTCCTGACACTTTCTACCTGGCCCCATGGTTCCCAGAACCCCATCTGTGGACAGAGCAGCCCGCTCTCCTTACTCTGTGGTTTCTGTCCTTAGTGACGCTGTTCATGTCCTGAGTGAGCCCAGGACTTGAGCCCACCCACCACGTGGGGTGCCCCTGTCTGAGCGAGCCCGTGTCCTCTCAGCTCTGACTGCTCTGAGTCCACCCCCACCAGCCCCTCAGCTTCCTGACGCTGGCGGGGGCTGGTGACCACGACATTGCCAGTGCTCTCCCTCCGACCCGGCCCCGCTGTGCTGGGAGGAGTCAGGTGGGCGGCCAGTCCAGGGAGTGGGGGCATGGCTGCCTGCGCTTACCTGGGGGAGGACAGGCCCCCGCTCACAGATGGGGAGGAGGGAGGAGTGGGCGAGGCTTCCTTGGTGGCGGGAGACATGGACGGTGGGGTGGACGAAAGCACACTGGAGCCAGAGGGGGCTGCGTCATCTGAGTCTCCTTGGGGAAGGAGCAGGGGAACAGCTCTGAGCTCCCCACAGCGCCCTGGGGCATCCGTAGGCTGGGTCAGGTGGGGGCATCCGAGGTAAGTGGAGGCTATGGCAGGCAGGGGTGGGCCCCTGGGACACAGCTCTGGCTCCGAGCCCTGCAGAGGACAGTGCTGGGGCGACAGGCTTACCTGACGTGGCTGAAGACGGTTCCACAATTCCGACTTTCACCACCTAGAAAGCAACAGGCACTGGCTAGCAGCAGCCCAGCATCCTGGGGCTCCAGGACCCCCAACAGGAGCTACTGGGGAAGGGCGAGTACCAGCCCCTCCTGTCTGTGGGCAGAGCCAATCTCAGGGCGGGCACTGCCTGGTGGTCAGCGTGATATGAGAGCAGTAAGGAACCCCCCTCACAAGGGTGTGCCTAGAAGACTCCGTGAGGGGCTGCAAGCTGCACGGTGGCCCTGCACTCCTGGGGTCTGCAGCTGCCGGCGGCCCCTGGGCTGGACTCAAGCTGCGTTCGTCCAGTGCTCAGAACCCGCGAGGCCTCTGGTGGGCAGGCTGCCCAAGCCTACAGCTGAGCCGCTGCAGCCCCGCACTCCGGCCAGCCCTTAGCCAACCAGGGGCCTGGTTTGAGAGGCCGGCCTAGCTCCGGGACAGGGGCTGCGGGGCCTGCACCCGCCGCCGCAACAACTATGTGGACCGGGCGGGGCCATGTGAGATCCAAGTGAATCACAGGGACAAGTTGAAGCTTGGCCACACAGTGGCATTCCAACTGCCTGAGGAGCTGTGGCTGCCACCACCCACAGCGCAGCCCCCTGTCACCACTGAAGGTTCTGTGGGACAGGCTGCTCTGGACTGACTCCCCCCAGGACTAGGCCCACTGGCCAGGCTGCCCATGGCTCTCAGGCCATGCCTCGGCTGGGGGCCACATGGTGGATGGCAGGCTGCAAAAATGGGTGGCCTTCATCCCCTCATGGAGAGAGAAGGACCTGCTGCCTGCTGGGCCGTAGCCCACACCCGGCAGGACCCATGCTGAGCCCTGTGGTCAAGGTGCCTGCCACAGGGCCGAGCTGGACCCACCGGACACAGGACAGTGCTGAGAGGGGCCTGTACCTCACCCCTTGCTAAACATGGGAAGATGACAGGGGCCTTTAGGATGGAAGGCATTAAAAGGCAAGACCTCAGTTAAAACTGGTGCAGAAGGTTCTGAAATGTGTCAACGTAACACAAAATCAGACTGGAACCATTTGACCGGAGGGCAGGCAGTGGCGGCAGAGCTCAGGGAGGCTTCGGGCGCGGCTGCCATCCGCCCCGGCGCTACTCACCCCCACGAAGGGAATGAACTTCTGTGAAGACTCCTCATCAGGGCTGCAAGCGAGAGGACAGTCACCACCGGCTCGGTTCAGGGACCCCCACGCCCAACCGGAAAGGGGTACCGGCACGGCTCTGCACCAAGGCTGCAGGGTGGCTCTGAGACAGGGGCACCAGCTCAAAGAGCCTGCTTCCAACCCCGAGGGACCCATGAGCCACAGGGTGGCCAGCCCGGCCCAGCCCAACAGGCAGACCTGCTGCCCCGTCCCAGGCCTCAGGGAGCAGCCTGGGCCTCTGGTGGCTGGAGGTGACCGCCCTAAAGCCAAGGACAGAGGTTTTCTCCCGGGTGGTCTAGGTGCCGGCAGTGCCCACCAGAGTTGAGGCTGTGGCGGGAAGTGCTGCCTGAATGCCACCTCGGAGCAGCCCACAGAGGCCAAGGCCCTCGGCCATGGGCAGATGGTGGGCAGTGGGGTCTGTCTGGACCTGGCTCTGCACAACCTCCGGCAGAGCCTCCACCCGGCCTGTGGTGTGGTCTGAGGGGCTCCCAGGAGTCAGGCTCCAGCCCCCGTGGGCGGCTGCAAAGGCATCTCCCTCCTGGCCTTTGGGAAGCCACCCACAGCCTCAGGGACGGTGACGTCTCTCTGCCCTGTGTCCATGGCTGGTGGTGTACCTCTGTCCAAGAACTGGGTCTCTGGGCCACTGTCCCAGCTCCAATCCTCCTGTCTACCTTCCCCAAAGCTCAGAGCTTGATGTCAGAGAGTGAATCTCGGGCAGGGGAGTGGCCACGGTGCCCCCACCCGGCCGAGAGGTGCCAGTGGGTACGGGGTGGATCTCCCTGATGCCCACTCCTGGAGCTATGCCCCCACCGTGGCTGCCCACCAAGTGCGCCCCCGAGCTGGACTGGGGGGCCAGGGCCTGGGGCAGCACAGGGCGCAGTCAGGGCTGCTCTGTGCCTTGACACCCATGTGAGTGGACGGCAGCCCCCCCCCACCCCAGGCATCACCTACACACGGGGGCCTGCGGCCTCTACCCAGCGCCACCATGTCACCTTTGTGGAACACCCAGCACACAGTTTGGGGTGAAAGCACCCATGGGTGTGCTCCGCCCCACGGAGGAAGACTGAGCTCCCAGACCAGCCCTGCTCTCCGAGGGGAGTACAGCTGGAGAAGGAAACGTCGCATCCTCCACTCTGAGCAGGAAAGTTGCCCGAGGCGGGGGCCCAGGCTTGCTGCTGCATGCAAGGTGGCCCAGGCAGGAGCCCCAGGGCTGCTGGCCCAGGGCCTAGCAGGCTCCAGCCGACAAGGCCACCCCCACCTCCAGGGAGCCCGTCCCCATGACCCCCACTGGGAGCGGCACGCAGGGAGGAAGACAAAGGCCCGGAGGGGCTGAGACCCGGGAAATGCCACAGCACAGGGTTGCTGCTGAGACTCAAAGCCAAGCTGCGCCCAGGGCCATGCACCCGACACCCAGCCCTCAACACAGGCCCAGCGTGACGGCCGACACTGGCTGGCAACTGGGACATGTGGCATCGACCTGAACCCTGGACACAGAGGGGACTGCATGTGCCCTTGGGGTGGCAGCACCCCTGGATTCACACAAGCTTCACCTTCACATCAGGGACCAGGGCATCAGAGCCGAGCCAGGACAGAGCACCCAGCACCCCCTCACCCAGGAGCGGTAGGCTGCACAGGGCAGGTGTGTCTGACCACTGGCCAGGAACAGGTGGTCACACAGGACCCTCCGGCAAGTGCTCCTGGGGGCTGTGACCGGTAAGGGGCCTCTCCTGGGTCTCCCGGGGGATGGAAGGGTACTGTTTGCCCAGTGGGCAAAGGCTGACATGCTGACTTCTGGGCTCTGGACTCGGGTCCAGGGGGGGACCGACATGCAGGCCTTCGCGGGCTCGTCCAGGGCATCTGGAGCCTCCACACCCCCCGGTGCTGGTGTCACCCCTGTTAACACGAGGCGGGGTGACAGGCACCGGGGAGAGCCAGGGTCTCCTGAGGCTCTGGCTTTCTGCTCAGACCAGCCAGCTGGGGGGGTGGGGGGAGACAAGAAGCTGGGCCCAGGCAGCGGGCGTGCTGTGGGGTCCTCACGCCATGGCCAACGGGAGCAGCTGCCACACCACAAACAGCTGGAGGGTCAGCAGGCCACCACAGCTGGTCTTTCTCGAGCCCCCAGGCTTGTTTAGCAGGACAGCGATGGGCTGCGACCCTGCCCCGGGGCTGCCCCAGGGAGCAGACGACCCCGGGCCCTGGGCAGAGAGCACACAGAGGGGCCAGAGGGGTGAGGGGAAGGCTGCCCTGCAGCGCCCCATGTCTGGCTCTCAACAGACCGGCTTTCGGGGTGGGGAGCCGCCTGCAAGTGAAGAGCCAGAGCCAAGTGGGAGTTCCTAGCGGTCTGGCCACAAGACTCCACTGGGAAAAGCCTGTTTGGGGTCACTGACCGCTGTGTCAGCTGGGCAAGGCCCCACCCTCGCTCACTACCGCGCCCTCACAGGGAGAGTCAGTGTCATCCCGCCCTCCGGGGCCGTGAGCACCGCCACCCAATGCTGGGGCAGGGCCCGCACCAGGCCAGCGCAGGGAGTGGGCAGTGGGCAGCGGGCAGCAGCTTGAGCTCCAGTTCCAGACACCAGCTTCTAGGTTGAGAAGCAGCGCCTGACACGGCTTCAGACACATGCTTCTCACGGAGGGGCAGAACGTGGCCACTGCTTAAACCAAATTTCTGGACTGAGACAGAGGGGCCCTGGGCGACAGTGGGCTGCAGGGCGTGGTGGCTGCCAGTGGGTGGGGCGGCTGCAGAGGGTCCGGGCTGCTCCTCGGGCACACAGGAAGCAGGCGACTGGGAAAAGGGAGCCTGGCCACCCGCCCTCCAGACGCACCCCCACCTGCCGACACTGCTAAACAGCCCTAAAGACCAGCTGGGGACAGACGGGGAGACCCCGAGACAGCGGTACCTGAGGGCAAAGTCAAAGTGAAAGTTCTTTCTCCTTTTCAGAAAGCCACCAGGAGAGAAAACACAGACTCGTTATTACGTGCTAGGGAGCCCCGGCTCGGCCAGCAGAGGCTCCCACACGGGAGCAGTGGTCGAGAGCTGGACAGGCCAAGGCCCCTCAGCCCTCTGCCGCAGAGCAGCGGGTCACGGCCCCCGTACCAGCCCAGGGGCACTCTGCTATGTCTGCCTGGCTGTTGGGCCTCCCACCTAGTGCTCCTCCCCCAAGGACCTGCCACGTCCCAGGCCTGGCCCAGAAGGAGCCGTTCAGCACCCTGAGTCTCCACCACTGCAGACCAAGTGTGGCCAGTGCACCAGGCCAGGCTCCCGGCGCCTGCTGCTGACCATGTCCTGCTCAGTGCAGGGTGAGGACTGGTCTCCCAGAGAGGCCCTGGCTGGAGGAGCGGGTGCCAGATTCGAGAGCCGATCAGTGCCAGGGCTGGGCACCATGACAGCTGCCCTTTCAGCTTTTATCATGGGAAATCCTGACACCCGTGAAACAGGAGCACAGCCAGCCTGTCCTAGCTCTCCTGCAGGGGTGGCGAAGGGTCCTGCTGCGCCAGCCCTGCTCTGGTCCAACCCCTGGCCCCCAGCCCACTGCATTTGACCCTGGGGGCCACCAATGGAAGCCCCTTTTGCGCCCTCTGGGCCCCCATGAAGTGGGGTTGGGGGCCCTGTTGCCTGCCCTCACTGCCCAGGCCGGGGCCCCCCAGGTACCTCTTCTGCTTGTAGGTGAGCATGGCCTCTGCGATGGGCAGCTGGTGGGCGCAGTTAGCCCCCGCGATGTACTGTGTGACCCTCGACACGATGTCCAGTGTGTCCTGCACTGCATGAGGTGGCCGAGTGGGGCCATGAGCGAGGTGCTGGTCTGTGTCCACATCCTGGGGCCGCCCAGCACCCGGAGCCCAGTGGCGGCTTCCACCCCCACAAGGTCCTAGGCCAGGGCAGCAAGGCCTCCCCAGTCCTGAGGCACCTCCCCCAGGGTCCTGGGCCTTGGTCACCAACCTCGGGGCTCATGGTGGCAGAGGGACATGTCCTAGCTGGGGCCCTGGCAGCTGACCCCCCCAGGTGCTCGGGTGTAGCCGGGGCCTCAGCAGGGGCCGGGCATGGGGGTCTGTCTTGGGAGATGACAGACCCTGCTCCTAACGGACGTGGTGGTATGGACGCCCCAGCCTCACCAGCGCTCTGGGCCTCCAGCTTGTTGAACAGGTCCCGCCAGGCCAGGTCCTGGAAGAAGTTGTGGTAGCGGTGGTCCACGGAGCCCAGGTACCGGGCCACCGGGTGGGAGCCTGCAGCGGGACAGGTCAGGGCGTGAGGCCCACCCCAGCTCTGCACCCTCGTGGCTTCTTGGGGCCGCCCTGGAAGGGGGCCCCCAGGACTCGGCACAGCCGTGACCAACACACTCGGTATCTGTGGAACGGACGGCGCCACCCACACAGGAGCAGGGCGCCATCACGGGGTCACTGGGGGTGGCGGTGCGCCTTGCACTGCGCTGGGACGACGGGCACCCGCTTGGCGGAGGACAGACGCACGCTCACCCAGCGGGATGACCAGGAAGCGCATGTAGCCTAGCCAGTCGGGCGTCTTGTGCGACAGCTGCTCCACGAAGAGCCGCAGCACGGCACTGAGGTAGTGCTGCGCCCCGGCCACCGCAATCTTCACAGGCGTCGGCGGCTGGGAGTTGCAGTTGCAGCTGGGCCGCGGGCAGGACAGGAACAGCGGCTCAGGGGCCGTGCTCACAGGGCCCCGTCCCAGCCTCTTGCGACCCCACTGCAGCTGCCGACCACCAGCCCCTCCGACGGCCCCCGACAGCCATTTCTGCGCCGGGCGCCACCTGCTCCACAAACTCACTATCTCTGTATCCGTGAGACGATGGTGCTGAAGGCCGCCTGGATGTCGGCCGCGGAGCAGGTGCACACCACGGGCAGCGTGTGCCGCTGCAGGACATCCGACAGGAACTGGGGACGAGGTGGCGGTGGGTCTCAGGCCGCCCCAGCCTGCACCCCCCCCCGGGGGACGCCGCCCCACCTGCCCCTGCCAGTCGGAGGTGTTGACGAGGATGATGTTCTCTGGCAGCTGCTCGTCAGAGACCAGGATGTGGTTGAGCTGGTCGTACACGGTCTTCCTGGGGATCTGGGGACACAGGCCCATCCTTAGCAGGTGGGAGGGCACTGCTCCCCCACCGGGTCCCCACCAGTGCCCAACACGGGCAGCACTTGGCTCTGGGCAGAGGCCACAGGGCCACCGGCAGCGTGGGGATGGGTGGGCACTGGAGCGGGCGCAGATGGTGGGCAGCCACTGCAGGGTGCCGTGGGGCCCACCTGCAGCTGGCTCCGCGCGTCCGGGCAACGCTCGTTGTCCAGGCTGTTGGCCCGCTCATTCTGCGGCCGAGCCGGCTGCCGCTCCTTCAGCGACGTGCTCCGGCCCCGGCGGCCAGCCTGCTTCCCCTCGGCCCTGCGGGGACAGCACAGGAGGCCCGCGCGCTCGCAGCCCAGCTCTCCAGGGCCCCGCTGTGGGCACAGTCCTCCCACACCGCCCCTCCAGCAGCAGAGCCAGCAGCACGGGCACCGGCTGCAGAGGCACTGGCAAGGGGGCCCTCGGGATTGCAACCACCGCAGCCCCGCCACGCCTGCCGTCAGCTGGTGACGAGGGAGGGGTCACGGCCGGTGTGCGCCTCCGGGTGCACCCAGAGTTCAGCGTGTTGCTCAGGTGATTCCATCAGTAGCCGGGCCTGACTGTGGTGGGTGCCTGGGCCCCAGGGAAGGGTCCCTCCCACACGGCACTGCCCGGCCGGCGGCCTCCTCAGGGCGGCCTGTCACCTGGTGGAGGGGATGACGAGAGACTCGGTCTTGGTGATGCGCCCGCTGGGCGGCAGCTTCTCGGTGAACACATCCAGAGTGGAGGTCTCCCCCTCTGGGCTGTCCTCGGGCTGTGCCAGCGGCTCCACAGGGGCCGGAGTGCTCTGCCGGGGCGGGGGGATGCTGTCGGGGACACACTTGCCACACGGGAGGGCCCCCTCGGGGTCTTGGGGCATGTTCAAACCTCCTTCCGGCTGGTGGCTCCCTGTGCATGGGCACAGCCACACACCACCCAAGAGCCACGCAGACCTGGCCTCCCACCCCCAGGCTCCTGCTTGGGCACCCCGGGAGTCCAGCACCAAAGCCCCTCAGACCTGCCCTGCAGCCCAGGACCCCCCTTGAGAGCCTGAGGGCAGCAGCAACCAATCCACATCCTTGGGCCTGTGCCAAACAGCAAAGCAGGGTACACACGCCGCCCACCAGGTGAACAGGGGGCCCTCCAGGTGGCTCTGCACATGGGTCCTGGTGGTGTGAGCAAGGGCCTGTGTGTCCAGCCCCGCCTCCCGGTCAGAGCCCTGAGGGCGGCACGTTAAATGGGTCAGGGTGTGAACAGTGAATGCGGGCAACCTGGGCTGCTTACATGGGCCACCGACTCGGGAACGCTGTCACCCGGCGGCCTGCCGCCTAGGGCTCGTGTCTTCTCTGGCACGTCAGCCTGTGTGAAGAAGATGGGGTCAGGCTGGACGCCGGGCTCCATGCTGGGCAGGGGCTGGGTCAGAGGCAGCCCAGGAGGCCAGCAGGGGGTTTCATGGACGTGGGCTCAGGGCCGCCCCATAGCACTCACGGGGTGCTGGACAGGGGGACCCGGGCCACATGGCAGAGCCAGGGGCACATCGGCTTTGGGTCTGTCCAGCGGCCTCATGTAGGCGGCCCCCGGGGGACTGTGGTGGGGGGTCGAGGTGGACCTCTCCTTGCCCGGCTACCCCGGGGGGGAAGCACTTGCTCACCGGACTCGGAGGCTCCCTCTGGCTGCGGGCACTGTGGATGCTCCCGATCTCCGTCTGCGAGCTGGAGTGGGACAGGCCTTCGAAGTATGGCCTGGGCGTGGGGGTGGGAGGGGTCACTGTCCAGACCCTCCCTGCCACTGAAGGCGAGGCCTGCGCTCCTGGCAGGGCTCTCAGGGTAGAGCCTCGCCACCAGATGGCCCTCCACCCATAGGAATGGTGGCAAGAGGGAGACGTGGGTGGCCCACGGCCGCTGGGCTCCTGCGCCACCCCGGACCAGACTGCGCCCCAGAAAACCAGCGGCAGCCACCCCCCACAACCCCGCCAGCAGGGAGAGACCCGGGGGGGGGGATGCACAGGCTCAAAGGGACTCAGAAGACAGTTCTGGCTGCAGTCACGGGTGGGACTTGAAGCAGCTGGTGACAAAGCCACGTGGGGATGTGGAACCGTGAGAGTGACGCCACTGAGTGTGGCAGACAGGTTGGCGCCCTGAGGGGGCCATACCTCACCCCACACCTGTGCTGCTCCCCTCCTGACCCCTCCTGTGACAGGGCCCCACCCGGGCCGGTCGGCACCCTGGGAGCACCTGCTCCCCAGGCTGCACCCCATCGGACCCCCAGCCCGCACGGCCGGTCTCCTCATCCCCCACGACAGCCTCCTTCGGGCAAGACGCCCACAGGTCCCAGGAGCTTTCCAGAGTGCAGCCTGGCTCCAGCCACCTGCCCTTCTCCTGGGACACCTGCAGGGATCCCCACATCCCTCCACCCCCATTCCACGCCCACACCCGAGTACCAGCTTCCCAACACCCGCGTCCCGGGCCGCCGCACACCTGAGCTTGGGCTTGGGGGTGCTGAGGACGCTGTCGTCATCCTCCATGTCAGGGCCGCTGTCACTGGGGTTCTCCACGTCCAGCGTGTCGTATAGGTCCAGGTCCTCCTCCACCTCGGGGACATGCTCCGCGGGGTCCTGCTCTGAGTCCAGGACCTGTGGCAAGGGCAGAGCAGACACATGAGGGCTGCTCCGTGTCCGGGCAGGGTGTCTGCAGGACGGAAGGGACGAGGGCACAGAACCATACGTAACCCCCCACAGCTCTGCCAGCCCAACCGTCCCCAACGTTGGGGAGGTCCCCTGGACCCCTGCAGAGGGAGGCGTGTCTCGGCACACGGACGCCCCGTCCAGGGTGTGAGGCCGGGATGGGCATGTTGCTGTGGAGCCACCGCCACAGCTGGGATGCAGTGGGCTCCTCCCAGGAGCCCTGCCCCTCCCAGAGCCCTCCACCTGTCCTCATGTGTGTGGCCTTTCCCAGGAGGCCACACAAGTGGAGCCACACAGCACACCGCCTGGCACTTTTTGCTGCCAGCCACGGGCTCCCTTGGCCGCCAGGCCGAGTGCCATAGAACCCAGGCCCCGAGTTCGGCTGTCTCAGGAGACAGGCCCTGGGGCGCCCGGCGCTGCCCAGCTCAGCGGCCACCCTGGCGCCTGTTCCGCCTGCATGCGCAGCACTGCAGCAGCACACTGAACTTCCTGAGGCACCACCAGGCTGCGTCCTGGGCGCCACTCCACCCACATCCCCATTGTCCCTGCTCCGAGTCACTGTGGCCACCTGGTGTCACTGTGGCCCTGGCTTGCGTTCCCCTGATGACCAGGAACACCAAGCTCCGTGCATGGGCCTGCTGGCTACTCGTGGACGTTTGGATAAAACATCTTGTCAGGACCTTGCTGAGCTCTCCGAGCTGCCTGTGTTCTCCACGAGTCCTGCACACCAGCCGCGGACACGGGACTCGCAAAAACGCTCTCGGTTTACGGATGGTTTCATTTTCTGACGGTGTTTGCAGTTTCGAAGTTTTAGCTACTACATTTAGGTCTTTGATTCTTTTTGTGCAGGTGAGGGGCAGGGGCCGGTTCCGTTCTTTTGCATGTTGATACCCAGTTGTTCTATCAGCATTTGCTGAAAAAGCTGTTTTCCCCACTGAAGAGTCCTAGCATCCTGTGGATGCCAACTGCCCCAACCTGGGCTTATTTCTAGGCCGTGAGCGCTGTCCCACGGCCACAGCCTCAAGGTCTGACGTGAGGTCAGAGGGCGCCAGTCCTCCTCCACCGTTCTCCGGAAGGCCGCTGGGTCCATTCCAGGCCACTTGCATTCCCACGTACGTGTTAGGAGTACCGGTCAACTTCCGTGAACGGCAACTGGCTGGGACAGGAGTGGTGGAAGGGGTGGTACTGAGGGCCGCTGCCAGGGTGGCTCAGCTTGCTGTGAGCTGTTCTGATGGGCACCACAGCCACACCGGGACACCAGGAGCTCAGAGGCTCAAGCCCCATCTCTCTGGGTAAGTTCTAAACTTGGGACAAGTTTTCCTCTGACTGCATTTTAGAAAAAAGTATTTTTCTTCTGATTATAAAAATTATACAGCCCTGGCTGGTGTAGCTCAGTGGGTTGAGTGCCAGCCTGTGAACCAAAGGGTTGCTGGTTCAATCCCGTCAGGGCACATGCCTGGGTTGTGGGCCAGGTCCCCAGTAGGGGGCACACAAGAGGCAACCACACATTGATGTTTCTCTCCCTCTCTTTTTTCCTCTTTTTCCCCTCTCTAAAAATAAAGTCTTAAAAAAAAAGTTATGCAACTTATTGTAGAAAATTTGGAGATTACAGAAAAGCCAAAAAGAAGAAACTGTTAAAAGCCACCTGATATGTTAACAGTGGGGAGGCTGTGTAGAGGGCAGGGGCGGGGGCAAGTGGAATCTGTACTTTCTGCTTGATTTTGTGGTGAACCTAAAACTGCTCCAAAAAAGCCATAAACACACACAAAACAGACAGGTGGCCACAGCCCCCACCAAGAAAATGACGCGTGGCCTCTCCCGGGTGTGGCCACAGAGCCAGAGCTCAGGACGCACAGCAGGCGCTCTGGGGCGGCCACCGCTACAGACCCAGCAGCGGGGAGCAAATGGGGGCGGGGCGGTGGGCAGAGAGGCACGTGGCTAACTCACCTCGTCAGACACTTTGAACCTGCGCAGCAGTGCCACGACCTTCTGCTTGAAGTTTTGTTGCTGCGAGACAAGGGCACCGAGTCAGAGCCTGTGGGCCGCTCCCCAGGGTGGACAAGGGGGGTCGGCCCAGCCCCAAGTCTGGACCGAGCCTGCTGAACGGCGAGCCGGTGTTCCTGAACTCACACACACTCCAGCAAGCTGAGCAGCAGGCACTTCCCCAAGCACCCAAACCACAGCCGCAGTCAGACACAGAACCAGACCCGGGGAGGGGCGCCAGCTTCACAGCTCATCCAGAGCCTGGAGCACGTGCACCTGCCCACCTGCCCAGTGGGAGCACCTCCCAGAGGCACTGCCTCCCTGTCTGGACTCCTGATGGGGGCTCAGCTCTGGCCCCTCCCAGCTACCCTCAATGGGGGGGAGGCAGGGGACCCTACCCACGGAGGCACATGCCCCGCCTGCTCCCCATCCACAGCTGTGGGAGCAGCTGCGACCAGCACAAGGCAGCCCTGACCTCCACTGTGCTGCCCGTCTAGGGGCTGGGGCACACAGTGGGGGGCCCTCTGTAACAGGCTGAAGCCCCTGCCTGGGACTTTTCCCTGGAGAAGCCTGACAGTCCTACCAGCCCCCGGGGCCACCCACTGTGCCAGGCGAGACAGGTGCTGAACTGAAACAGGGGACTGGGGACCAGCTCGCACAGGGCACATCTGAGCACCAGTGGGGCGGGGACAGCTGCCCTCCCAGGCCAGGGTTAGGGCCCAGCGTCTCCCCACCCTCTCGCCACCTCTGGAGGAGGAGGCTGTACCTCAGAAGAGGCCAGTAACACGTGCCCACTGGGACCAGGGGTGGCCACTTCACTACCAGACCCTCCAGAGGCTCACCCAAGCTGCCCTCTGCACGCTGGCCCCGCCCCATCCCCACAGGCCCCGCCCCCACCCCACCCTTCCCCAAGGTCAGTAAAACCAGACTCCACGGACCCTGGTCATGGACGTCGTTCTTACTATCGATCGCCGCTGCTTCTTGGGCTTCCCTACGTCGAAGTCGTCCTCATCCAGGTCCTGTGGGGACACGGCACCTGGGGCCAGGGCGGCCACTGGGAGCCCAGGAACGCTGCCCCCCCCCCCAGGGCTGGCAGAGGGAGCCCTCTCGGGCAACCCGTGTGCCCACCTATGCACTTAGGGCCCGACATATCCCCCTGCCCAGCGCCCCCACGGCAGCAGCTCTGGAGGGCCCTGCAGCAGCTCTGGAGGGCCCTGGGCCGTCTGCTGGGGCCCTGCCTCACGCGGCCGGCTACCTGCCCGTGTGCGGCGTCATCGCTGGCCTCCTGCTCGGAGGAGAAGCTCTCGTACTCCTCCTCAGAGTAGTTATCTGCGGAGTGAGCACACGGAAGGGTCGGAACCTCAAGATTCCATCAGGTATCCTGGCAACGAGGCCGCCACCACTGCCAGGCTCCCTCGCTGCAGGGAGCCAGAGGAGACGGCCTGGGCAGCAGGAGCAGAGCCTGGGTGGCCCTGGCAGAGACAGGGGTGGGGCCACCCTTCCCCACCCACAAGAGCCCCCCAACGCCCTGCCTGCCAGAGTGTGGCTCAGCCTGGGTCTCAAGCTAGACTTGGGCCCCTGTCTGCCCGTCACCCCACAAGGCACGGCGAGCCCAGCTGAGACAGTGGTGACAGGCAAAGCCAGGACCTGCACCCAGACCCAGAGGGCACTGGGATAGACCCCGTGGCCTCTTCTCACATGTGATGTCACAGCCCTGGAGGCCAGGCTGGGCTGCCCCACAGCAGACCAAGGCAGCCGCAGACCGCTTCCCCTCCCTGACGTCTCTGACCCCGAGCAAGGCGGCCAGGAGGTGGCAGAGAGGCAGGAGCGTGGGTGCCACCCGTGGAGGCACTCACCTGCGGACTTGGCCTTGGGGCCAGCCTGCATGGCGCTGTCCTCGTGGTCGATGGGCTGGCTGGACAGGGAAAAGATCCAGATCTCGGCCACCTTGGCGGAGGCCTCCTTGATGCTGCTGCAGAGGCTCAGCACCTGGCCACCCTCGGGGGGACGCTGCATCACCTGGGGGCGGGCACCATGCTAGGAAGGACCACAGAGCAGGGGCCCCTCGGGCAAGAGGATGAGAGTGACACAGGGGCTATGGGGGCGCGCAGATGGGGGTGGCCCATGCCGGTGCAGCCACCACCAGTGAAGCCACGGAGGACAGCCACTCGTCAGAGAGGGTTGCAGCCCAGCCGCCCCCAGAGGAGGCCACAGCCCGCAGGGTGCGACCACACACGTGTGCGGCTCACGGTCCAGCCACCCGCCCGTGGCTCTGCCCTGCACCACGTGACACCCACCCTCCTCCGCATCCCCAAGGCCCTGACACCCTGACCCAGACCCAGCCCCATGATGGCGGAGGCCCTGAGGCCCAGGGCACACACAGGGCCCGGGCCCCCTCCTCTCGTGTGCGCCTACCCTGGTGCCTGGGGCCCTGGCTCCCCCACAGCAGGGGGTGTCGGGTGGTCGGCCCCCTCGTTTCCTCCCCAGGCAGCCCCGTGAACTTCCTGTCACCTGACCCGAGTACGCGTGCCGCCATCTAGGCAGCCCAAACCTCGCCAGCCGTCCTGCTGGACCAGCCGGTGCCCGTGGGGCAGGACACAGGCCTCGAAGGGGAAGCCAGAGGGGGAGGCATGTGCAGGGCACCTCCTGGGAGGGCCCAGGTCCCACCCACACCAGGGCAGAAGCTCTCCTGAACCAAGGGGCCCCTGGCAGAGCCCCGGTGGGGGCGCAGGGCCGCCCGGTGCCTCACCTCGGCCATGTGGATGGCACCCGCGGCCAGCGTCTTGTAGCCCAGGATGGTCCGGTTCTTGTAGCGCTTCCTCCGCTGCAGCATGATCTGCAGCTCGTTGCCCTCCCTCTTCAGGAAGTGGGGGTACTGTGGGGGGAGGGCCACACTGCTGTCCACCCCCGCCGACCTGAGAGGGCTCGTGGGCACACCCGGGGTTGCCACCGGCTGGGGCAGGGCTAACAGCCCATGCAGGCAGACGTGTGGCCCTTGAGGGCGTCGGGCCGGGGCCACCCGCACATTCTCCCCCCAACATGTGGTCCGGGGGCAAGTGTGGCCGAGTCTCCTGCAGGCTCCCGAGCGAATGCGGGCCTGGGAGGCGGGTGGCGGGCCACCCCGCACCTGCCTGCAGCGCTGGCTCACGCCGCACACAGCTTTCTGCATGCACAGAGCACGGGTGCTGACGGGTGAGGCACACAAGCTGGAAACTGTTGCACCACTGAGCCTGACCCCCAAAACAGAGAACTGGCCCAGAGCCCAGACGCACGGGGCTCAGAGAGCTGACTGGGCAGTGCTGGGCCCTGGGGGCCACTGGCAGGACTTCCAGGGTTTCTGGAGACCACAGCTCTGCCTCACAGTAGAAGCGGGGGCATGGCGGGGGCGGTGGACCCACGTTGGGGACTGGAGCCAGCTCCACCACTCCCAGGAGCACGTGTGCGGCGGGAAGCGACTGCCAGCCCCTTCCAGCCACAGAGGTCTTTACACTGCCCACGGACACACAGGCAGCACGGCCACCCTTGGGCTAGTTCGGGGCTGGTCTGGGCTCTGGACCGAGTCAGGTGGGGGGCGGGGGGCGCAACTGCGTTTCACGTTGGGGGGTTCTGGTGCAAACGGAGGCACCCTCCCCATCAGCACCCCTGGCATGGCACAGGGGTCTGAGCTCCCACTGCTTAGCGTCCACATTCCTCCCCCCTTTCCAAACGCAAGAGGGAACCGGCCTGAACCTGTAACTCCAGTTTGTGGCCTCACTGCACGCTCTCTGTGGGGAGACCCGGACGAGAAGAACGGCTCACCCTCGCCCTCCCAACCAGAGCGGCAGTCGGGGCCTGAGAGGGCGGGAGGGGGTGGCGGCACCCTGGGAGGGCCCACCTGCAGGGAGAAGGTCAGGGCCAGGTCAGTCTCCACTTGTCCACTGGGGGGCAGCACAATCTCGTGGGACCGCAAGACGCGCTTGGAGCCCTGGGAGAGAAGACAGGGTCTCACACGAGGGGGCCTCCCGGGGACAGCAGCCAGAGGGCCTTGAGGGGAGGTCTGTCAAAAGCTTCACAGACGTCCATATCCTTTGACCCCAAGCCCCCACTCACGTGCCTCGGAGCCGCGGCAGCCCGGGAGCACACGGACCCACGGCAACTGCACAGACGCAGCGGCTGCGTGGGCGGGAGGGGCTCAGGCTCCAGGCCTCGCCACAGACACAGGGCGGGGACAGGTGACCGCCCCATTGAGGCCACCGACTAAGACGCAGCAGCGTCACAGCCCCGGGACGCTGGAGATGGCCAGACATGGCCAGGGCATGTGTGGCTGCACAGGAAGACGAACGTGTATGCGCACGAGCTGCCTGGTCAGAGGGAAAGGCCACGGCTACAAGGCTGTGACGTGCAACATGAATCACTCATGGCACACACAGGCCCTGACCTCTGACCTTCCCCAGAGCACACCCCACACACGCGAAGGTGCTTGTCCTGACATGGCCTGGAGGCCGGGCGCCACGTGGGGCAGGTGGCCTGTGGGTGCCAGGCACCCAGGGGTCAGCTGTAGAGGCAGGGAGGCTCCCAGGGGCCCTGGCCCTGGTGCTGAAGGTCGAGTCTCAGGACTGACCGGGTCTGGCCGGGACCATGGGGACGGGCAGCTGGAGGGAGTCGAGGAGTGCGGCCAGAGTGTGGGCGGGTTAGGGTTAGTGGTGTCAGAGGTCAACAGTGCTGGCTTCAGCGGCCAGAACGGGTCAACCCCACCTCAGCCTGAAGGCCCGATGAGACCCAGACCCCTCCCCGCCTGGGAGGCCTGGGTCCCTGGGGCGCTGCTCGGTTCGGCTTTGATGCTGAGCACTTGCAACAGCATCTTCGGGGAGGAAGAAATTTCTTCAGACCTTTACTTGGAAGAGTGACACTGTGGGGACGGTAGCAACCGAATGGTGAGTGAGTCAGGCCTCAGGCCTTCTCGCTCAGGCCCCAGCTCAGGCGGAAGAGAGTGTGGCAGCAGGCCAGGAGCCTTGTGGTCCCGCACAGCAGCCCTGGCCAGCCCAGGCGACCATGCTGGCTGCAGGAGGGGCCCCAGTGGAGGAAACCTGGGGGGCAGGGCCTTCACCTGTGGGGGTGCTCAAGGGTCCCGGCGGCACAGGCACCGGTTCCCGTTGGGGCTCAGCAGCAAGGCCACAGCAGGACATCCCCCCGCAGGAGCCCAGGAGCCGGTGCTGAGGAGATCGGCAGCCTGCACTTGTCCCACACCTGCGGGGGACGGCCGGGGCTGAGAGCCGCCACCCACTGGCAAGAGGACCTGGAACCCAGTGGGCCCCAAAAAGGGCCACAGCAGGCTGCGAGGCCAGCGGGCCCCCTGAAAACCAGTCATTCCTTCACACCCACAGGTGGCAGGGGCTGCGGGCATCGGTTGGGGTGGCGGGTGGTGGGCACAGGGTGTGGGTGCAGGAGGACCCACCCCCATGTCTGCTCCCTGGACACATTTGGCCCGGCCTCCTGGGTGGCTGTGCCCTCACTGGAGGCCTGGCCAGTGGCCCGGGTGACCCTCACCTGCATCTTCACAGCGATCACCACCGAGAGGAGCTCCTTCTCCAGCTCCTGGAAGACCACCAGCTTCTTCAGGGTCAGGCTGCACAACCTGCAAGGACACCGGCCCTGCTCAGCAGTGGCCACCCTCCCACGCCATTTGAGCCCCAGGGGTGCCCCTGCTGCCGGGGCTGCCACGGTGGACTGGCCATCAAGGCTCCCAGGAGCCCTGGCCCTGGCCCTGGCCGGCGGGGGGCTGCCTTGGTGCCTGCCTGTGTTGAGCTCCCCTTAGCACCCCAGGCCGTGGCCAGGTGCCCCTCTCCAGAGGGTCCTGGAGGCAGGCCTTCCTCTCGTGGAGGTGGTCGAACAGGGGTCTGCAGACAGGCAGACAGGAGGGTGGGCAGACCAGGGACGCCCCCAGGGACCAGGGTGCTGGCACACACAACCTCCCTGCCCCACGGGCCTGCCCATCCACTTCGCCTCCAAGGAGGAGGGACCAGGCAGTGCGACGGGCAGGCAGAGACCAGCCCCTGGGACGTGAAGCCCAGCACAGGGAAGGGCCACTGATGTCGCCATAACTGCGTGCGGTGTCGGGGCCACTGTGTGGAGGCAGTGAGTGTGCAGCCACCACCACGCAGGACACCTGGGACTCACACAAACGAGGCTGAACATCAACTGCAATTGAAGACAATCTTAATTTTTAAGTAAATAAAAATAAAATGGGCAGAAGATCTGCACAGACATTTCACTAGAAGAGTCATGTGGATGCTGAACAGGTTCAGAAGCCCGTGCCCAGCATCAGGGGCAGGGACAATCAGGTCAGCACTGGGAGGGGAACACTGCCCCTGACGGGCGCATGGTGGTGCAGGAGCTGGCGCTGCGCTCAGGCCGCTCGCTGGCTCGCTGCCAGTGCCACGGGCTGGGCAGAGCTGAGGGAGGCCGTCATGGGCCGGCAGGGCTGTGGCCAGGGGCCCCGAGGGTACTGCTGCTGGTGGACCTTGGGGAGCAGACTCAGGTTGGAGCTGCACATGAGCGTGGGGCAGGGTGAGGTTTGCTGCACGTAACGTATACAAAGCCAGGTTTCAGGAACTAGAGAAGCCACAGCCCTGACGGCACGCCCACTGCTGCCACAGGCCCGACCAGCGCCCGCTCCCAGTGAACCAGGGGCACAGGGACCTCCAGGCACCAGCGGGGCGTGGCCTCAGGCCACAGCCTCCCAGTGTTTTCCAACCGGTGTCTACCAGTTTCCTCCCACACAGCTGGTTTGCGGGGGGGGGGGGGGGGGGGGGGGGGGGGGGGGGGGGGGGGGGGGGGCTCCAGTGTGCGCCGGCCGTGGCCAGAGGCCCCGCCCCCCATGACCGTGCACACCCACAGCCGCCTGGGTTTCCCTTCTCTGTGTGCGAACGGCACACAGGCACAGGAAGGACTATCTGCAAACAGGCACAGGAAGAGGGGGTCTGCTCCTCGTTCAGCCCCGGTCCAGAGAGAACGCCGGGGGGTCTGCAACGCAGGCGGCCCAAGTCAAGATTTGCTCCTTAACTCTTGGCCCTCAAGGGCATCTGGAGCAAAAACACCTGTGCCCGCAAACCACAACTCTCGCTGACTCGGGGCGGCCGCTCCGGAGGATGCGCTGCAGCGCCAGCAGGCCCTGGACAGCTGCGGGCCAGCGTTTCCCTCCGGCCGCTGTCTGCCCGCTCCAGCGCCTCAGCCCAGGGAAGCAGGCCTGGCTTGGTTTCTGGAACACACACCCGTGAGCCCAGAAAGCTCACAGGGAGTGACGGCACCATCCCTGCATTTCCAGCACTGAGAGGGAAAGGTGTTCTCCGCACCAACTGAAGAAGACGGACCGATGCACAGGAGCCGAGCGTGCTCTCCCTGCCCCTGGGGACCTCTGTCTGGAGCAGGGTCCCCTGCAGGACAAGGCTGCTGTCCCTGAATTCCCTGGTAGCCCGGCGCCACTGGGCTTCCCAGTCAGAGGCTGGCTCCTGCCTGGAGGAAAGGTGGGCGAGGCCACTGAAGAGCCCTGCCTCCTGCCCCCGCCCCCAGCAGCAGCAGCACCGTGTATCCTGTCCCCGCAGGCGGCAGGCCTCCGGTCAGTTCCCTTTCCCCTGATGCAAGGGCAGGACCCATGCAGCCACACATAGGGGCTGAGGACAGCAGGGCCCAGCCTTCCAGGACCACGGAGGCGGCACCCAGCCATAGCGCTGCATTTCTGGCTGCGTTACAGAAACATGGCTGTGCCCTGGACTGCTGCGCACAGTGTGTCTTCACTCCCCGTGCTGGAACGCAGCCAAGAGCTCCTCTGGCTCTCAAGCCACACGCCTGATACCACCCGCCGGCCTCTGTGCAGGCCCTTTGCAGCAACACCGAGTTCCCTTCAAAGCCTTTGGGGCTGGCGAACCCGGGCCACACAGACACAGCCCCCGCCCACAGTCTTCTACATGTCCCAAGGGCCTGGCAGCCTGTTCTAACGATCGGTGCCATGGTCCCCTCCCCAAAATCCATGGGGACACATTCCAAAACCCCAGTGGTGCCTGGGACCGTGGATAGTACTGAATCCTGTGTGTGCCACAATTTCTCCTGTGCGTATGTGTCTATGACAGGGCGTAATTCATGAATTCGAGATTAACAGCAAGCCCTGGGTGGTGTGGTTCAATGGCTTGGGTGTTCTCCTGTGAACCAAAGGGTCACCAGTTCGATTCCCAGTCAGGGCACAAGCCTGGGTTGTGGACCACGTCCCCAGTAGGGGGCACACGAGAGGTAACCACACACTGATGTTTTTCTCCCTCTCTTTCTTCCTCCCTTCCCCCATCTAAAAATAAATAAATAAAACTTTTTTAAAAGTGAAAATAAACTCATAAAGTGTTCATTTCTGGGAACTTCTGTTTAATCTTTCGCACTATGGACAACTGGAGCATGGTGGTGGCGGGTGTTGACCCCACACGCCACTGTTGGTGTCCGTGGCACCATGACAGGCACTGCAGAGGGTGGCTCCCACCATCCGGGAGGCTCAGTCAAGGTCAGGCCAGCAGGCCGGTCTCCTCAGGCCCCAAGCAGGACCTGCCCCAGCCCGCCCCGCCGACTGCCAGCCCCCCACCCTACAGGGGACTCCGGGTGTGTCCCTACGTGCCCATCTCTCCTCCTCGGGGCCCAGTCCCGTGGGAAGAGGCCCATGCTGATGGCCTCCTTCTTTCTGCCAGGACTATGGGGTGCACACGAACCAAGTCACCCCTTTTAAGGCTCCCGCTGCAGTGCGGCCCCATCCAGGGACATGGATGTGGATGTGGACGTGGACGTGGGGGAGGCCACTCTGCCCCTCACACTCGCCCACAGACCGAGAAGAGCATCACCAGGCCTGGCAGCCGGTGCATGACTCGCTGTGGTGTCCACTGCAGGAGGCGGTTGGGGACCATGGCCGTGAGCACTCCCGTGGGCCACCTCCTCTCCACACCCTTCACCTGCTTCTGTCGGGTGAGCCTGACGGGAGCATGTCCCGGCTGTGGGCTGCACAAACGGGTTTCTCACAAGGTCTGCACCGTTCAACTGTCCTTTGTGGCACATGCTCCTGGTGTGGTGACCTCTAGGCTGCAGTCCTCAGCCGTTCGTTCCCTATGCCTCTCCCATGTGATGGCCGCTCGTCCCCGGGTCCCACAGGCCACGTTGCTGGCACCTGCGCCCGCTCCCCGGGTCTGCCCGGTGCGGCTCCTGTGCAGACGCGCCGGCGGGCGCAGGGAGCGCGCCCTGCAGACACTCCGGCCTCCTTCAGGCCCCCCACCTGTGCTGTGCTGGTCAGGCCAGCTGTGTCCTGCGTGGACTTGTGGAACGGAGCTGCATGGAGGGAGAAGAGTCCTCAGGCCGCTCAGCCCCTGCCTCTCCCTCCTCAGGTGCTCACGCCCCGAGGAAGCTGGCACGGGCTTCTCCCGGAACACCTGGGCTGCCCGCTGGGCCGGGTGCCACCTTCAGGAACAAAGCCGTTCCCACACTTTCACGTCGTAACCGCAGGTGTCTCCGCATGCCGTCCTGGTGCGGATCTCGCACCGTGGACCTCCCTGCCATGCGGGCTCTGACCCCTCACGCTTGCTCGCACACCGCTGTCTGTGCCAATGGGCCGCCTCTGCAGGGGGGCCATTTCCTTTCCCTCGGCCCCTGACCCTCCGGGTCCTGCTGCACGGCCCAGGACCTCCACGGGAATGTTCCGGAGCTGCCTCTGCCTCCCTGGGCATCTCAAGGGCCAACAGGGCTGCAGCTGTGATCCCGGCAAGGGAAGGAACAGGCACCCGGGTTCGGGGAGTTGTGCGCCCCCGAACGTGGGTGCTGGGTTGCACCACACGCCCTTTCTGGACAGACCCTGCTTCCTCTTTCAACGTGTGAGCAGGAGAGCCTGAAGGACATCCTGACGGCAAGTCAGTCGCCCAGACCCTGGAGTCCGAGTTCCAGGGACCCCGCTACTGCCCCCCGGTCTGCACGGGCTGTGGGTGAGCTCACAGCCTTGCACACATGCAGCTTCACCCCTTCCAGCCTCGGGGACACTGCATGTGCAAGAGGGCTCATTTCCTGAAGATCTGGAAAAACACACCAACAAAACCACCTGGTGCTCCTTGGAAAGAGGAGGTTTCTGTGTAACTGGTCCCTCCCCATTTCCTGCCTCACCAAGTCAACACTCAGTAACTCAGGTTTTCTGCAGAACCATCGGACTCGTGTGTGTCCACGTTTGCTGACATGTCACAGCACTCCTTCTGGCCTCACCCTCCGGCTCCCCCCTGCCCCTGGAGGCCTCTCCTGAGCGGCTCTGGGCTCTGCCCGCATTCGGCATGGCTCCTGTTTCACCGCATGGAGCCCGTGATCACCTCTGTGCCTGTGACTCGCTGTTTTCAGGTGACTCAGCCCAGACGCCCCCAGTCACAGGGGCTGCAGTCTGGGCCCCAGGCGGCCCCAGGAGTGTGCGCACGGGGCTGGGTGGGCACAGCTGCCTGAGGCGGGGTCCCTGAGCTTGGGAGGGCGGAAGTCCAGGCAGGGAGGGGCTCGGGCTGGCCCGGGGGTGTGGAGGCCGCACCCCACTCTGAGGGGGCACCCACAGCCCCCACAGGCCAGTGACGGGCGCACCACGGGTTTTGTTCAACCTTTCTTCCCCAGGGAGGGGCTGTGACTGGCGCAGCCTTATTTGGGGAACGGTTTGGCAACGAGTGAGTCTTTTTCCAAGGTGGTAAACCGTCTGACCCTTTCACTTTGAGACTTCACTGACTGGTATACGCATGTGGCTGGGTGGCCAGAAGCTCGTGGGGGCAGCCGCGCAGCCATGCCCACCGTCTCTGGGACCTTCCTGCCTTCCCAGACTGGACTCCGCCCTCTCCGCTGTATGCTGTCTGGCCCCACGGGTCGGAGCCCCAGGGGCCTCGTGTGGGTGTGACCGCATCCTGCTGCTGCCACAGGCATCCAAACGCCTGCCCTGACCGACTGCGCTCCAGGCCCGCTCCAGGCCCGCAGGCGCGAGGGGGCGAGTGAGCCTTCAGTCCTTCGCTCGCTTGCCAGCCGACTCCAGCGGAGGACTGAAACTCGGACGTCACCACTAGCAAAGGCAGAGACAGAGCGTGGACACAGAAACACGGCCACAGGCCACAGGCGGACAAAGGACCGATGTCCTGAGGACAAAGGCCCTCACAGAAGCACAGAGGACAAACAGCCCACGGGCCTCGGCCTCGGGGCAATGCAGAGAGGTGCCGCCCCCGCTGCACACCGGCACCCAGGCCCTGCGGCCACAGGCACGGCCCCGCAGGTCGAGCCGGAGCCATGACTGTCACAGCAGTCCAGTGGGCCCAAACTTGGGACACCGCCACCAACTCAGGACACCAGGACTTCCAGCCCCAAGGCAGACAATGACTTGGGACTTCGAGTCCCTAAGTCCTCGGGAGCGTCCCCTCCACCGCCCCAGGAAAGGTCTGTCCCCAGGGTGCCTACACCCCCGAGGTGCAGCAGATGCCTCAAGCACGTCACCCAGGGGCTCCACCTGCTGTCAGCATCACGGGGCCCAAGCAGGGCTCCATCAGACCTGCTCACCCTCGTCCTCAGAACATTGACCGTGGTCCAGTGGACACGACACGAAACTGACCCTGGAGCCACGTGAGCATGTGCAGACCAGGAGCACCCGGCGCGCTTGCACGCCAATCAGCCACCACCTCCAGTTCCGGACTTTTGCAGGCAGCCCCCCCCCCCCCCCCCCCCCCCCCCCCCCCCCCCCCCCCCCCCCCCCCCCCCCCCCCCCCCCCCCCCCCCCGCTGCCTCCTGCGCCCGCTCCCTCCCCCGGAGCCCAGCGTCCAGACTCGCTGGTGCTGTGCTGCTTCCCCTGCACGGGGCCAAGCGGCACCCGTCTCTGGGCAGGGACGTCTCTGGGCAGGGACGGTGTGCAGAGCTGGTGTCGAAGCATCCCCCCACCCACGGGCACGCAGGGACGGAGCCATGGTGGATGTGTGTGCACAGGCACCTGCCTGAACCCCCGCTCCAGCGCTTCGGAAGGGGCAACGTGCAGAGCCGCCTGGTGACGGCGTAATCAACCGGGCTGCAGACTGCCCCCGAGCAGCAGCCATGTCACGTTCCCTCCAGCAGTGCCAGGGAGGAGGCGGGCACAGCACTGGGCCCCGGGCAGGAGAGCACTTTATGGGTTTCCCAAAAACGCACCAGCACCCCAACTGGCCCTGCGAGGAGGAGGCTGACCCCCACCATTCGCCTCAGAGACAGGAGGCCGGGCCTCTGTGGTCCCGAGTGTGCTGGCCCTGTGTCCTGGGGAGGAAGACCTGAGGGCCTTTAGTCCCCAGGGCTGCCCACTTGTGCCGTGGCGTGTCTGCCCTGCCGGGAGCTGGGGCTCTGAGGGGGCAACTAGCCAGGCTGCCCCCCACCCTACCTGCTTCCCAGAGAGGGCGGCCCAGGAAGTGGGCCAAGGGGCACACGGATCGGGGGTGGGGTGGGGGGGGCTCCAGGGCCTGGGGCACTTCCTTCAACAGAGCGGTCTGGTCCTAATCCTCATGGGCGGCCCTGAGGGAGGGGAGGGAGGGCTCCGGCTGGTCACATCCTGAGCGCCGGTCACCTTTCTCACTGGCCTGGGGCAGCTGCCAACTCTCTCTGGCCCAGCTCCGCTTTCTCAGTGTCTGAGCCTTATCTGGACACAACTGCTTCCTGCTAATCAAGAGAGAAGGTCAGAGGTGCCTTCTCAGTGTCCCTGCCAGCCAGCCCAGGGGCTGCAGTGGCTCCTGCAGGAGTGAGGGACAGCTGGGATCCCTTGGAAGGGGTGGGGGCAGCCGCATGGCTCTGTGCCCGTCTCCCGGCCCCAGCAGAGGCCGAACGGGGCGAGGGGGTGTGGAGTGCTCAACGGAGGCCAGAGCACCACGTGTCCATGGGACGAGGCTCCAGGGCCAGGACCTGTGCTGACGACACCAGAGACCACAGCAGCCTCCGCTCTGCCAGCCAGTGTGAGACTGTCCATCGGGGGCCATCGCCCATTCTGGTCCCCGCCTCCAGGACACCCCACCCTCCACCCACACACTCTGTTTCAGTGACAGAGAGCCCCCCCCGCACCCACCCCCATCCGGGGCTGGCCTGTGCACCCCGATGCACAGGGGGCCCCACACTGTCCCTGGCAGGTGAGGGCTCCTGCCCTGGACTTTCCCATCAGCAAGGACTCCTAGCCCCTGGGAGGGCTTTGCTAACAGAGACAGCGCAGGCCCCGCAGGGAAGCTGGGTGCAGAGGACAGCAGCCAGCCAAGGGGGCAGAGGGCAGGGATGCAGGCTGGAGAGCCCTGAAAGCCCCCAGGTCGGGCCACATGACCCTCTGTCGTTGGGGCCTGGACCTCCTGTAGAGCGCCAGACTCTGCCCAGCGCCCCTCCCTGGCTACTCCACACCTGCCAGGAGGACGCAGCCCCGAAGAACTCCTGGCGCCAGATGTCCGCCAGGACCCGGGACATCCAGACCCCACCCACCTGGGTTCCCTCCCCTCCTTTCGCTGGGCCTCCCTCACATCTTGGCCACCCCTGCTCTGCAGAGAAACGAGGGATGGCGGGGATGGGGGTGGGCTGCTTCACTGTCGCACCAGCACACTCACTCCACTCCTCCAGGCCAGCGCCCCCACAGCACGCAAACCCCGACCCCCACCCTGTCCAGCTGCCCTGCTCCCCATCTCTCCCAGGCAACCGCCCACCCTCCCGGCCCCTCCCACCTGCTCTCCCTGGGCCACAGCCCGCCAGGCTCCACACGGCTGACCAGAGACTGTCAGGTGGTCCCCATGTAGGGGTCCACGGTCACCACATGCCTCCGCCCCAGCAGCTGGCCCTTTGAGAGCCCTGGACCTGGGCCCCTGACTGCTGGGCCTCCTCGCCCTCTGACCTCGTGTACCACACAGCCCAGGCCAAGGGTGGGCCTCTGCTCAGCCACACCACTGCCTTCAGGTCACGCCAGACGGGGGTCGAGCATGACAGGGCTGCGCCCCAAGGGGCAGGGTCTCACTGAGGTGAGGTCGGCAGCCACCTCCTGTCACACCCACGAGCACAGAGGTCACCTGTTGGGGCCCCCGCTTTCCCGCCCTGAGGCCAGGAGGGTGGCCTGGGGAGGCCCACGCTGCTGGGTGGCTGAACAGCTGGTTTGGGACCCTGCCTCAGCCTGTCCCCCTGGGGACGTCGGCGTGGCTGGAGCCTCATCTCCCACGGCCGAGTGGCCATGCTGACACGGGGTGGGGGGCGCCTCCCTCTGCCCACCCCCCGGGGGGTTTGACAGCAGAGGTTCGTGCCCTGCTGGGCAACGACCCATCCTGGACCCACAGGCTCACTTAGGACGAGGGATGCACTGGGCCCCACCAGTCACAGAGCAGCAAGCCTGGAGAGGACATTGCAGGTGAGCATCTGGCTGTGCCCCAAACCTGGGACGCCTGGCCCTGGCCCAGCCCTTCTGTGCGGCCCGGGAGCTGCCTGAGGGGACAGGAGGCTCGCACCACATGCCCGGCCCCTCTGGCCCTCAGAGAAGGCCCATGCTCCCTGCCATGCTGCACTGCAGAGGTGGGGCCCAGGCTGAGCTCCCCAGACTCCCCTGGAGCTGCGGGGGCCCATATCACCCCCAAATACCAACCAGGCCAGTCCCTGGGCTGGTGCTGGCTGGCCAAAACAGCAGGCACTGCGGGCAGAGAGCTGGTTGGCCCAGTTCCCAGTCTCCTGTCCACCCAGGAAGGAGACAGCCGCCAGGGAGCAAGTGTCAAACAACAGTGAGTGCCCAGCTGGGTGCAGGGCATGAGGGAGGCCCACAGGGGGTCTGCATGGACTGCGAAGGGAGGGGCCACCCCAGGGCCCTACAACCCACAAGTGCACCTCCCCCTGGCCACCCCTGCTCTGAGCTGCCTCTTGCGCACACCCAGCACCTGGCAGCCTGGAGGAGAGGCCTGTGGGCCAGGGAGGACGTGGTTGCCCCGCACCCCACCCAGGGCGAGGGTGACAGGCAGGTCCTGAACGAGGTCACCTCCACAGCAGCTAAGGCATCTGCCACCCTCGGCGACTCCGGGTCCCAGTGACCTCTGAGCCCTGGCTGGGTCGTCAGGTGCAGGGTGGTGCTGCAGGCACCCCCCTCACCGAGAAAGGCCTGTCCTCACTCTGTGCAGACAGCTCGGTGCCCCTGGCAGTGTCGGGGACCCTCCCAGAGGGTCTGCTCACCCACCCTTCTTCTCACTCCTAACACGGTGGCTTCTGGGACACTGCACCTGGGGGCTGCCGCTGCTCCCGCAGGACAGTCTGCACTGTGCCCACCCCCCCCCCACCACCATACAGCCCAACGACTCCACTGACAGTGGCACTGGCATGGGACATGCGGGATGTCCCTGGGTCTGTGAAGCAGTAGCTGGGGGTGGCAGCTGTGCCCCGCCCCCTGCGGGCCTCTCTGGGGGCAGGGCTGTGTTCTAGAGCCAGTCACCACCCTCGTCCCGGGAACGGGAACGGGAACGGCCTCCAGGAGGAGAGGAGGGGGACAGAGTGGGCGTCCTCTCCACTGAGGGAGCAGGGGCCTCACAGCTGGAGGGGCCCCACCCACGCGCTCCCCACCTGTGACAGCAAACGGCCTTCTCAGCCCCCCAGAGCCGGCCGTGGGCGACCCCAGCACAGCTTGCTCCCAGCTTGGGTTCCCAGGGAGCATCCAGGCCTTTGACGGCCGGGCAGAGCCAGCAATACCCTGGAACCGGCAGGCCAGCCCCATCCTGTCCCCCCTGGCTCGAGCAGGGAGTGGGGGCTGGTGCAGAAGACAGTCCCCAGCCCCGACCCCAGTGGCCGCAGCCTCATGTCCCCTGCAGGGACGCCTCCCTCCCTGGGGCCCAGCAGGGCTCAGGCGGAGAAATCAAACGCCCGTCGCCAGGGGCGCAGGGATGGAAAGACGCGTCTGCCTCCAGCGTCTCCAGCCCCCCCCCCGCCCCCCCGCCGACCGTGCAGAACTCCACAGGTGGGAACCAGCAGGCGGGCAGGTGGGCACGGCGCGAGTCCTGTGGGTGCTGCCTCCCCCAGGGCCGATGGGGGTCTGCACTGGCCAGAGCAGCCAGGGACACAAAGTGCAGCTGCCAGAGACGCAGTCCTTCGGGACGGGCACCCCACCAGGGCAGGGAGCCTGGCTGCAAGTCCCGCAGAGCCGCCCAGGCACACGCACGCCCCCTGCCCCAGGATCACTGCAGGGACAGAGCTGGCCACTCCCCAAGGAGGAAGCCCACCAGGGAAGAGGGGGTGCTCACAGCAGGAGTCCGTGGAGCCCACCTGACCCCCCAATGGGGTCAGGGTCAGGGTTAGCAGCAGTGGGCAGGCCGGGCCTCCTGAGACATCCAGCCCACAGGCCTCACACCCCGGCGCCAGCTTCCTCCGCCTCTCCTTCAGGGGAGCCCCAATCCCCCCAGGCTGCAAACCCCACACCTGCCCCCTCACCCCTGCACACAGCCAACTCAACCCCAGTGCGGGCGCCGTTCTCCCACACAAAACAGACCGGCGACTTCCCCAACTCGGACAAGCCCACACCCTGCAGCTGGGCAACAGGGCAGAGACAGAGCGGGGAGGGCTGGGCGCTGGCCACTGCTGCGGGGACAGGAGAGTGTGCCCGTGCGAAGCGCCACCATTGGCACTGCCGGTGTTCCAGAAATGGGGAGATGGAGGGCAGGGCACAGCAGGAAAAAGAGCAGCGAGTCACCGCACACCACCACGCCGGTGCAGGCGGGAAGAGGAAGCTGCACACTGACACGGCCGAGAGCACGTGGCAGGGCCACCAAGGAGAAAGGACAGGCTTTCGAATGAATCTGACGCTTGTTCTCCACAACAAAAGCCGAGAGGAAAGCCAGGGAGGTGCACCCTCCTTGTGCAGAGGGGACCTGCCCCTGGGGCCCCCCAGTGGCGTCCCGCCCCAGGGGCGAGGCTGGGCACCTCTGCGCAGAAAGAGCGGTCGGTGGTCAGCAGGCCCTCGCTGCAGCAGACCCTGAAGACGCACTGTCACGCAGCAGAGGAGTGTGACTCGCCCGGAGATGACAGAGGCATGAAGAAGAGGGTGCAGCAAGTTCCGAGCTCCCCTGGGGCCGCCGGGCACAGAGCAGCGAAGAAGACAGCTGAAGCCCAGGAAACAAGAGCTTGTAAACTGGATGGGACCGGCAATGTGACGAGCCCCGAGGTCCCTGCACCCCGGGAAGAGAGTGATGGTCGAGTTAACTTTACAACACGACAGCCAGGACGGGGATCACCATCCACATAGTGGCCACTGGACAGAAACAGTGGGCGGCGGCAAACTAGGGAAACGGAATAAGAAAAAAATTGATGCAAAACAAGGCAGGACAAAGGAAAGCAAAGGTGAAACCTGCAGGACAGCAAGAAAGAGAGATATGACGGCAGACGGGGACCTGGCCGCTGTTACCGTGACGGACAGACGACAGGGGACTGGATGCTCCAGGTGAGAGCTGGGAGCTCGTCAGCCTGCGTACAGACTCCAGGTTCACGTGTGCGGACATGGGACGGTGGGGAGGGCCACGGAGGCTGATGCTCCGGAGGGCGCTCGTGCAGCCGTGCGGCCATCCCGTCCACGTCCACACAGAAAGCGTCGCCTGGTCCGCAGCCACAGGCCCTCGAAGCCCACGGCACCAGGTCCAAACCTGTGCATCCGCGAGAACCTCGACTCCCGAGGATGCAGCCAGGAGTGACGCAGGTGGGGCCGCCCTAGAGAGCCATCTGCACACGAAGGAAGGGGCGTGGGGCACGCAGAGCAGAGCGCCACAGGCCGGGACGGCTGGCAAGGCCCTGTGCTGGTCAGCCCAGGCGGCCTCGAGCCCCCTGCAGAGCGAGGCCCCAGCGTCATGCTGACCACCGTCTCTGACCACGACACAACTGAGCGACGGGAAACGGGAGTGACGAATCCGACGATGGAAAATTAACTGGAAAAAATCCACACATGTGGATATGAAGAAACTTTGAAACATCCTGTTACGTTGAAGAAAGAATAATGGAAAAATTTTACAGTATTTTTAACTGAAGGACTCTACATATAAAGGCATGTAAAATGCAGCTGAATCGTACCCTGCCTTGTAGCTGTGAATGCTCTCGAGCAAGGGAAGGAGGGGAAGTAGCGAGCTGCGCCAGAAACTAGAAGAATGGCGCCGCAAGCCTCCGCGGGAGTCAGGGGGGAGAGACGGGAATGAGTTCCATTCATTCTAGGGAGCCAGGAACCTCCGTGAGGCGGGTCAGACTGCCCCCCTGCAGGATGAGGGGACGTGAGGGCTCAAGGGGACAGCAGCCAGGCCCTGCGGGCAGTTAAGAAGTAAAAGAATGGAATGAACAGCTTTATGCCAATAAACTTGAAAATCTAGACAAAATGGACAAATTCCCAGAAAAATGTATTTCCAAAACTAACCCAAAGGGGCGAAGAACCTGTTCTTCACCCAAGGAAATCGAACCAGGAGGCAAACTTCCCACAAAGCGACCGCAGCTCAGGTGGGTGATTTCTTCCACACACTCACGACGCAAACAACGCCAATTTCACACAAGTGCTGCCACAGCACGGCAGGGCCATGCTGTCCTCCGTGTCCTCTGCAAGGTGTCCTGGCACCGAAACCTGACATGAGCAGTGGAGGGCGGGGTCACAGACGGACGTACACAGCCCGAGCCACTGGCTCATGCACACGGCGCTCCAGTGCGTCTGAGGGCGGGGGCTAGTTTACCACTCAGCAACCCATTTATGTATTTTCTACGTGCTCAGCAACTAAAAGAGAAGCCCTGGCCAGACATTCAGTAGGTTAGAGCATCGTCCTGATGTGCCAAGGTTGTGGGTTCAATCCCAGCTCAGGGCACATACCAGAAGCAACCCATGAAGGCATAAATGGGTGGAACAGCCCTGGCT
This sequence comes from Tonatia bakeri, assembly GCA_004024845.1. Classification (NCBI taxonomy): domain Eukaryota; kingdom Metazoa; phylum Chordata; class Mammalia; order Chiroptera; family Phyllostomidae; genus Tonatia; species Tonatia bakeri. The sequence goes on along the minus strand of PVIA01001729.1, from coordinate 112,270 downwards.
GGTGTGGCTCAGTGGATTGAGTGCCAGCCTGCAAACTGAAAGCTCGCTGGTTCGATTCCCTGTCAGGGCACATGCCTGGGTTGCAGGCCAGGTCCCCAGTAGGGGGCGTGTGAGAGGCAACCACACATTGATGTTTCTCCCCCTATCTCCCTCCCTTCCCCTCTCTCCAAAAATAAATAGATTTTTAAAAAGAAGTGGATGGAACAGTAGATCAATGTTTCTCTTTCCTTTCCTCTCTGTCTCTAGAATAAAGACAAAATTTTTTTAAAAAATGATTATATTCAATATCTTCTCACAATAAGTGCAGAATAAATCCCTAAGGAGCAGCCATTGCATAGCCATCAGAATCACTGACACTGACAAGAGGATGACACAGAAGGTAACATGGCTGGTGGCTGTGGATGACAGTGCCACCCCTTCAGAAAACGGGCCATTTCTTATGACGCTGACAGCCACCCACCTGCCCCGTGGCCAGTTACTGCCGAAGAGAAGTGAGCAGACACTGTCCCACACTCTGCACCCGCACAGTCCCAGTGGCTTTGAACATAGGAGCCCTGACCAGGAACAACCCAGATGCCACCTGCCAGGGTCAGGTTTAGACAGCAAGCAGCCTGTGGCCAGGAAAGGAGGACTCCTGGGCTGTCTGGAGGGGCCAGGCCAGGCCCAGGAGCTGCTTGCCGGCCTGCAGACCTGAAGCCCAGGATGCAGGGGACCTGCTGGGGTGCCGAGCCAAGACACAACTTTCCTAAAAAACCAGGCACGCAGCTGTCAAAATTCACACCTCCACCTGAAGATCCTCCTGTGTGTGTGCACCAAATATCCACAACCCCTCAAACGAACCAAGGGGTGAACAAAGAGGTCGCAGAACATGCAGGAACAAGAGCGTGTGAACAGATGTCTGACCTCGGACACTAACAACTTGTGAACCTCAACAGTGGGAAGTGCAAGGGTCTGTCTGAAGTGCCCCAGACCCTTCAGGAGGCCCTCTTGGGATTCCAGCAGTGGGGCCCCCCACAGCAGGAGGCAGCGGAAAGCTCAGGGCCGACAGGGAGGAGCGGTGTGTCACCACGAGGAAATCCGCGGAACGGAGCCTGCCTGCAGCCTGCCTGCCCCCCCCCCCACCCCGAGAGGGGAGAGCACGAGAGGGAGGGGCCGGCGATGCTGGGGAGCATCCCAGGCCACACAAAACCAAGAACACAGAGCGCCCTGAGGGGGGCCGGCACACTCAGGCAAAACAGGGCCTCTGCCTCCAGAGACGCTGCTGAGACTCAAGGGGGGGAAGGAGAAAGCAAACCCACAGGAGAAAGCAAGAGGAATTTCGCTGACAAGGAAGTACAAATGGCCTGCCTGAGCAACCAGAGAGGTTCAAGTGAAAACTGCGATGCCACTTCACACCTGCCAGACTGGCAAAAATGAGAAGCCAGGCAGTGCTGGCAAGAACGCCAGAGGGGGCCGGAGCTGGCACTGCGCTCTGGGAAGCTGCCTGGTAGTAACACTGGGCCAGCCCGCCCAGCCCCACTGCCCGCACATGCTCCCCGCGGTCCACCTGCGCACAGGAGACAGGGACCGGAGGCTGACAGCAGGTGATGGTGATCTGGCCAAACCTGGAAACAAGCCAAAAGACCAGGACAGGGGAGAGCTGCTGCCACTATGGGATGGAGTCACCACGAGGAAGGAGCCCACATTAGCACGGATGCCACTCAGAGACTTAAGAGATCGGGCAAAACCGAGAACAGAGAAAATGTGACCCCCTTCACAGAAGTCCCCGCAGAGCACCACCAGCCTGGCAGGGACTCATGCTCCAGAGAAACAGGGGCCGAACCACCTCCCAGGACAGGACAGGGAGGGGCCTCAGCAGGCTCCCGGTCTAAGTGGCAGCTCCCAGACAGCCAGCGCTGTCCAGCCCAGGCCCCTGCCTCCTGCCCCACACGGTGCCTGCACAAACACTGAGTGGGCTTCCTGCAGGGCCCACAGGGGGCCGACCCTCCCTGCACCCCCGTCCCAGCTAACACGCTGTGGACTACCGTGGAGCCCGGGAGCTGCTGGAAAGGCACGGCACCATCAGGCTGCACGCACGCCAAACGTGTCTGTGGGCGAGCGGCCAGGAGGGGCAAGTGTGGACAAGGGGAGCTCTGATGGAGTGCAGCTGCATGTGAGGTCCAGGGGGTGCTGATGACAGCACAGAGGGAACAGGAGAAGCCTGGGGGAAGAGGGTCTAAGATGACCCCTGGCTGTGGGACCCGACCCCGAGGCAACTGCCAAGACGAGAAAGGGAGAGGAGGCCGGGCCAGGGGAGAAGCTCCTGAGCATGGCTTTGCGGCCCACTCTGCACAGCCTCAGCCCTGTGCTCTGGCACCCTCCACATCTCACCCAGAGCCACCTGTTGAGGGAGCTGAGGCAGAGTGCATGGCCCCCTCAGGGCATACCAGCCACTTCAGTGCTGGAGGACACTCCATAGGTCCCCACCAGCAGGTCTCCCCAGGGAGAGCTCTTCCCTGCAGCTCACCTGCAGCCCCTGTGGCCGGCTGCCCACCCCAGGACCAGGCCTGGGTGCGAGGGCTTGTCTCTCCCCCTCAGCCTGGTGCTTCCGCAGCAGGGACCTCGGAGGGGGAAGAAGCCAGCAAGAGGAACAGGGAAGTCAGGAGTGCGAGTGCAGTGGGGCTGGTGGGCCTGTGGAGAAGCCCCGACCAGCTGTTACCATGGGTACGGGGCTTCTCCAAGTGAGAGGTGTCTTTTGCAATGGCAGAATTGACAGCATGATGTGGAGAGTAGTGCTGACGTACAAGCAGGTATCTCTCAATTTGCAGGCACAGCGCAAACGGGAAAGGGCCCTGAGACCAGCAGGCACAGTGGGAAGCCCCAGCCCCCAAGGCTACCGTGAAGGATATGCTGGGTGAAGAACAGTCGTGGTCCCAGGTCTGTCTGTCCTCTGGACAGTGTGCCCTGAGGGTCAATCCCAGGCCACTCAGACTTCAGTGTGGCTGGATGCAAAAGAAACTCTGTGGTGCCCAGTGGAGTGCACCTAGGGTGCCTCCTCTCTCCACCGGGCACCACATCAATAGGAGGACGCAAGGACGCTGTATGGGAGCCAACCAGGTGAGAGTCCGGGAGACCGGGAGCTGGGGCACCCTCCGGCTCAGGGATTCCTCGCAGGGAACGCTTGTGCGTGCCCAAGGAGGGCGCAAACGCCGCGGCTCCAGGCGCGAGGTCCCGGGTGGAATCCCAGGAAGCGGGTCCCGGGTAGAGGCCCCGGATGGCCGGTCTCTGTGGACGGCTTCGGGTGGGGGTCCCGGCTGGGAAACCCAGAGCGTGGTCCCGGGTGGCCGGTCCCGAGTGGGGGCCCCGGGTGGCCCGCAGGGGCGAGCGGGAACAAAGCGGCCGGCCGGGCGGCGGCGTACCTGGGCACGCAGCTGGGACTGGAGCCGTCCACCTCCCAGGTAGCGAACAGGTTCATGGGCACCGGCGTGTTGAGCGCCGCAGGCGGGCCGGCCAGGCCCAGACGGCCCCGCTCGGCCATGGCGCCGGCCCCCCGCTCCTCGGCGGCCTGGGGCTGCGGCCGAGCCGCAGACGCGCGGCGGCGGCGGGCGGCGGGCGGGCCGGGCGCGCGGAGGGCGGCGGCGCGGTCACATGGCGGCCAGGCAGCTGGGACTGCCGGGCGGGCGGCGGACAGGCCCGCAGGCGGCAACGAAGCTGCTGCCGCCCCGCCCCGCCCCGCGCGCGCCCGCAGGCGCGCGCCCGCCGCGCGCCCCCTGGGCTCCGACCGCGCCGCCGCCGCCCATTGGCTGAACAGGAGCGCGCTCAGCACCTCAGGCCCAATTATCGTCCGCGGAGCCCTCGACGGAAGTGAGGTTAGCGCACTCCCTTCCCGCGGGCGCCGCGCCAGGCATTCCCTCCCACAGCGCGCGGGAGCGCGCGCAGACGCCTGCGCACAGGCTCCGCCCCGCGCGTCCCGCCCCGCTCCCGGGGGAGGCCGGGAGGGGAGAGGTCCGGCGGGACCCAGGTCTGCCTGCCGGGCAAGTCCACAAAGCGTGCTTCCTAGTCCCCGCATCCCGCGCCTTCTCAGGAGCATTCATTGTCCCCACGCACCAGCCCTGGCTTCTTGCGCGTCCTCGGAGTCTTCACGGCTCTCGCGCATTCCCGGTGTCCCCTGGTGCCCTTCTGTCCCCTACTGTTCCCTGTGTCTCCCCCAGGAACCCCCTAGAACACCGGGCCCCTGCGTCCCTCTTGTCCCCCGCAGGGCCTGGCCCACGGCCTGGGGATGCCATGCAGCTGGGGGGCGAGGCGCCAAAGGGGTTTCTGCTTGCTGGGGCCCAGGAGAGCCCCTCAAGCCCAGAGTGTGGGGTTGAAATCCCCTCTGGAGTGTCCTGTTTCTGCCCGAGTCTCCTTATTGTCCAGCGACACCCTTTCTGCCTTTTTTACACTAGACAATGGAGAACAAATGTCTGGGGCAGGAGCAGCTCCTGACCGCTGCTCATAGTGAAGTTGGGGACCCAGGTTAGTAGTAGGCAATTGGCAGAGCTGCCCACTGGGCCCACAGGGCAGTGAAGGTGGGAAAAGGCCCTAGGAAAGTACCTCTGGGCTTGGGGGCCAAGGAGTCCCTACCCCCCATCCTTTTGGTGGTGATTCTGGTCAGTCACCAGATGCTGAGATTTAGGAAAAGCTTTGCTGGCACCTCTTCTGTTTCTTTGTATCCACAGTGTGACACAGATGCTTTCCTCTCCCATCCACGGTCCTGTTGTCTAGAAGCAGTTTTACTGAAACAAGTCAAATCGACTTCCTTCCACTGCCTCCAGGTTCACATCCCAGAGCCCCTGGGAGCCCTTTCTCCTACAAAAGATCCCTCCCGGCCTCCAGCTGTAACTTGGTATCTGGAGCGAAAACAGCTGCGTCTGCTTAAAGCTGCTTTGGAGAGAACAAGAGAGTCTGTGTTTCCCACGTGTTGGGTGGTGCAACCGACAGCACCAGGGTCTGTCCTGCTCGGCCAGCTGACTGGGTGTTGCCTTACATCGCACATTGCTGTTCCTGCCACCAGCACCTGTAGGTCTTGTACCTACGGGATGGGGACGTTCAGAGGGCAGGGCACAGTCCCTGGTGAGGACAGACTGCCTTTGGTGACAACAGGAGACAGACGCCCACTGACCTCAGCCTTTGGCATGTGGCGCTGTGGGACAGCACGAGGTGGTCAGATGAATGGGCCGCCTGACGTGTCTGTTTGCACCAGCATCTCACCCAGGCAGTGAGGATAGTGGGGCGGGGTGGGGGGGAGGTGAAATGAGGAAAAGCGGGGTGACCAAGCCCAGCACACACAGGCTTGACACCAGTTGCCAGCCGGCCACAGTGCAGCTGGGCCCTTCCTCCGCACCAGGCACCTTTGTGAGCCCTTCCTGGGCATGACAGCCTGTCCCATCCCCATTTGACAGTTGAAGAAACTGAGGCACGGGAGATTATGCAGCTGCTAAGGAGAGGAGCCAGGGTGGAGACCCACACAGTCTGGCCCCGAATGGCCTTCCCACCCCAAGTCACTGCTATGGTGAAGATGCTTACATTGTTATGCAAGGCAGGGACGCAACGCAAAGACACGTCGTGCACACTGCCCGTCACTCTGTGTGCCCATTTGTTCTCTAGGTGGGCCGTGCAGATGCCAGAACGTCAGTGGGGGTGAGACTGAGGTCTTCTCGCTTTTCCAGACTTCCGCAGTGGACAGATGCTGCTTTGGTGATCAGCGTCACTTTTTTGGCCAGAAGCTTATGTTTCTGTATATGATTGTCCCTCTCTGTATATGAAGATGACTCTGTTCATCTTCCTCCAGGGGACTGTGGGTCCCAGGTTGATGCTGTGACAGTGGGGAGGATGCCCCTCCCAGTGAGCCTGGCATGGGGTGACACCCCCAAAATGTGTGCATGCACCTGGTCTTTCTGGTGGCTGTTTCTTTAAAGCAAGAACTTGCTCCAGGAGGAACCTCTCTGGACAACAGGGGTGGCTGGGTGTGGCTGGGTTGGATGCCAAAGGAGAGTGTCATCTAGAGCCCTGGGATTCCAGGAGGGCACCCTGAAAACATTTGTGAGAATCTGACTGTGTGCCACCTGCCTGCCTCATTTCTAAACTAATTAAAGCTTCAGCCCTGGCTGGTGTGGCTCAGTGGATTGAGCACTGGCCTAGGAACAAAATGGTCACCAGTTCAGTTCCCAGTCAGGGCACAGGCCTAGGTTGTGAGCCAGGTTCCCAGTAGGGGGCACGTGAGAGGCAACCACACACTGATGTTTCTCTCCCTCTGTTTCTCCCTCCTTTCCCCTCTCTAAAAATAAAATCTTTAAAAACATGGATGAATTAAAGCCTCAGGTTTCCCAGGGGTGCAATAGGACTCCAGCTGTATTGAAGCCCCAGCTTCTCGGGTACGAGGTCCAGGCTTGCAGCCCCTTTCCTGAGGTCCCAACCATTGTCACTGGGGGCTGTCCATTGGCAGGTAGGGGCTCTGGCAACTCACTGGTCTCTTCAGCCTGAGTTAAGACGATACACCCAGGCATGAGGGTGTGCTGTGGCACCAGGCAGGTCTGACCCCTGCAGCAAGAAGTGGGCCCTGGGATCACAAGGCCCACTCCAGGGCGCAGGGATGGCAGTAGCATCTTCACGCGCGGCAGGCTCATGCACACAGAGATGGCCGCCAGCTCCGGCCCTCTACCGCGCTCACATGGGGAGGCTTGTGTGCTCCTGTGCATGGTCTCCGCCCTCTGCATGGCTCAAGCTGGTGGGGCGAGTGGCCAGGGCCTCCTGTGGAGCCCAGATGCTGTGGGCCAGCTGGATGCTTCGGTCTGCTCCAGCACACCACAGCCCGCAGCACTACGGAGCCTCCTCTTCCTTTCTGGAGCAGGTGGAGGAAGCTGCACTGGATGGAGGAGTCCCTGTCTGGTCCATGCTCCTGGAAGATGGATATACCTTCAAACCCCCTGGATGAGGCCTGTGTCACATCCATCCCCATGGGGCAGAGCCGCCATCACTGAGGGAGGGACAGAAATGCCCTGCGCAGTGCGTCAGAGGCAGTGCCAGGTGGCAGTCCTCTTCCAGGAGAGGAACATCTGTGGCCAGGATCCCCGGCCCGCTCCTGGTGCAGCGTAGGCACGCAGGGAGCAACCGGAGCACCAGACCCCGGGCGTGTCGGAGACTCCCCCATGCAGGTGGAGCAGGGATGCAGGCGTTTGCTGCAGAGGCTGCACTGGTGTGGGGACTCGTCCTGAGGGTGCCACCAGCCACCCATCTGCTGGCATGGAAGACAGGGTCAGCAGTCCACAGGCCCCCGGGGGCCTGTCCTGGGCACCTACGCACCCTGACGAGCACCTGTGCTGCAGGAGTCACAGCCGTCTGGCACCTGCCCTGGGTGCCGGCTAAGTGGCTGGTGTGCAGCAGACGCCCTCTCGCCATGGCTGCTGGTGCACCGTAGGAGCTAGAAGTTCTCTCAGGAGCTGCCTGATGAGACAGCCCGGGTGACCCTCACAGAGCCGAGTCCACGGTCCACACACTTGGTCCTTTGCTCCTTTAGTGAATCATGGTGCAGCCGGTTTCAATCCCTGGGAACCCAGGAAAGAAAAGCGGGACCAGGTCTTGCCCTCGTGGTCCTAAGTCCTGCCGGGGAGACCGCTGGGACTGGCCAACCAGCACACACGTTGGGCTTCCAGACAACAGGTGCACAAACCAGGTGTGGTCACCGAGATGGGGAAGATGGTGGGCGAGCCGAGGACTGGGGACAGTGCAGAGCCAGCCATGGGAAAGGGGCGCACTGGCCCAGGAGCCCCGGGGTGCCCGTCTGCTCATCTGGTGCTCTGGAGGGTAAAATACACCCCAAGAGTCTGGGCCGGGCCTGATATGCACTAAAATCCACACTGCCGTATGGTCTTGGAGCCCCTGAGCCAGCACATTGTCCCAGAGTTGATGGTTGGGAGGGCCCTGGGCAGCTGCTGGGAGCAGTAGCAGTCCTCTGGGGTGCCTGCCCCCTCTGCCCCAGCCTGGGCAGGATTGCCACAGAGAGAGGCTCCCAGGCGAGGGACAGCAACTCCTAAGGAAACAAGCCAACATGGGATGGAGGGGAGGGAATCAGCCATAAAGGACCTTGGGTCCTGGAGTTACCGCCACAGACAAACGCACAAGCAGGCTCAGGGTAGACGTGAGGAGGAATAAGATAACACAAAAACCAAGACCAAGCAGATTTCAGAACACAGCACCAAAAAGAACGTCCTTGAGTAGAGAAACCAGAGTCCAGAGTCCAGAGTCCGTCCAGCGTGGTGGGTGGGGCTGCGGAGGACAGAGTGGCTGAAGTGGAGGACAGGCCTGGAGAAACCCGCCAGGCTGCGGCACTACCAGGAGGCGTGAGAGGCTGAAACTGCAGAGGCAGGCGCTTGCTCATTGTTCTGGAACAAAAGAGCTGAGGCCACGGGGGAGGCCACTTCACCCAGGGGGAGCCTCTGCGCTGTGTGGCCTCAGGGCAGAGTGTCCCCCCTCTGCGCTGTGTGGCCTCAGGGCAGAGTGTCCGAGCAGGTGAGCAGAGCGGACAGGAGTGCGGACATCCTGCAGGTGGAATTGGCCCGCCCTGGGGGAGAGTCTGCTCCTGAAGCAGGAGGCAGGCGTGGAGAGAGGCCTGCGTGGGGGTGAGGGGAGGGTGTTTGGGAGGAAGAGCCCACGGACCAGCAGACAGGACAGTGAGGCCATGAGGGTGGGAGGTATGGAGGGTGTGTTGTGCACTGCAAGTGAGGGCAGGGAGGCGAGATGTGAGAGGGAGCATCAGGGTGAGGCAGGCCGTCCCTGGAGGCTGGTGACAGTGCTGCCGACAGGCACACTGATGACGTGGTGTTGATGAAGAGGGTAGTGTGTCGAGTAAGTGCTTCTAGGAGACAGGTGGCACCACCCACCAGGGCAGTGAGGGCCCTGGAAGGAGGGGGCAGCACGGAGAGGGCTCCTCCCCACAGCTGCGACTTGCCTGGGGCCCTGGCCAGCACCGGAGGCTGGCCCACCTGGAAGCCTGGGGACGAGGGAGCCCATGCTCTCTGGGGCCCCACCAGGTTGCAGCAGTGGTCCCTGCACATCTGTTGAATGCATGAGGGAGACATGGCAAAGGCGATGCCAGGCCAGAGGCATGGCAGCCGTCCCCGCACCCCCAGCAGGCAGCAAGTCCCGTGCAAGGAGAGAGTCTGCCCGAACGGCAAAGAAAGCAGAGCACCGGGACACATGTGGCAGTGAGAAGGTGTCGCAGTCCTGCTCAGGGTTCCTCTGCCCCTTCACCCACACCTGATCCACGGTCTTCATCCAAGTGCTGATTTGGAAACAGTCCGAGACTCCTCGCATGTTCTCCAGAACCTGACTGCGAGTGTGTGGCCAGGATGCACTTGCAGCGGAAGAGTGAGGAAGGAGCATGCTCATTATCAGGATGTAAGGATGCTGTCCTGGGGTGCGGGTTGACGGGACATGTGGAGGGCACGTGGTCAAAGGGCATCACCACCATTAGGGAAAGAATGGGTTACTGGAAAATGGTACTGGGACAATGGATGAGACTTCTTTGATTTTTTATTTTATTTTTTTAAAGATATTATTTATTTTTTAGAGAGAGAGGAAGGGAGGGAGAAAGAGAGGGAAACATCAATGTGAGGTTGCCTGTTGTGCACCCTTACTGGGGACCTGGCCCACAACCCAGGCATGTGCCCTGACTGGGAATTGAACCAGTGACCCTTTGGTTCCCAGGCCAGCAGTCAGTACAATGAGCCACCCAGCCAGGGCAGGATGAAACATTTTTTTTTAAAATCTTCACCCTAGGACACGCCCACTGATTCTAGAGAGAAGGGAGGGAGAGAAGGAGAGACATTCATCGGCCACCTCCCATACATGCCCCAACCAGGGGTTGAAACCACAGACCTCTGGGGCCTCAGGACAATGCTCCAACCCACCGAGCCACCTGGCCAGGGCAACTGATTAACCCTTTTTTTCCCCTTTGAATCTTTACTTCACTCCTGACACCAAAATAAATTCTAGATGGAACGGGAATTTAATCATGAAATATGAAACTATAACATCTCTAAAAAATCAGAAAAATAGTTTATCATCTTGAAGCCAAGAGGACTTTCATAAACAAGCCGCACACTGGGGGGACATTGCCACAGACACACCGAAAGACTGATTTTTAACACATTAGAAGTTCTTACAACTCAGTGACAAAAAGGAGAGGACCCAGCAGAAGACTGCAAAAGACACAAGCCCCAATTCACACCCACGGTTCAAAATTGAATCATGTGAATTGTCCAGCACTGTCACCAGTGCCGGGAACTGTAGGTCACAACAAGCCACTTGGCTCACTGTGTCCTGCACATGGGCCAGCAGTTTGCACCCTCTGCATCTCGTGGGGAACTCCTTACTGAAATCATGCAGCACACCAAAAAAATGTGTGTTTTGCTGATCTGACCAAAAAAAAAAGGCACGATTTTGATTCATGCACATCACACAGCTATTGTGTTGGCTGTTGTCATTTTTTTGTATTTGACAGTCTAAGGGAAAAGAGGTTCCTTAGATGCTGACTAAATCGTCAGGTATCGCACGTTTTAGAGATTCTTACAGCACACTGGCTGAAACTCCCTGACACAGACTGATACAGGCTGACTGTAGACCTCCAGTTGGGAGAACCCCTTGCATCTCACGGCTGATGTGCACCCTGCTTATTCTCGGTGCAGGTGAGGCTCAGGTGTAGCACCTTGAGTGATAGGACCTGGAACAGCCCTCTGCCTGGCCACAGATCCTGCAGGTGAAACTAGAAACCTCAACAGGGACATGGGAACAGGTGTGTGTGACATTTTGAGTAGCAAAATGTAGGGAAAGGAACAGCCAACAACAGAAGGCAGGTAGGTCAGCCAGGGCACACCCAGCCCGGGCAATGCCGACCATGGCTGCTGGTGCTGTGCTGCCAGCCCGGAAGAATGCGTCCGCGCTTGCCTGGCCTTGGAGAGCCCTGAGAACCAGGGGCACCGTTGTGTTTAATTTAATGCCGCTCTGTGTTTCTCGCCATGGAAATAGTGTCCCAATAAGCCAGTGCCCAAGTCAGATGTTGGAAGAGAAAGGCAAACCTTTCTTGTGTAAGCCTCTAACACAGAGGGCAGCAGAAGATGCTCACAGACAAGTCGTGATGGTGGACGCCAGGGACCACAGAGCTGTGAGCCTTTGGTGACCCTTTGGTTCACAGGCTGGTGCTCAATCCACTGAGCCACACCAGCCAGGGAGGGCCACAGGTGAATTTAATTAGCATAAGTATTGGGTTGGCCAAAAAGTCTGTTATGTTTTTTCCTTAGAATGGCCCTGGTAGTGCTTAGTTGTGTTACTTTATCAAAACAATTGTTACATTGTATTGTGACAACTGTCATCAGCATGCATTAAAAAACTTATCAAAACTGTTGAATTTTTGTACAGCTATTTTAATATTGAAGATGGAAGAAGATGTGCAACATTTTTGGTGTATTATGCTTTATTAGTTCAAGAAAGGCAAAAACAGCCCTGGCTGGTGTAGCTCGGTGGATTGGGTCCCCAGTTGGATTCCCAGTCAGGGCACGTGCCTGGGTTGTGGGCCGGGTCCCCAGTAGGGGGAACGAGAGAGGCAACCACACACTGATGTTTCCCTCTTTCTCCCTCCCTTCCCCTCTCTCTAAAAGTAAATTAATAAAATCTTAAAAGAGAGAAAGGTAAAAATAAAAATGAAATGCCAAAAAAGATTTGTGCAGTGTATGGAGAAGGTGCTGTGACTGATCAAACGTGTCAAAAGCGGTTTGCGAAGTTTCTTGGTACTGTTGACATTTTGGCCAAGTAATTCCTTGCGGTGGGGCTGTCTGCACTGGAAGGTGTCTAGCAGCACCCCTGGCCTCTGCCCACTAGATGTCAATAGCGGGAGATAACTAACATACTCAAAACACCCAAATGATAAAGTTACTGGTGAAAACGACAAAGGTGTCTTATTTTACGGAAAAAACCTAAACGGACTTTTTGGCCAACCGAATAAGAGAAAATCACCCAGGAACATCCTAGCCAACCTGCTGAAAACAGAAGTGTTAAAGGCATCCAGGGGGAAAAATGGTACTTTATCTTCAAAATGCAACAAAAAGATACAAAACACGTTTTGGAGAGAAATGATGGAAGCAAGAAAATAGTAGAATGAGATCCCTAAGTGCTCGAGGCAGTGACTGCCGGCCTCCAGCCCCACACTGGGCGCCTGCAGTGCCGCCCCGCCCCCTCCGGTCCCCAGCCGCTCCCCCCTCCGAAGGCAGCTGGGGAGCTTGACTGCCCAGCACTCGGGATGCCGGCGAAGCCGCCCACACCCTCTCTCACCGTCGCCACCTCGGGGACAGCCCCTGGCCCTGTGGATGCCTGTTGCTCGCCCACCCAGGGCGGAGGGGGTGGGCTCCCTCTTCCCGGCGCCCCTCTCTGGTGTGGCTCCCTGGCGCTCCCTTCAGGCCCAGCGGGGGCGACAACGCACTTCTCTCTCCCGGGGGACGGGGAGGAGAAAAGCTCTGTGCTCCCCGGAGCTCCCTGCCAGGAGGCCGACGTCCAGCCTCCCATCGGGCCTGCGTCGCTGCGCCGGTGCTGGCCGGCCCCGGCTCTGGCCGAGCTTTCTGCTTTCTTTTAGAAGGTTCCTGGCTGCAACAGATCAACGCTTCCACGTGACTTCAGGATTGGCTCCTCGAGGTATCTGAAAACCTCGCTGTCCTGTGAAGGGGATTAAATCGACTTTGCGACTGCACCGTGGACGGTTTACTTATAACTTTGCCGCTTCCTGACTTAGTTTGAGCTCCTGTCAAAAACGTGGTCTCGCACATTTCTTTTTAGGATTATTCCCACGGACGTCACGGGTGTTGGGGCGTCTGAGAACGGCACGCGTGCGTGTGGGGGGGGGCGGGACACAAAATGTGATTATCACAGTGACTTGGCTAGAGCTCACCCACACCTCAAGGTCGCGGGTTCGATCCTGGTCAGAACGCACACAAAAGTCAACCGATGAGTGCCTAATAAGTGCAAAACAAATCAGCTCCTGTCTCTTTTCCTCTCTCTCTAAACATCAACACATAAATTTAAAAAATGAAAAAAATCTAAAAACCGTAGGCCTGACCTGTCGTCCGCTTCCCGCGTCTCCACTACTTAAAACAGAAGTGTGACGGGCACGGGTGGCGGGAGTCCTGTGGAGACAGACAACAGAAGCGCGGCACGCATGGGGATGCCAGGGCAAGGCAGGCACAGGTCTGGAGTCCGGGTTTGCTGCGGGGCCCAGCCACCAGTGCTGAGCGAGGGCGGGTGGTCCGGGGCTTCGGACTCCGCCTTCGACCAGTCCCTAAGACTCGCTTCTGAACCCCGCCCTGGGACCCGCGCCCCAGTTCGGCCCCGCCCCCCGGCTCTGTCTACAGCTTCTGGGCCAGTCACAGAAGCTGTAGGCCCGGCCTACACTCGCCGCTTCAGGCCCGGCCCACCAATCCGGCCCCGCCCCTGAGCCCCACCCACAGCCCCCGGACCAGTCACAGGCCTGACTAACATTCCCCCTGCCCCGCAAGCCCCGCCCCTGGTTCAGAAGCCCTCGCGCGACCCGCGAGACTTGCTGGTTTGTGGTGGCGGGATTCTGTGGCCCTGCGGGGACTCGGAAGTCGCGGGTTCGAGTCGTCGCGTCTCCGCGTTGGCCCTGCTGCTTGTCTTCGTCCCGAAGGAGCAGACGTTGCTGGGGGGTGCGGCGAATCTGCCGCTGCGAATCGGCGGGCGCTGCGGAGGCGGCGAGGCCTCGCGAGAGTCCGGGTGCGGGCGCAGGGGCGGCGCGGCGGGCCGAGCGACGGGAGCGGCGGGCCTGGCCCGTGGTGCTGCCGACATGACGGGCCGTGTGTGCCGCGGCTGTGGCGGCACGGACATTGAGCTGGACGCGGCGCGCGGCGATGCCGTGTGCACTGGCTGCGGCTCTGTGCTCGAGGACAATATCATCGTTTCCGAGGTGCAGTTCGTGGAGAGTAGCGGCGGCGGCTCATCGGCCGTGGGCCAGTTCGTGTCGCTGGACGGTGGGTCTGGGATCGGGGCCGGGGCCGGGGGAGCCGGGAGCTCTGCGGGCTCGACCTTGGGTCTTAACCGAATTTCCGACCGGGGGGCGGTGTGCGGTGGCTGCGGGCGGGGGCCCGCGGCCAGGGCCGGGGACCGCGGCGCGTCCTCCCCCAGGACTGCCCTGCAGCCACGCTGGCCTCCGGGTTACGTGGTGGGACTGACGAACGCTCGGCCTCGGGGACCCGCAGGGAGGGCCGCCGTACCGTCGCCCTCTCGCGCCCGACCGGGCCCCAGCGGTGCCGCGGAGCAGTATCCGGGACAGGGGCCGGAGCGTCCGCCACCTCGAGGGGCGGTGTCTGTTCCCGCCGGGGTCTCGGGGGTCGCCCGGGAGGTGGCGTTGCCTGCGCTGGGTGTGCAGCTCGGCAGTGTCCATCGGAGCGGGGTCACCGCGCTCCGGTGGACACTTCGGGCGGTCGCCAGGGTGGGTGCCCCTACTAGGACTGCTGACAACGTCGTGGGAGGAGGATTCCTGTGTGAACGGACGTTTTCTCTTCTCCAGGTGGTTCCCGGGGTAAGGTCCCGGGGCCGTGGGTCGCAGACAGCTGCAGGTTTAACTTCACGCGGACTGACCACTGGCTTCCCCGCGGCTGCACCTCCTCTAGGCGCCCGGTGTTCCCGCCTCAGTTTGGGGGCGCGCGTTCCTGATGTTGAACAGCCGGCTCAGTCCCCTGCGGGAGCGTCTGTCCGGGTCTCGTTCTCATATCCTGTTTGGGTGGTTGGTTTTGTTGCAGTTGAGTTTGGAGCGGTCTGTACGTGTTTTAGTGACAACTCTTTTGTTGGCTGTGTGATTGGTAGAGCAGAAGTTTCACCTTTTGGCCGAGTTGGACATTTTGATGCAGTCCGGTGGATCGTTTTTATTTTCTTCCCACAGGCGGTGCTTTTTGTGCACATCCTGGCCCCACGTCACCCTGTTTTTCTTCTAGAACTTTTACTCTTCTATGGTTTGCATTAAGATCTGTGACCATTTAAAATTGTTTTTACTTACTAATGGGGGGGGGGGCATCGATTTGTTGCTTCATTCGTGGATGCATTTCTCGATTGACTCCTTTGTGTGCCAGGACCGGGGATGGAACCTGCAGCCTTGGCACACCAGGGCGACGCCCAGCCCTCGGAGCTGCCTGGCCAGGGCAGATCTGTGACCACTTTGAGTTTACCTGGTGTGAGGTGTGAGGTGCGGGGGAGGCTCATTTGTGCAGGTGGATGTCCAGTTCCAGCACCATTTGCCGTGGGACTGCCCTTTCTGGACTCGCTTTTGCTCCTTTGGCAGTGGACACTGGGCCATGCTTGTGGGCCTGTTACTGGGCCCCAGTTCTGTCCCCTTGGCCCCAGTGCCAGGCCTTTGTCCTCAAACACTGTCGGCTTCCTGCACGTTATCCTAAGCCTTGAAATCAGACATCCTGAGTCCTCCAATTTTGCTCTTCTTAGAAAAAGGTTCAGTATGTTTACAAATACACACAATGGGGCTTGGACTGGAATTGTGTTCACCCTGTTGGTAAATCTTGGACGATCTGACGTTCTTCCAGGAACACGCTTTCGTCCCCTCTGCTGTCTCGTCGTGTTTACAGCTTTCTGCCCAGAGCTCCTGTGCATCTTTAGGTCGCTACCTAAGGCCCACGAAGAACTGTCCAAACAGTGTTTCTAGAAATTTGTTCCAGCCCTGGCTGGTGTGGCTCAGTGGACTGGGCGCCGGCCTGCGGACCGAGGGGCCGCTTGTTTGGTTCTCGGGCAGGGCTTGTACTGGGGTTGTGGGCCAGGACCTGGTTGCAAGTGGCAGCCAATCAATGTATCTCTCTCACACTGATGTTTCTCTCCCTCCCTCTAAAAATAAATGAAGTTTTGTTTCGATGTGTCATTGCCCGTATATGGAGATATGGTTGACCCCTGTTGTTGACATGCTACACTTGCCGGTTGTAGGTGTTTTTGTAAATCCATTGGGATTTTCCATGTGGACAGTCACGTCGTCTACAAACAGGGCTATCTGACTTCTTCCTGCGTTTATTCTCCTTGCCGCCTTCTCCTCCGGCAGCTTTTGCTCCCTGTTCGGCCCAGTGTGAGCTGGGGCTTTGGCTCCTGTTCTTCATCTGTGAAGCTGAGGACGTTCCCTTTGACTCCTAGTTTGCTGAGAGCTTACCGTGAGTGGGTGTGGAATATTTCCAGATGCTTTTTCTGTATCAACTGATACACCTGTGTGTTTTTCCTCTGTAGTGTGTCAGAGTGCCTCGAGTTCCTGGGGTGGTGGGTGTCATTCCGTGGATGTGTTGCTGGACTCAATTTGCTGATATTTTGTTGAGGATCTTTAAGTTTGTGTTCATGTGGATGTTGGTCTGTAGTTTTCTTGTAAGGCCTTTCGTTTTGATATCAAGGCCATGAGCCTCAGGGAGTGACTTGTGAGATGCCCCCTCTCTTCTCTTTTCTGGAAGAGATTGTGTGGAATTGGTGTTACTTTTCCTTGAATGTCTGGTAGGGTTCACAGTGTAGCCACCTGGGCCAAGGTTTCTTTGTCAGAAGGTTCTTAACTACAGGTTCTATTGTTCTGTGGTTGCAGGTGGCAGGTTATGGTTTAGGTGGTCCCTGTCCCCTGGGTGAGTCTGTGGCCTGGAGGTTTGGTCCCCTTGGCCTGAGTTGCAAGTGTCCGCAGGGAGAGTGGCAGGCACTGTTCCCCTGCCGCCTTCCCCAGGGCTGCGGGGTCTGCAGCTGGGTCCCCCCTTCTCTTAGGTGCTGGTGCTGTCTGTGTCCTCTCTTCCCCGTGTCTCTTCTGCGAGAAGTTTGTCCATCTTAGTGCTCTTTGCAAAGAACTGGCTTTGGGTTGCATTGAGTGTCTCCTCTCTTCCTCCCTCCCCAGGAGTCTTTGTGTTCTTCCCGGGGGGGCTTCCCAGGACTGCTGGAGGAGAGTTGCGGGCAATTTGTGGCTTTGTCACACGTTGCATACTTCTCATCCAGGACTTTGATGCCTGTTGGGGAGAGGCAGCGGCCAGAGTGAGCACGAGCACTGTGCTGAGTGTGCCCCGCCGCCCAAGCCAGCGCCTGTCCACACTGGGCAGGCAGGAAGCTGGGGCCAAAGGGCAACCTGGGGGTCCTGGATGGAGAGACAGGCTCCCACCCACATGCAGCCCGTCGGTCCGCAGCCTTGTGAGCACGGGCTCGGAGCCAGGCACTGTTTGCTGGTGTGGTTGAAAGGTGGCGTGGGGCTGCCCCTCCAGCTCGGTCCTGTGGGCTCTCTCAGGGAAGCGTGGCAGGGGTCCTGGGTTCTCAGCCCGAGGGGACCCAGGGGGCTGGTGCCTGGACTGAGAGGGGAGGGGCAGCTCCCGTGTCCTTCAGGGAGGGCTCTCCCAGCCTGGCCCCATCTCTTCCCCGTCACCACGTCACCACGGCGGGGGCTCCAGCCGCTGACTTGGCTCAGCCTCCCTGGCACTGCCGTGTGTGCCCAGCAGCCTTCGCAGTGCATCCTCACCCCAGCCCGCCCGCAGGTGTGCGTCCCTCGGAGTGGCCCTTTCTGGGTCCCAGGGCTGCTGTCTTCCTACAGGCTACTGCATGTGCTTTGAGAACCAAACTGGGCGGTGAGCTCAGGGGTTTCCTCCAGGATATGTCGGTTGAAGGCAGGGCCAGTGGCTCCCGGCCCTGGGCGCCACCCCAGCACTCCTGCTCTGTGGGATGGAACCCCGGCCCCCAGGCTCCCTGGAAGATGTTCATGGGCCAGCAGAGTGTGCACCTGTGCTGGGTGCACAGCTGGCACATCTCCCCGTGGTGGCAGTGAGGGTGGTGCTGGGGACACCCAGGCCGAGGACTTCAGCTGGTGAGGGGCGTGTGGCCAAGGGAAAGGCGGTGGGCTGAGCGGGGTGGGTGCTGAAGCTTGCGCACCCAGCCAGGCCAGACGGCGAGGCCTCGTGGGTCCTGAGCAGGGCCCTGGGGAGGGGCATGCCCTGTGCCTGTCAGGGACTGTGAGGGCCAGAGCAGAGCTCGCCAGCGGGAGGGCATGTGGGACGGGCTGTGTGAGGGTGGCCACTGCAGCCTGCAGGGCGGGCAGAGCCGAGGGCCCCAGGACAGCAGCCCCCCCCCCCCCCCCCCCCCCCCCCCCCCCCCCCCCCCCCCCCCGCGGAGCTCCCTCTGAGGTAGGCGGCATGCCTGGAGTCAGAGGGAGCTCCACCCAGCAACATGGCTCCTGCTCTCGTAGGGACCTTGCTGTCTGGGGAGCACCTGCTGTGGTGTCCACGGCCACAGTGTCTCTGAGGACAGGAGGTGTCTCCGTAGTGAGTGATGAGGCACTTCCACACCTTGTGACAGATGCCCCATAGTTGGATGAGAAAGGTTTCCTGCCCCCAGCCCTGTGGGGGGGCAGCAGGGGGGGGTCCAGCTAGGGGGTGTCCTCCCAGCAGGTGGAGTTGCTCTTGCTGGGGGAGGTCCACTTTGCACGTGCCTCACCCACAGGGGCCCCTCCCGTCATGCGAGGGGCTTCCACCGCCAGAACTCTGACACTGCAGGAGCAGTTCTCCGGTAGCTTAGCTCCTCACGCATCAGCAGCAAGGGGTCCATGCCCCTGCCACGTCCTGGTGCTGAAGACTCTGTGGTCTCACCGAGTGTCTGGGTGCTTCAGTCCACAGGCCAACTCAGGCTACAGCGCCACTAAACTGCTCCCCGTCCTGCTTCCCGCAGAGGGACCCTCAGAGCAGGCAGCAACCCCTCGCTCTGAGTAAAACTGGTGCAAAATTATTGAGGCTTTTGCTCACCTGCGTTGGAGAAACCGTGAGTGAAGCAGAGTGCAGCGCTGTGTGTGGTCTTCCTGGGGCCCCTCAGCCCCGCCTGGGCTGTGTCTTTCTCTTCTGGTCTCAGGGGAGTGGGTGTCCCCAGCGCTCAGACCTGCCCACCGCCTGATCCCAGTGGGGTAGCGGGTCCCTCCCCTGCTGCCCACAAGGGGGCGGTCTTGGCCTGACTGCCCCCCAGACCTTTCATTTGTTAGTCCCAGGTGTTGTTTTTTTCTGTCACGGGTCTTGTTGTAGAAGACTGTAGATGTTTTGAAGTAGAGGGTATAGTGTGAAGGGCAAGAATGCCATGTTTTGGCCGGAGGTAATGCAGTGTCCTGGTCCTGGAGTGCTCTCGAGACTCCATCTGTTGTAACCAAACCCCAGTGGGTGGAGTTTGTCTAACAAAGGACTGAGGTCAGTTCAGCAAGCGGGCCCCACGCCACCCAGCCGGCTGGGCCCCGTGAGGTGCCGTCACCGCCTTTGGCACAGAGAACTTAGTCTACACGGGGCCAGGCAGGGAGACCCTGGTCTCTCCTGGGCGCACGTGGTGCACCAAGGCATGCGTGGGGCGGGAGAGTGTGTGAATGCTTGTGTGTGCAAGAGCATGTGCGTAAGTGTTTTTTTTAGATTTTATTTGTTTATTTTTAGAGATAGGGGAAGGGGGGGAGAAAGAGAGGGAGAGAAACATCTGTGTGTGGTCCCTCATGCGCCCCCATGGGGGACCTGGCCCGTAACCCAGGCCTGTGCCCTGAGTGGGGATCAAACCAGCGACCCTTCGGTTCGCAGGTCATGGCTCGATGCACTGAGCCGCCCCGGCCAGGGCTGCATAAGTGTTTTGTGTGTGTGTGCCTCTGCGTGTATGAGTGCATGCACACCTCTATGTCACTATGTGCATGTAATCATGTGTGTGCATGTATGTCCCACGTGACTGCACATGTGCTCACGTGTGTAAAATGTGTGTGCACGGGGAGCAGGTGTTAGGAGCTGGCTTCCAGAGCAGCCCCAGGAGGGGTGACAGGGCAGTGGGGAAAGCAGGGACACATAGAAATAGGAAACGGGGCCCCGGAAGTGCGAGAAGGTGGCAGTGGGGGTGGAGGGTGCTGGGGAGAGGGGTGGAGGGGGGAGGAGGGCAGAGGCAGCACAGTTGGGGAGCCTGGGGTGGTGTCACCCCCTGGGGCTTTGTGGCTTTGTGGCTGGTAGAAACCAGGCCGCAGCAGGCGGAGGAGCGAGGAGGTGCACTTAACCTGCCGCTGGGCTGGGGGAGAGATCTCCACTGCCCCCCCGCCCCCGTGCCCTCGTCCTGGAAGGTGGGGCATCGGGGCTGGGCCATCCCACTGTCCTTTTCCTAACACAGCATTATTGCCACTTAGCAAAAGCTCACACTGTTTAGCTAGAACAGTAGAGCGATTCTTTCTTCTGAAATTGAAGTTGGGGGTTGCTGGAGACAGATGGGCCAAAGCCGCTGTGTGAGAGGGAGGGCGCACGGCTGGCCCCGCTTCCCCCAAAGACCCTGGGTCTCTGGTGGCCTGTCAGCGCGGCAAACTCATCTCCAGGCACAGCCACCTGCCACAGGCTCCGTGCCAGTCCCCACCAGGAGACAGCGCTCCTTCCCTACAAGTTGGGCCGGCCCTGCTGCCACTGTGACCACAGGAAGCAGCTGAGGAGGTTGTGCCTCAGGCCTCAGGAGGCTGCTACCGCTTAGCAGAGGGCAGCTTGTGGACCCCACCTGGGTCTCAGTCACACCCGAGGCGAGTGAGGGCTGTTGGTGCAGAGCTGCTCGGCCATTTTGGGCTGATTGGTCTGACTTGTTTCTAGGTGCCGGCAAAACCCCATCCCTGGGCAGTGGCTTCCACGTGAACCTGGGAAAGGAGTCGAGAGCACAGACCCTGCAGAATGGTATGTCCCGCTGCGTGTTGCCCGCGAGGGAGGCGGGCACAGGGCTAGGGGGCAGGGTGGGGGCGGGCACAGGCCCCATTTCCAGGAGGGATTGCTGCCGGGCCCCTCCCCCAGGCCAGCAAGACCCTCCCAGGCCTCACGTGAAGGTTGTGCCAGGGCCGTGGGTGAGGTCGAGGAGAGACCTGCAGCTCTGTGTGGCTGCGCCTCACCGCAGGGGCAGAGCTGGCCGTCTGGCCCCGGGCCTGTTTCCTGGGTACGTTCTGTCTCTGTGTCGCACGGGGAGAGTTCTCTGTGTGCCGCAGACCCTGTTGCAGAGGTTCCCTGTGCCTTGGGTCTGCTGTCGGTCGAAAGGCATCTGGACTGTGCCCGCCCCTTAAGGGGCTGCCCTTTGCTGGTGCTGCACTGTGAGCCCGGAGGTGTTTGTCCGGGTGCTGCCCAGCTCCCCTGTGGTTCTGATGGGTCCAGGTCACCTGGTCGTGCCTGTGTTGCTGTGCTTTCCAAGTCACAACTAAGGAGCGTAGCCAGTCTGGTCCGGACCGCAGACGTATGCTTTGTTTTCGTGGAGTGAGGCCCCGGCCCCCTTGCAGCGATGGGCCTGGCCTCCCTCTTCTGCGAGTGGGTGCCTGGCGCTGCGGCACCAGCTGCTGAGGGACTGGGTCAGCCCCGTTGGCCCCGTGCTGGCAGCTGTGCCTCTGTGACAAGTGTGAAGTCAGGGAGTGGGTGGCTCCCGCCTCTGTTCCTGGTTTTGACCCCATTCTGTGGACTCCTCTGAGTCCCTTCAATTCCCACGAGAGTTCTGGAGTCAGCTTGCCGGTTCCTGCAGAGCAGCAGCAGGGGCTCTGCCCGGGCAGGGACGGGGCTTGTGCTGGGTCTCCGGGTGGGCCTGATGTGGGTGGGGGCGGGGTGCATCGCCCTCTCAGTGTGGTGGGGGCTCCTGACTCCAGAGCTGGGAGTCTCTCTGCTGACTTAGGTCCCTCATCTGTTTCGACAGTTTTTGTGGTCCCTGCAGTGTGAGTTTTTCATTTCTTTTCTCACGTTGTTCCTAAGTGCTCTATTCTTTTTGATGCTATTGCTTTGTTTGTGGGGGGGTGCTTTTTTAAATCCTCACCTGAGGAAGTGTTTGCCTACTTCGAGAGAGAGGCAGGGAGAGGGGGAGACAGGAACATCGGGGGAGAGGCAGTGTTGACTGGCTGCCTCCCACGCACACCCCGGCCAGGGACTGAAGCCGCAGCCTCTCCCTCACAGGCGCTGCTGCAGCTGACCGCGCCTCCTGCCGGGGCTGGAGTTGTTGCCTTATTTCGTCTTTACTTGTTTGTGGTCAGCGTGCAGGTACAGGGCAGGCGTTTCCACACTGATCTCGTGCGGCAGCCCTTATGGAAATCGCTTGTTGCCGTCGTTTTTAGCGGACTCCTGAGGGTTTTCACACACAGGGTCATGGCACACGGAAACAGGCGGAGTGGGGCTGCCAGCCAGGACAGCGGCACAGGCAGATACGGCTCACCTCTTTGCACAGCCGTGTCAGAACTGCAGCCAAACATGGAACAGCCATCACTCAGGGACACCAGAGACCGGGTTGAATCGAAGTCTGACAGCCACGGAGTTAGAGAAACCACGTCATCCAGACTGGGGGGAGGGGCGGGCGCGGATGCAGAATGGGCTGGCCCCACACCCACATGGATGAAAATCCAGGAGGGATATCCTGGGAGTGAGGAGTCCCATCCCCATACTGGGTCCCCCAGCCTGGAATTCCAGTGCCAGGAAGATAAGTCCCCTGAATTCTGGCTGCAAAAACCAGCAGGGACTGAGTCAGTGGAGGGGGATGCTGAAGCCCGAAGCAGCTCCTTGTGGAAAACCCACACATGGACTCATCTACTGAGACTCGCTGCCTCTGAGCTCCAGCACCGGCGGCAGCTTGAAGGGCCCCAATGGTTTACAGGGAGAGACTGAAGTGCCTGGCATCCTGGCGAGCAGAGGCTGTTGTCCCTCTGCTGAGCCCCCCCCCCCCGCTCCCAGAGCCGGTTGGCTGGTGCCACCTCTGAGACTCCATCAGCCTGGCTAGCACTGTGACCCACGTGTAGGTCCCCAGAGGCTCTGCCCACCCAACTTACAGGCCCACCCAAGAATAGCTTTTCCATAAGAATAGCTCACCTTGGCTCCTACATCCTATCCAACAAGCAACATCTGGCTTCAGGGAGCCCTCGAGGCAGCCAGCCTAGCAGCCAGCCTGGAGTCACAGCTTGGGTCACCGGGAGCCTCTCAGCCCAGCACAAGCAGCAGCCACCTCAGTGCTTGCAGCTCCGGCAGGGTGGCCCCGGGCAAAAACAGGTGGGGGCTGGCCTTGGCCTGCACCTCTCGGGAAACCCCAGGGCCAGCACACCTAGTGGACAGCTACAGACCACTTACATGCATAACCCGTGGACATGAACAGCGGTGGGGGGTTGCCTGAGGGAGTGGGGGACGCTGGTGGAGGGGGGCAAAGGGAGAAAAATCAGGACAACTGTAACAGCATAATCAATAAAATACAATAAAAAAATACAATAGAGCTTTCCTTCACTTCCAAAACTGGATTGTTTTATTTAATGTCCTTGCCTGCCGGCCCCCGCCAGGCCCTCCAGCGCCATGTGGAGTGAAGGGTCTTGTCCCTCATTTCAGGGAAAGCATCCAGTTTCTCGCCACAAAGCGCGAGGTTAACTGTGGTCAGCTCAGGCAGGGACGCTTTTTGCCAAGGCCTTTGGGATGTTTCTGTGAGGACACTCAGGGACGTTAGGGCACACAAGAGCATCCCTGAGTCAGCACACCCCACGCTCTGTACCTGCACACGGGTCACCTTCTCTGTGGCCCTCAAGGACCTGTCCCCCTCCTGGCTGCCACTGGGGACGGAGTGGCCAGTAACTGCCCCAGGCCGGCTGGGCACCACCTGCGGTGGGACCCCCAGGTTCATTGGAGCGTGTCCTCCGAGCTCCCCTGGGCCTTCCCTTGGCGCCCATGGGTGTGCTGGCGTCTCACTCCGGGCGGGTCCCTAGGGGCTGGAGGCTGGCCTCCGCAGGACCCCGCCTTGGGAAGGGCTGTGCAGTGCGCCCAGGCTCTGGTCCCACTCCTCCCTTCCCTAACCGAGCTGCGGGGGGCCCTGGCCCAGGAGTGCAGGTCGTGGGCTCCATGGAAAACGGGGCCTTCGGGGTCTTCTCTGGGCCCTGGTGGCTCTGAGATGCCACAGACCGGTTCGTCTGGGAGACGTTTCTCGGAGATACTGCCTTCCCAACATAGTTTTCACGTGTTGATTTTAGAGAGCGAGGCAGGGAGGGGAGAGGAAAACAGACGTCACCTGGTGGTTCTACTTACTGACGGGTTTGTGGCTGATTCCTGTGTGCACCCTGACCGGGGACTGAGCCCACAACTTGGCGCTTTGGGACGGCGCTCTCACCAGCTGAGCTGGCCGGCCAGGGCTTGTCTTGGGGAAATTTGTGTCCTTTCTCTCAGTGTGACCTGTGGGCAGTAAGGTCATGCAGTGCACCAACTGAGCGTGGACTGCAGGACGCGCTGAGCCTCACTGACCACGGTGGCAGTGCCCTCCTGGAGCCCACATGGCCCTGCCCTCTCCACCGGCATGCGCTCGGCCTCAGACGCTGGCGTGGGCCCCACAGCAGGTCCCTCGGGAGAGGCGGATGGAGGTGGGCCGGTTGGCTGGTGGCTGTGTGGGACGTCCCGGTGGGGGGGGGTGCTTGTCCAGCTCGTCCCGCCAGCCTCTTGCACCCATTTCTTGAGTGGACCAGCCTTTCTCTTGCCGCTTTGTGGGTGCTCCACACTCTAGACTGCAGCTCCGGGCTGGGTCATGTGTTCCGAGTCCCTCGCCCAGTCGATGGCTCATTTTTCACTTTTCAGATGTTGTCCTTTGCGTCGCTAGTTTTAGTGAAGCGCCACTGTCTGCTTCTCGTGTTTTGGGTTCTGTGCCTCGTGTGAAACTCCCAGTGTGCCCGAGGTCTGGGGATGCTCTGCCGTGTCTGCGCCTGGAGCTTCACTGCTGTCTTTCCTATCGGGCGTGTGGCCCACTCGGCCCCCTGTGCCGTGCTCCAAGTGGGTCCAGATCTACACACTCCAGTGGGGGCCCCGCGTGGGGCCAGCGCCGTCCTCAGGAGGCCGCCCTTCCCGGGGTGCCTGGGCGTTGGCACGTGACACAGCCTGCCCTAGTGCCCGGTGCTGCTTGGGCTCCGGCTGCAGGGCCTCCGCTCCTGGTCCTTCCCAAGTCAGGGTTCCCACTGGAAAGCCCGCCAGGGTGTCGCTGTGTGTGCTTGGGCTCTGGGGGTGGGGGGTGTACTTCATTAGCCCGTCCCCATTTCAGGGCCAGTCACTGTCCTGGCTGTGACCCACCTGCCCGTTGCCATGGCCCCCCGTCCCTGACTTCGCTGTCCCGCCAGTGTTTCCCCGTTGTCAAGAGCGATGTCAGCACTCAGTCACTGGCTGCTTCCCCCCTGCTCTTCTCTGTTCTGTTACTGCGGCAAGTTCTGGCTGCTGCTGTGGGCCTGCGCCCGCTGGGCTGGTCGCGCGGCCCATGCCCCTTCATCCGACCGTCTGCCGTGTCACGGCCTCTGGGTCCGAGACCCCGGGAGCACTGGCCTGTCCATTCCTTCTCGTGTCGCTTTCTGGTCATGCTGGCCCCTCACAGGCCATCGTGACACCAGTTTCTGCCTCGAGTGGGGGGTGCACTAGTGAGGCTGGGTGAGCCCAGTGTTGTCTTGGGGAGGAGGTTTCGTAGTCACGAGCAGTACTTCAAGAAGGCTGCTTGTCACTGGACCATTTTGGCTTCCTGATTCTTCCCACGTTGGTGTCTGTGTGCGCCCACAGCTCAGCGGGGGTCCCGTTGCCTCCCTGGCCCTCCCTTTGCTCAGGCCCTTCTCTCCGGCTGTGGCGTCAGTTTCTCTGCCCACTGTGCCCAGAACTGTCCGCTAGAAGTCCTGCTTGTCTTTCGGCGTTTGGCTTTGTGGACGTGTGCCGTCTGCCTGTCCCCTCCCTCCAGCACCTGCCTCTCAGCTTCCACACGGGCACTTCCAGCTGCTCTTCCAGCTCCCTTGGGCTGGCGTCTGCATTTGAAGCTGTGCCTCCCTCTGTGATTGGCTTTGCTGGAGCCCACAGCTGTGCAGACAGCTGGTTCTCCCCTCCTGATGGGGGCGGGCCCAGAGAGTGCCCTCTGACGCAGCAGCAGAGCCTTCTGGACCAGCGTGGCCATACCGCCGGCCACACTATGGACATGTGCAGCTGCTGGTGTGCTCCGCCCCGCTCCGGGCCTCTCCGGGGGTCTTCAGGACCTGCTGGGCTGCTGTGGCCTGGCCTCCCTCGTCTTCTTCCTCGGTGCTGCTCTCCCCAGGAGCCCTGGACAGGTGTTCCGAGGAGGCCCCGCATCTGAGATCCCCGTGGTCTCAGAGGGGCCGCAGAGGTGGGGCGCTCTACTGCCAGCCCCACGTTGGGTGAGCTGACGCCCGTCCCTGCCAGGCTCCTCCCAGAGGTCCCCGCGTCCTGTTTCTGTGCTGTGGTCCTTCAACTGCACTCAGTCCAGCCCCTCAGAGCAGGAGGGGACCGAGGCCACCCCTGGGGAGGCTGTCATCGCACAGAGAGTGCACGCCAGCACAGTTGCTGGGGAAGCCAAGTGTGACATGCCGGAGGGGAGGTGGCAATCGGCCCTGCTGTCTTTCCGTCTGGTCGGTCAGGGTCTTGGTTCTTCCTGGGCCTCCACTCCACGGGACTGACCTCGGCCTGTGTCTGTCTGTTCAGCCCGCTGGAGGCCCGGGAGCTACGTGGGTGTTCGAGGGAGCAGGGCTGTGGCAGGGGCAGGTCCCTCGGGTAGAGTTCAGCTCATCACCCTCACGGCCTGGCCAGTTCCTCAGGCTGCTCCCGGGCGCCCCCGTCCGGGCAGCAGTCCCATCTGCATCCTGCTGGCAGACAAGCCCGAGGACAGCCCAGTGCTCTCGCCTCCTGAGCCATGGTCTGCATCAGAGCAGGGGACTAGGCGTCATCTTAGTCCATGGGCCAAGGGGAGGCCCACTTCCGACCTGGCCTGGGCTAGGGTGCAGGAGAGCGGTCTGCGGGGTCCGTGTGCCCAGCTTGGCCACACTGCCAGGCAATGGGGCGGGGCCGTGGTGGCGGGCACAGCTCCTCATCCTGGCTCTCCCCGGGTTCCTGCGGGGCCCTAGGGCCTCTCAAGGGCAGGGCAGCGCTAGCCTCTCTTGCCTCTGCCTTTTGGCCCAAGGTCATGGGGTGGGCTTGCTTCGAAGGGGTATGTGTGTAGATTGTCCCTCCCCAAAGCCACCAGTGCCGCTGGTGTGCTGGCCAAGACAGTACTTGGGGGTGAGGGTGCTGAGCCGCAGGAGAGGGCAGGACCTTGTGGAGCCCCATCCAGACACCCCAAACTCAGGGCCTTGAGAGAGGTATATGCACCATGCTACCCCCACCTGCCGGGGCCGGGAGCCGACACCATTTCAATGTGGATGGCGTGCGTGGTGGCACATGAATGGCAGGGACCTTGCATCCCATGTCCCTGCCTCGGGTTCTGGTGGAGCCCACACGAACAGCAGACGGAGAGTGCAAAGGGGAGGCTGAGCTTGCATCCCGAGTGCTGGATGCAGCAGTGACCGTCACCTTGTGTCCTAGGGCGGCGCCAGATCCACCACCTGGGGAGCCAGCTGCAGCTGAACCAGCACTGCCTAGACACAGCCTTCAACTTCTTCAAGATGGCCGTGAGCAAGCACCTGACTCGGGGCCGGAAGATGGCGCACGTGATCGCCGCCTGCCTCTACCTCGTGTGCCGCACGGAGGGCACTCCTCGTATCCTTTGGCCCGGGGCCTCTTGGCCGGCCCCCCTCCAGTGGTGGGTGCAGCAGTCGAGGGGGTCTGTGTTGGGTCGAACACCTGGTGGGGTCAGTCATCCAGAGGAGTGCCATGAGTGCCAGGCTTCCCGGTTGCCCGCCACCCGCCAAGGAGCTGTGTGGCTGGGCCCTGCACCCCTTGGTCCCTAGGGGGACAGTGGGCGCTCTGCCGCCACTCTTCAGCATCTGCCTGTGGCTGGGCGCTCGTGGCCAGGCTGGTGCACGGTGCAGCGTGAGTGGCCCCCTGGAGGCCCGCTGGCCTCACGGCTGCCACACAGCTCTGCCTTCTCTGGAGAGGATCATGCCTGCTCCCCTTCGCTGCGCGTGCCTGGGTGTGGCTCTGCAGGCGGCCAACGTGCCTGGGGTCTGCCCAGTGCACCTGGGCCCCTGCTGGACTGTCTGCCCTCCGGCATCCTGGCACCCTTTTCCCCACCCCTGTCCTAGGTGGGCCCCGCTCCCACCCCACAGCCTCCAGCGGCACCTGTGCTCGTCAGAGGACCATCTCCCTCTGCCTGCGCCCACAGGGGGTCTTAGGGTGCAGAGGGCTCTTCCAGGATCTGCACAGCAGGGCCAGAGCCTCCTGCCTGCACAGGTCTGCTGAGTGGCCCGACGCCCCGAGTCCCACCCTCTGTCTGCACTGGATGAGAGAGTTCGTGGCGCCACAGACTCGGCGGCTTTGGCACCTCCTGTCTGGGGCTGCCCAAGCCACCGGTTCCTCCCTCTGCTGCCCCTGCCCAGCCCTGCAGTTCTGTCTTCCCTGTCTTCCTCCTGTTTGCTCAGACACAGCTGGGGACAGAGGCCACTTGTGGGGATGCCGTGTCCACGGGGCATCAGCACAGGCAGACCCCCAGATGGAGTGCAGGGCTGCCTGCCAGGCGGGGGTGAGCAGCGGCCTGGCCGAGGGTTCCTCTTGGAGGTGGTGGAACGGGTCAGCATCAGGCAGGAGGGCCAGTTGCGCAGCTCTGGGTGGACCAAGGAACCCTGAACTGCACACTGGGAACAGGCAGGCTGCGGCTGTGCCTTCGAGCCTGCAGCCCGGGCCCAGACCAGACAGCAGGGTGTGGGGGGCCAGGGCCGGCCTCAGGATGGCGGCTCTGAGGGAGGCCAGGGGGAGTCCCCAGACTTGTCCTGGCACTCCTCTCACTCCTGCACTGGGCCCTTCCCAGCTCCCTGGCTCAGTTCTGTGGTCCCCAACCTGGCGCTGCCTCGTCCCTTCCACATAAATTCCACACACCCAGAATCCAGGCAGACCTGCTCTCTTCTGGCCCCACTAACTGCCTGCAGCCCCCCCCCCCCCCCCCCCCCCCCCCCCCCCCCCCCCCCCCCCCCCCCCCCCCCCCCCCCCCCCCCATGTCCCTGCGCAGCTCCTCCCCTCCCTGGCTCATAGAAAGTCGGGCAGGAAGCCACCTGCTCTCTAGACTTCCTGTCCCCGACGCCAGGGAAGGTGTGACTGCAGAGACTTTAGGGCTGGACCCACAGGGTGGGAGGGTCCCCTTCCCTACCTCCTCACCAACACTGCCTAGTTTTCTCGGAGAGCCGAGCTTCTGCTTTGCTGTTTACCTGTACACTTACTTTACTTCATTTGTTTATTTTTATTATTTTCTTTCTATTGTTTTTGGGGGGTTAAAGTCGCTATTACTACAGCTTCTTTTTTTTAGAGAGAGATTATTTATTTTGAGAGAGGGGAAAGGAGGGAGACAGAGAAAGACATATACCAACATGTGGTTGCCTCTCCCGCGCCCCCAACTGGGGACCTGGCCCACAACCCAGGCCTGTGTCCTAACCGGGAATTGAACCAGTGACCCTTTGGTTCACAGGCTGGTGCTCAGTGTACTGAGCCGCACCAGCCAGGGCTACTCCAGCTTCTTGAGTTGTGGGATTTAGGTTGGTTTTCCCTCACCTAAGTGTCGGAGACGGTGCACTTTTCTGCAGCTGGGCTGTGGTTCGGTATCACCCTTTGCTTTTCCTTTTTTTCATCCTTACCCAAGTACACTTTTTGTTGCTTTTAGAGAGAGGAAGGGAGGGAGATGTCGATGGGTTGCCTCCCAGATGCGCCTCGACCGGGGGTCAAGCCAGCGACCCTCTTACCGTTACGGAACGACACTCCACCCAGCTGAGCTGCCCTGCTGAGGGCAGCGCCCCCAACTTTCGACGTGCTATTCAGTTCAGAGCATTCTCTGGTCTGCACAGTCATCTCTGCTGTCCTGGACTCGTTTACAAGTCACTGCTTGTTTTGAAGACGCGTTCTGAGGACGGGCCTTGCGGGACCCCCACCCCATGAGCCGGGAGGCCATTCACACAGCTCAGCAGTGTCGGTTCTGGCAGCTGCAGCCTTCTGTGGGGGCTGGGCTGTCTGTGCCCATCAGGGCGCCCTGCCCAGGTGCCCCCGGGGCTGTGGAGGGTGGCCTGTTCCCCGTGACTCCCAGGGCTCTGTCACATCGGGACACAACTGGGGTCACCCTGGGACAATGACTCTTGTAACACCGTGAAATGCCCTCTGTGTCACTGACCGACCGCGTCCCCCGCAGTGCCCCCGTGCTGGATGCGAGGGGCACCACACCGGTCCTCGCTCAGCGCACCGTCTCCTTGGACTCCATCTCTGTGACATGTCTGATGCGCGTCTCTGGTGAGCGGTGCACGACGGCGTCCTGCTGCCCCACTTCCAGTCTGGTCCTGAGCTGTTTTCTCAGGGAGGCTCGAGCTCACTCAGAAGGGCTGACTGCTGTGCTAGGGCTGAGTCTTGGTTTGTCCGCTTGTTCCCTGCTCCTCCCTCCGCATCTCTGCCTGGGGACGCAGGCGCCCGCTGATCACACAGCTGCCTGTGTGCTGTGGTGGTTCCCCTGGGGTCATAGCCCGTCCTCTACATGCTAGAGGCCCCGCAGGCAGAATGCAGACGCCTCCCCACACTGTCCTCGCCCCTGTGCCTCCTGCCGTTGTGACAGCTATCACCTGGCCTGCTGTGGGGACAGAGGGGCTCCCTGGTCCGTGGCCCCTGCCCTGTGCTGACCTCAGTGCTGAGGGAGGGCCTTCCGACAGCCTGCAGGGCCATCCAGCTCCAGGGAAGGGGGCAGCCTAGGCTGCACCTGGGCCCTTCTGCAGCCCCTGCCCTCCGGGCACTGCAGGCAACTGAGGAGAGGCCCCAACCCATGAGGCGTAAAAGGAAATGCCTCGGTCTCCATTGTATGGTGGATGGGTTCTGGCCCACGTGTGCATCCCCGTGACCTGGTCATCTTGGGGACAGGACAGCACTGTGCCTGCAGCAAGTTCCCGGCAGCCCTCCCGTCAGCCCCCCTCCCGAGTGCAGGCCCCGTTGCTCCCTGTGAGTGTGGCCCAGAGCTTCCGGGCCGGAGCCCATGCGCCGCACTGCTGCCCGTGGGCTCGGTCACTGTCCCCGTGGCTCCTTCACCGATGCCCTGGCAGGGCCCACCAGCTGTGGCGTGGGGCCTGCACTCTCCCTCGGGGGAGGGAGGCTGAGGAGGGTGTGGCTGTGGTTCTGTCTTGCTTGAGACTCCAGGCCTCTCCAGAGCAGCTGCCTTATGAGCTGTCCTGCTTCTGAGGCCATGGGGCTGTCACTGGCTGAGGTTGCTGAGCAGGGTTCTGCTCATGGGCTTAGTGGCTCTTTGCTTCTCTTTGTGAAGCATCTGGTCAAAATTTTGTTCTCTTTTTATCTTTGTTTTATAATTTTTTAAATGGGCTCGTTCTCTGAAGCAATTCAGGTCTGAGGAAGGGCTGCCCCTCCAGCCCCGTGCAGCTTCCACCAGCACCTGGCCCTCGTGCACTCTGAGTCACCACACCTGCGTCCAGCCGTCCTTCCATCTGTCTGTGGTGGGAGCACACAGGACAGTTTCAGGGCCCTGCAGACCTCCTGGGCAGCACCGCTCCCCTGGCCCCTGGGGCCGCCGTGCACAGTGCTAGCTTGTCCTTTCTCTCCATCTCCTGTCCCCAGCATGAGTTTCTGAACGTCAGTCTGGTGTGGCCTTCCGTGCACCCCCTTTGTCCCACCCTCACAGTCGTCACAGCCTGTGGGTCCGTGTGTGGCACTCTATTGTGGGGCTGCTGCCCTCAGAGACTGAGAAACTCGTCCCTCGAGCATTCGCCCTCATGGGGGCTGTGGCCCCAACACCTGGTTTGGCAGCCGTGTTTGGGCTTGTGTGTGTCCGGCCTGGCTGTGTCCAACGAGGGCCGGTTCTGGCTGCAGTCGGATCACGTAGCAGGAGCGGGGGTAGGGCACACGCCTGGGTCCCCACAGCCCTCCCCTAAAGCACCAGCACGGTGGTGGTGCCTGCGTCTGTCCCTGGCGCAGGCCACACCCCAGCTCCCACAGGCACTGAGTGAATGTCGCTGCGCACTGGAGGCAGGCCACCTCTCGGTACGTGGGCACCTGTGTGGGTGGGGCCCACTCCCTGCCCTGCCCTGGCTCACAGGAGTCTCTGGAGGGTCCAGTCACCTTGCTGCCCCCACACTCTTCCCTCCTAATCGGTGCCGAGCCGAGGTTCCATGGGCCTGTGGGTGAGAGATGTTCCTTGACCCGCCCTGCAGACATGCTCCTCGACCTCAGCGACCTGCTCCAGGTACAGTGACCTCTGAGTCCCTTCCCCTTGGGTCTGTGCTGGGGCACATGCTGCCCTGCCAGGTCAGGAGGGTCCCTGGGCGAGGGACACATGACCCTGGTCTCTGGTGGGGGCTCTGGACGCAGGCCCTGTGCTGTCCCTGCCGGTGGTGGGGCCCAGGTGGACTCAGCCTGAGGCAATAGCAGTTGGAAAGGGACAGACCCGACGAGCACATTCAAACAACACACCGCCTGCCTTCACAGTGTGTCGAAGGACATTCGCCTTCTGAGTGCCAGGAAAGCGCTTTCTGTGGAGTCTCCCATCTCCAGAGGACTGAACGTGCCGGAGAGGCCCCACACGGGGGACATGTGTGCATGGGGCATGCTCTGGGGCAGGGTGGGGCCAGGTCCGGGCCATGGAGGCTGTGTGTGTGCCCCACGCCTGGGCCCAGGGGCCCTTTCCACTGAATATTCCGAAAGTGAAGTTGTGGCATTGGAAACAGACATGACCACAGTGTGAGGATTCGTGCAGAGCCACACAAGTCCCATACCCACAGGGAAAGCTCGTCCCAGCCCAGGCATCACACGGGGTGCCAGGCTGACCAGCACCGGGTGCTACCTGTATTTCTGCCCTCCTAGCTGTCCTCATGAGTGGCGTCTCTCAGGGATCCTGCCCAGAACACCCCCCAGCACCTCGAGACCCGAGCACGTCCCGTGCTGGGCGCCGGGTGACTGCCTGGGAAGGACGTGAGAGGCCTGGCAGAACCACTGTCCAGGTGGGGTTGGGCCCTGCCTGCAGGCGGAGGTGTTCTCGTAGTTTCTCACTTCACAGCCTTGGAATCAGGAAGTCAGTCAGGTGTCGACACGAAGAGGGGCGGCTGCAGTGGATGTCTCCGCCCTCTTGGGACCGAACCAGGCCCGAGGGGGTCACTGTGCTGGTCCGCAAGTTCAGGCTGTACACACACAGACAGTTGGCTAACCCTGATGCCTTGGGGCCCCGGTGGGCTGGGCGCAGCATTCGCAGGGCGGGTGTCCCGCCCTCAGCTGCAGGCCTCGCTTGGGGCTCACGAGGAGCGAGGAAGTGAGTACAAGACTCAAAATTGGAAGAGACCACCCAGGTTTAGGGTCTCGTTTTGTTCTTATCCACACACCACAAGGTTTGGCACTCCCTGGTTAAGTGACCAGTGAACACCCTCTGGCAAGAGCCACGGGAGCACCCAGGGTGCTGGCAGGAGGCTCCTTCATCCCATTATGGTGCAGCTGACAGGGGTGCTCACTCACTCAGGCATGGCCCTCAGAGGCAGAGCCCACCTGTCCTTGGGCATAGTGGGGGGGGCCGACCGACCCCTGTGGTGACCAGCCACCATCAGGGATTAGCTGCAGACAGTGACCCTCGGCTGGAGTGTCTGTCAGACGACCTGTGAGGGGTGAGGAGGAGGATGGCGTCTCTGGTGGTAAAGGCCTGGGTTTCAGCATTTCCCCTTTTGACCCTCGACTGCTGCTGGAAGTCTGTGCAGGGAGTCCTTCCCTGGACACTCGTACCTCCCACCCCTGGGACACGGGACAGGGCAGCAGGCAGGCTGCCCAGAGGCAGGGAGGCGGGAGACTCGGGAACCTGGTGGGAGCCTGGCCGAGGTGCACACGTGCACACACACAAACACCACATGTGTGCGCACACTAACACTAGCGTGTGGTGCCCATGCTAACACCATACAAGTGTGCATGGATCAGAACACAGCCCATGGGCTCTGTGAGCTGCTGGCCCTGGGATGGCTTCCCTCAGAGCCTTTGGGCACCTGTGAGCAGCAGGTGCAGTGACTGTGCCTGGCTGGGGTGCTGGGTACCCCCAGGACCTCCGGCACCCCCCTCACTCCTCAGCACCTGGGTGGGCATGGCACACACCGGTCTTGTTATTCTTGGTGGCCCCCCAGGGTCCAGAGGCCAGGCTGGGCCAGGCAGGGAGCTCTCTGGGAGGCCTGAGTCCCAGGGCTGGGTCTGTGGGGGCTGGGAGGCTGATGGGTTCTTTAAAAGACCAAAATGAAACATGCAGTTTGAGAAGCAGACATTTCCTGAACACAAACGCCTCCCCGGGTGTTTTTTTCTCAACAGGTGAACGTGTATGTGCTGGGCAAGACGTTCCTCCTCTTGGCGAGAGAGCTCTGCATCAATGCACCGGCGATAGGTATGGCAGGGCTGGTGCCGAGCTGGGGGGTCGAGTGCCAGTGCGAGGACACGGCAAGGTGAGGATGTGTGCAGGCCCCCAGCAGGGTGGCAGTCATTTCCGAGTCAAAGCCAGAGTGCTGACATCCATCCTCGGCAGCTGTGGACAAGGGTGTGGATGGAGGGAAGCTGGGGCACTGCCTGGGGGGAGGGAGTGTCCGCCTTTCAAGGCACATCGGGCAGCCTGGCTCGAGTGCTGGAGTGTCGCCAGGAGCTGGTTTCAGTTGGCCTGGGCAGGCTATTCCTTCCTTCCCGTGCCAGTCAGCGTCTAGTGCGTCTCCTAGAAGTAAGGGAAGGCAGTCCTGGACCACCCCCAGGATGGCCCCTGGGGCGAACGGTTCCCAGGGGCTGGTGGGCCTGGAGGGGCTGCAGGGTGGGGAGGGCCCTCTCCTCCAGAGGCCACATCTCTACTGAGTGATGCAGCACCTCCCCTCCCCTGGGGTCCTGCCGAGGTTTTCCAGAAACAGCCACAGCCTGGGGAGGACAGAGCCTGCTTCACTGCAGTGTACCCGTGTGTGTGGGGGGGGGAGAGGGGGGGTTCCCGGGCCTGCCAGGGCCGTTCCCAGGGGCTAGAGCCCTGGGCCCGAGTGCCCCCACGCCACCCCCTTGAATCTGAATTTGTCACATCGGAGGGTTATGTCTGAGCAGCCAGTGATGCTTAAACCAAGGGTGTGACTCCTAGCCTTTTCCAGGGCACTCTGGCTACAGCCTTGGGAAGCAGGCCTGCCCAGACAGGAGAGGCCCAGCCTCCAGAGGGCAGACCTGGAGCAGGCCGGGCTTCCCTGGGCTGCAGGTGGCTTCTCACCTGTGTTGTTCAGCACTGCAGCTGTGCCCTGCTGGTGGGCTGGTGAGAACTCGAGCACCACTTATCTGTGTGTGGCTCTCACTTTATTCAGACTCGAGATAAGCTATTTGAAATGACTATTCCCAGGTCTCAGACTCAAAGGGAAGATCTAAAGCTTAGAACCACTTAGAATAAAATCCAAGAGAGTGGGAGGGACAACCAGTCCCGCCCAGCAATGGGCATGGGTGCCACCAGTGGGGTTGGAGCTGCCGTCTGCCCCCAGCTTGCCCTCCACCTGCCACAGACTCCCCAGTGTGCTGCCCCGGAGACACCGTGAGACCCAGTCGCTAGCATCGGGAAACCGACTTTCTGGCTGTGTAGGAAACATTTGTTTTCCATACTCAGTGAGAGTCGGCCCCATACAAAAGATTCGCAGAGAGCACGAGGCCCACCAGCTGCTGTGGAGAGTGGGTGCTGCTGCCCCTGCGTCCCCCACAGTGTGTCCCAACCAGCCGAGGCGCCTCAGGCGTAGAAGATGAGCTCGGGGATCTGCCCACCCTGGACGCCGGTGCCATTGGTGCTGTCCGAGGAGCACTGGAACTGGAAGGTCACCTTCCCACACTGCACCTCTGTCATGCCCTCCTGCCCGAAGTAGCTGAGCTCGCTGCCATCCAGGACGGCGCTGGCTGTGTAGAAGGTGTCCTGCTCTACCTGCACAGGGTGCTCAAACCAGACTGAGAAGGTGCTGCTGGAGCCATCGGAGATGAACCTGGTCAGGTTCTGGGCAAGGACCACCCCGAGCCGCTTGAGCTCAATCCTCACGCTGTACTCAGCCTTCCCGGAGCTGGACCCGTACAGGCCCAGCCCTGCGACAAACACCCTCCTGTCGGCGGCAAACTGGATGCTGTCACAGCGCCCGCGGTAGCGCCACTGGTTGCTGCGGTAGGCGGAGGACTGGAAGCGGTGGCACCTCTGCGGGGCCAGGCCCTTCCTCTTGGTCAGTGGGAAGTCCAGCGGGGGCTTGTTGGCCGCCGTGTACCACAGGAAGATGTTGTGGGTCTCCTCCAGGGTCAGGATGTCCGACTGGGCAGCGCCATTGGCAAACTCCTCCAGGGTCATAGTTGGAATTCGGACCAGGTAGAGGACTGGCCCCAAGACATGCCTCTTGTTGCGTGGGGTGACTGGCAGGCCCTGCCTCTTGCACTCTGCCTCGGCCCAGCTCAGCACGGCCTCAAAGACCACCGCCTCCTTGGTGTTGAGGGCCTCCCGAGCGACGATGATCTCCAGGGTCTGCCAGTCGATCTCACAGAAGCCCTCAGACCGCAGGGCCATCTCTGCCTGTGCGTCGATGACCTCCCAGCAGCGCTGGGTCAGCTCAGGCTCCTCGAACAGCCGGCTCTGAGACAGCAGGACACAGGCGTTTTTGGCTTCCAGACTTGTCTCCAGAAAGTGGACGCAGGCTTTTGCTAGCGCAGGGACAATGTACTTCTTGGCAGCGTAGAGAGTGGCCAGCACTGTGTCTGCTTCCAGGTCAATCTCATCACTGTACATGTACCTGGCAGGGTGGGGACTACATCACCAGCTGCGTGCCCCCCCCCCCAGCACCCAGCGCCTGGGAGACAAGCCCATAAGTCCTTGTGGACTTCCCCTCCAGGGTGCTGGCTACAGGGCAGCAGTCAGGGAAGAACTGCCCATCCTTGCAGCCAAAGGAGCCCACTTACTTCAACATGATCAGGAACGCTGCAGGCTCCACATCAGGAATGTGGATTTCCGACTTGACTTCTGCCAGATCCCCATAAAACATGGCATAGAAGACTGAGCTGCCAACGGCCAGAACGTACTGCAGAGAGAGAGCACGCTGTCCTGAGCCCTGGACGCCCCCTGCCCCAGCAATGCCACACCCTGGGAAGAAGACAGTCTGTTCCTAATAAGAAAACGCCTGTCGCCTTTGGGAGCTCAAAGGGCCAAGCTTCTACCAACCTTGTGGGCAGGCACTCTCC
This sequence comes from Tonatia bakeri, assembly GCA_004024845.1. NCBI lineage: Eukaryota > Metazoa > Chordata > Mammalia > Chiroptera > Phyllostomidae > Tonatia > Tonatia bakeri. The sequence continues at coordinate 75,143 of PVIA01001729.1, read as the reverse complement.
GGGCCCCGCCCGGGGGGCCCACAATGAAGTGGACGTCGGCCATGAGCTCGTTGTTGAACATCAGCGCGTTCCTGTAAAGGGGAAAGGCACGAGGCGCAGGGCTGGAATGGCGCAGGGCTCCGCCCGCGCTCGGAGGAGGGGGCGTTGAAAGACTGGCTCAGGGCCTCAGGGCCTGGACGGGCGGGGCGGGGGCGCAGGCTCCAGGCCGGGCGCAGGGCGCGGCCCGGACTCACCTCTCACGCAGGGTCGGGTGGAAGGACTGCCAGTTGGGGCTCTCCAAGTTGTTGTTGTCGGGCGCGGGAGGTGAGGGCGCAGGCGGGGGCGCGGCCGGCAGCGGAGCACTGGGCAGGCTCTTCCTTCCCACAGGGGCAGCGTTGCTGTTGGCGATGTCCGTGGCGGTGGCAGCCGTGGCGCCTGTGGGCGCGTACAGTTCCGCGGCCATCTTCACGGGCAGGGTAGCCTCCGCAAGCGGGGGCGGTGCGCCGTGCACCCTCCCACCGTGCCCGGGCCTCGGGGGCGGCTCTGCGAGCACCAAGAGCGCGGTGAGACACTGCGTCACCCGACCATGCAGGCAGGCCAGGGGCAGCAGCATGGGGCCGCAGCGGGCGCTGCTTCCTCGCCCGGCCGCCCGCTGCCCGGCCGCAGGGGGCGCCTTCCACCTGCGCGTCACTTTGCGTCACGGTGCTGGCCCGCCCCCGTCGCCCTGCGCGGGAGGGCGTACGTTCCCGCGGCCCCGCCCCGCGCGCCGAAGAGCACGCCTCCAGCGTGGCTTTGGAGCGGGCAGGGGTGGGCCTGCGCAGTGCTGGAAGTCTGGCCGTGCTGCGTCTAGCAGAGGGCCTGTGGCCGGAGGCCAGGGCCAGTAGTGGTGTTACGGAAATCACGACTCAGACGGTCTGGGGGTTTACGAAGTGGGGTTTATTCACGCATGCGAACCCAGTGGAGACAAAGTCCAAATCCTGGGTCCCGTTCTTTGTTTCTCCACAGTATTTATAGGGTTTCATCAATATATCATAAACCGAATGTCAGAAACAAGGCACCAGGCTGGTACAAAGATTTAGGGGTCCCAGGATTCAAAGGTTAACAAATGGCTTATCTAAACATTTGTCTGCTATTTACCTAGCCTGGTCAGGCCCGTTAACGGCTTAGAGACCTCTATTAACATTTCAGACAGGAAACCCCTAAATGCCCCCACTGGAGATGTCCCTGCCAGTTACAGCTCCATCTCTTTCTCAGCATTCCTCAACACCATCACAGGCAGCTCCTACCTAAGAATGGCTACTAATTAGCTAGGTCCCATCACGGGTAGCTCCTACCTAAGAACGGCTACTAATTAGCTATATCCCATCACAGTGGGATGTAGTGTGTTTGGGCCTGGGACTGCCTTAAGTCCGCGGAAGGGCATTGCGGCTATCCACGTTTCTCCGATAACCAGTGGGTCCACCCACGGCTGTGGGTCCATTTGCCGTCTCGTGTCGTCCTTGGAGAAAGGACGCTTCACGCCTGGGTCTTTTTTTCCTACTTTTTCTGGAGGAGGGAGGGAGAGAGACGTGTGGATCCGTTGCCTCCCACCCATACCCTGAAGGGGCATGGAAGTCCTGACCCAGAGTGAACCGACAACCTTTTGGTGTATGCGCAGACCCTCCAAACAGCGAGCCACCTGTCTGAGGGCTCTTTTGTTTGCTTTTCAATTTTTTATTTATTGATTTGGGGGGGGAGAAATATCGATGTGTCGTTCCATTTATTTACGCATTTGATGGTTGATTCTTGTATGTGTCCTGACTGGGTATCAAACCTGCAACCGGCATCTGGGGACTACGCTCCCTTTTTTAAGATTTTACTTACTTATTTTTAGGGAGAGGGGAAGGAAGGGAGAAAGAGGGAGAGAAACATCAGTGTGCCTCTTGCGCACCCCCTACTGGGGACCTGGCCTGCAACCCAGACATGTGCCCTGACTGACTGGGAATCGAACTGGTGACCTGCACGTTCGTAGGTGGGCACTCAATCCACTGAGCCACACCAGCCACAGCTGCCCATTTTTTCTAATCAGGTGTCTGTTCAGGAGTCACAGGAGTTCTCTGCGTATGGGATGTCAGTCCCTTCTCAGACAAATGATTTGAAAATACTTTTCTTTCATTTCCTTGGTGCCTTTTCATGCTGATTGTTTCCTTTGCTGCACAGAAGTTTTTAAGTTGATGTTGTCATGTGTATGTATTTTTGCTCTGTTGCCTGTCCTTTTGGTGTCAGATCCAAGACATCTTTGCCCATTACGGTGCCCTGAGCTCCCCCCAGGTCTTCTTCTAGTTTTGGGGGTTCCACATCTTACAGTTAGCTCTCTAATCTGCTTTGAATTTTATTTTAGTTTTTTTTTAAGATTTTATTTATTTATTTTTAGAGAGGGAAGGAAGGGAGGGAGAGAGAGAGAGAAACATCAATGTGCGGTTGCTGGGGGCCATGCCCTGCAACCCAGGCATGTGCCCTGACTGGGAATCGAACCTGCGATGCTTTGGTTTGCAGCCAGCGCTCAATCCACTGAGCTATGCCAGCCAGGGCTTTAGTTTTTGATTTTAGAGAAAGAGGAAGGCAGAAACAGCAATTTGCTGTTCCACTTATTGATGCGTTTATGGGTTGATGCTTGTATGTGCCGTGACTGGGGATCAAACCTGCAGCATTGGCATCTGAGGATGATGCTCCAACCAACTGAGCTGCCCGGCCAGGGTTGAGTTGGTTTTTGCATGTGATGTAAAATTAAGGTCCAGATTTCCAACACCGTTTTGTTTTGTTTTGTTTAGAGATGGGGGAAGGGAGGGAGAAAGAGAGGGAGAGAAACATGAATGTGTGGTCACCTCTCACATGCCCCCCACTGGGGACCTGGCCCACAACCCAGGCGTGTGCACAGACTAGGAATTGAACTGGTGACCCTTTGGTTCTCAGGCCTGGGCTCAGTCTGCTGAGCCACCAGCCAGGGCTCCAACCTGGTTTGTTGAGGAGACTGCCCTTTCCTGGCTTCCTGGCCACTCTGGGGCTCTGCGCCTGCACCACAGTGCCGCCTGGCATGCTGTTTTTGACCTTTTTTCCACTTGGTGATAATTTACTCTTTTTGGTTATACTCCTTTTGTTTGTTTCAAATGCTTTATTTTGTTAACTTTCTATTTCTTACTTAATATTTAGCTCATTATTTCTTCCTTAACAGAGTATTTAAGTCTAAGTTTGTTCTCTGATTGCCTAATACTCTGCTTAGACCTGAGGGAACTGTTTTATCTTTTTCTGGCTAATATTTAGTGTTCTTTACTTTTTTTAATCTCCACCCAAGGATATGCTTGTTGATTTTTGACAGAGAGAGAAGCATTGATTGGTTGCCTGCTATGTGTACCCTGACTGGGGGTCGAACCAGCAACCTTTTCTGGTGTGCAGGACAATACTCTGACCAACCGAGCCCCAGCCGGGGGGCATTTAGTACTCTCGTACTTGCGGTCAAAGGGCATGTCCTGTGGGAGTTGTGTTCTCTGGCTGAATGGAGGGTTTCTTTGTTTTCCCACACACAGTCAGGTTTGAGAACTGCCCCACAGGCTTTGGAGAGGCATGATTGCTGTTTGTAGGGTACTGGATTTGAAACACACAGATTATATGTGTTTCAAACTGGTTAGTGTCGGGAGTGCCACTTGGGCCCCCTGGGGCCCTCAGGGACCCGTGCTGCTTCAGGGGCTGCACCGATCTCTGTGGCCTCAGAGACTGTCCCTGGGTTTCCTGTGAGCTGGGGCTGCCAGGTTCCAGGTGGTGGTGCTTGCAGTGTCTTGGGGCCCCCTGGAGCCAGAGCTCAGTCTCGGAGGCCCTTGTGGAGGAGGGTGCCCAGTGTGCCCACCAGCCGGGGTCTGCCTCACCACTTCCCACTGTGGTTGGTGGGTGTAATGAGCTTGCCAACCCCTTCCATGCCTCCCAGATCCCCCCAGTCTGCCCCCGCTCCTTCCTCCACCCTCTGCCCCAGTGGTCTCTCTCGAGTGAGGCTTTGCTGGGCAGTCCTGTCTGAAGGTCTCGGCCCTGTGTGCCACGTTACCACCCTGCTGCCACTGTCGCAGTCAGCCTAGTTCTTTAAGTGACTTGGTGCTGCTGCCCCAGAGGCTGGCGGCCCCAGAAAGCCTCGTCCCCAGCCTGCGCCAGCCCCGGGCGTGTATCTGTACGGGCACCCATGTGCCCGGGTCCTTAGTAACGAGCAGAAACTCAGGTGAAGAGACGCAACACACACCCATAGATAGAGAGGCAGAAGACAGAAGCCGACATTCCACAGGAATGAATGTCAGCCAATAAATATGTTAAAAGTCAGCTCGACCTCACCCGCCGGCCACGAAGTGCCCAAATGGAGCAGCAGCCGCCTGGCCCTGGGAGGGGGCGTGCGGTGAGGGCCCCACCTGCAGGTCAGGGAGGCTGCATGTCCCAGGGAGCCTGTGTGATGGAAGGACCGGTGAGGGTGGCCCTGCCGGGGGTGCTGGGGGTGCGGCCGCCTTGTCTGAGCCGCGTGTCTGCCGCAGACCCGTGCCTGTACATCCCACGCTTCGCCCACCTGCTAGAGTTCGGCGAGAAGAACCACGAGGTGTCCATGACAGCCCTGAGGCTCCTGCAGAGGATGAAGAGGGACTGGATGCACACGGGCCGGCGCCCCTCGGGCCTCTGCGGAGCAGGTGAGGGCCCTGGGGTCAGACTGGCCGGGCCCACTGGCCTCCGGGCAGTGGATGCTGGGTTGGCTCCAGAGCTGCCTCTCAGCCTCCCGTGCCCTCAGGGACCTCAGCCTTCTCCCAGTTGCTCTCTACTGGCCCAGGGGAGGGGCAGAGCTGTCGAGCTGAGGGGACTGCCAGGCCCCCTTGTCTGGACCTGGGGCTTGACTGCTGGGGCCCCAGGGCTGCTGTCTGGTGTGTCCTCCAGTGGCGGCCACCTGCAGATGCCATTGGGACTGTTGGGGCCCTGGACCAGCAGTCCACCCAGGACCCCCAGGCCACCAGGGCTCTTGTTCTTCCTCCTGGCCCTGTGCCCAGTGTCTGCAGGTCCACTCCTTCCTGGTGGCCAAGGGCCGTGTTCTCAGGATCATCTGCTGGCAGGCTCCACGCTGCCTGAGGTTCACTTTCCACCCCAAAGCCTGGTTTCCGAGTTTGCCCCCACGGTGGTCGCCGTGCCCAGCACGCGGCCGCTCTCTCCATCCTTCAGAGTCCTCGGCCCCGTCAGAGTCCTGGCCAGCACCTCCTGCACAGGCACCGCGGTCGGCAGGTCCCCGGGGGCTCCGTGAGGTTCTCAGGAACACACTACAAACACACTACAACTCCCATTTTGCACCACAGAGGGTGCAACGCGGCATGCGGCCCGCTTCGTGCATCTTGGCAGTTGTCGGCAGAGCATGCAGGGCCTCGGCCCCGGTGTTTGCCCGGGCTGTGTAGCCACCATTGACCTGGCAGAGGACATCTGACTGCGGGGTCGGCCTCGACGATGACTCCCAGTGCAGGGCGCGTGCTGCCACTCACTACCCTTCTCCCCCCCAGCGCTTCTGGTGGCAGCCAGGATGCACGACTTCCGGAGAACCATCAAGGAGGTCATCGGTGTGGTCAAGGTGTGCGAGTCCACGTTGCGTAAGAGGTGAGTGGCCGCCGCGGGGGCAGCGCTGTGCTCCGCCAGGCTTGGCCAGGCCTGCAGTCATGGAGGTGGGGCCCTCCGTGGTCCTGGCACCGCCCTCTGTCCCACAGAGGTCTGTTCCTCAGAGGTCTGTCCCGGGACCACCCCTTTCTGGCAGACCTTGTTCTCTCTAAGGCAAGTTCGAGTGGTTTGCAGACCTTGCAGCTCAAAAGGGTCAGGAAGCAGGCACTGAGGGCAGCCTTGCCTGTGTCCTGCTGGTGTGGCTCAAGTGACGGTCAGCTGGAAGCTGGGCTCAAACACGGCCACCACGTCTGTGTGCATGAGTGGCCTAGCAAGGTGCTGCTGTGGGGCACGGGGGTCGGCCGCTGCAGCTGCGCCGCGGTGGGACCTGTCCACCCACTGCCCGCCCCACCCCCCACCGCCACAGGCCCTTCTCCAGAGGCAGATGGAGCCTCGTATGACTCACGTTCACCTCCTAAACACTGTCGTTCAGCATTTTGATGCTTGTGTGGACTGGGAGAAACTGACAAGGGAGTTGGAAATTAACCTCCAGTTGGGCACAGGGCTGGGCTCCTCTCTCCCAGGGCCTTTCCGACCACCCATGGGAGCTGGAGGGTGTGTGGCCTTCTCTGCTGGGTCAGGTTTGAGCTTTGGCAGGACTGAGGAGGGTCGGGGGCCTGTGCTCCCCAGGAGTAGCCAGGCTCTGGGCCAGGGACCCCAGTCCACCTGGGGCTGCTTGTAAGCTTGGCACTGGTTTAAGTGGCTCTTCAGGGGCGTCAGGTCCCTTTCCCATCCCTGTTCTAGGCTCACAGAATTTGAAGACACGCCCACCAGCCAGCTGACCGTGGACGAGTTCATGAAGGTCGACCTGGAGGCGGAGTGCGACCCCCCTTCGTACACGGCCGGCCAGCGCAAGCTGCGGATGAAGCAGGTGAGCCCACTCGCGCCAGCCACCTGGCCCCACTGTCCACACGCGAGGCCCCGCCGCGTCCTGCTGTCTGACACCGCACATCCATGTGGCAGAGTGACGGGTCTGCATGCAGACATGTGTGTGGGGAGAGGTGGGCACGTGGAGGTACCGGTGTGGGGTGCACAGGGCTTCTTCCCAGACTGCCCCTTGGGGCGTCTGGTGTGGGGCCTGGGGAAAAGCTGCTTCTCCAGGGCCCAGCCTTGAGTCAGGGGACCCCAGGCCACTGCTGCCCCACCCCTCGCGACCCCCGAAACTGCTGCTCTCCGTCTCCGATCAGCACCTGTGAAGCTCGGTCCTGGCAAGGCTGGCCCAGGGGCCCCGCGTCCATGCCAGGCACATAGGGGCCTGGCAGAGTCTGGCGGGCGCTTGGGCCCTTCCTGTCGCTGAGTGCTCTCGCCCTCTCCGTTCCAGCTCGAGCAGGTGCTGTCGAAGAAGCTGGAGGAAGTCGAAGGTAACCCGCTGCCCTGCCACACGGGTGCCGTGGGCTCCACAGCAAAGGTTTTGTGTTCACTGTCTACTCTCGATCCGCCACCTTAGGTGAGATATCCAGCTATCAGGATGCGATTGAGACTGAACTGGAAAACAGCCGGCCGAAGGCCAAGGGGGCCCTGGCCAGCCTGGCAAGAGACGGTGAGTCCATCCCCATCCCCAGCTGCCTGGGCCCCCGCCTGCACCCTGTCCACGCCACACGTGCCACTGCATACCGGCCTTTCATCACCAGGTGGCCCCTCACTCTGTCCAGGGAGGCTCCCGGCAGCTCCCCAGCACCCACCCCACCTGTCTCCTGTCCCGGTTGTCCTGGACTGGAGCCGTTTCCTCGGCTTCTTGTTCTCGAACACAGGCCAGCCCTGTCCGCCTCCCGAGGGCAGGGGCTCAGCCCTGGACACACAGCTGCTGGCCACCCCAAGCCCCTTCCCACAGTTGCCCCTCAGAGTCCATCTGGTCCAGTCCTGTCCCACGAGGCCTAGGCCCTGGAGCAGGTGCCGCATGACATTTGAGCCATCCAGACGTTCAGTCTGGGTGGCCAACGCCCCCGGGCTCCTCTCCAGGTTCTGGCAGCCATCCTGGTGTGTTTTTTCCATGACCTTCAGTCATGTGTCCCCACTGCTGCCTTACTCTCTGCATCCCCCTGCCCCACAGCCGGAGGAGGCCAGCGCTGCCCCCGTGGTTCCCGGGGTCCCCGTGTCTAAGCCCGCTCTGTGCTGGGGAGTGCTGTCTCTCCTATCCCTGCCACGGCTGCTGCCGTCTGTGCAAACACCACCCCTGCACCCTTGGTGCACCCAGCCTCTGTGCTCGCTCCTCGTCCAGCTTTCGTCCGGCTTCCCAGCATGGGTGGTCCTAACCTGCGGCGGGGCGGCCTGCGAGTCCTGCCCTGCCCTGGCTCGGGCGTGCCTGCACTCAGCAACTTGAATGCGATTTCTCCTGCGGCCCCACCCCAGTGCAGTCTTGCGGGTCACAGCCCAACCTGTGCAGGGCACCGTGGTTTGCGGTTTTGCCCCCCACCACTCCGTGTCTATAAAATACCCACCTCTGACTCCTGCTTGTGCCGAGAGGACAGGGCACCAAGACGGAGCTCGATGTGACAGCCTGGGTTGGGGTAGTGACCCTGGGCTGGGGCTGTATCCTGAGCTTGGCTCGGGCTGGCCGAGGCAGCAGGTCTGCAGGGAAGCATGTGGGGTGCTCTTCGCTCCACGCATCTTGGCTAGACTGTGTGTGGCTGTGGCGCAGCCTCCACCCTGAGTCGAGGTGCCCTGTGAGAGACGAGAGCCTCCTCAGATGCTCCTGCTGCTCCTCTCGGGGTCAGCCCCTGACTTCTCTTTCACCACACCTGCTGTCAGCCCTGGCCCCCAGCAGAGTCTGGTGGGGGCAGCAAGCACACTGTGGCTTCCCTGCGGGGCCTTGGTGCTGCCCGGGACCACAGTGCAAGGCTCTAGGCCAAGATGCCAGTTCTCCTGTGAAGGCCATCTGCACCCTCTTGCCCCCGAGCCTTCCGTGCCGCCACTCAGTGAGTCCACCACCTGCAGGGGGCACGCAGGCGGGTGCCCTGGGTCAGGGGCGCATCCCACCTCAGTCCGGGCCTGTGCGCTCCCATGCTGCTGCACCGTCCCTCTGGCCAGCTGCTCTTCCCACACAGGGTTGAACCGAGCTGCGTCGGAGAATAGTTTCATTTTATTGGTGGCTTTCGCCCTTATTCTTCCTTATGTTACGTAGTTTTGTTTTGGGGCTTTTTCTCGGTAGGTCATTGGGTTCCTGTGTCTGCAGCTTCGCACAGATTTGTTGCTGCTGCTGCCTCGCCGTCATGCACCCTGCTTCTGCACAGCCTGTGGGTGGCTGTGTGCACGCAAGGCAGGGTGCTGCTGGTGTGATGGCGGGTGCTGTCCACCTCTCATAGCCGCAGCTGTGGTTGTTCGGCACTCAGAGCCCAGTCAGAGCGTGCCACGCTCGGGAGGGGTTCTGCTTCGTTGCTAATTCCGTTTTCTGCGTTATGCTGGGCAGGGCTGAGGGCGATGTCCCTCCTTTGCGCTGTCCCTTGCATGTCTGTGGCCAGCAGTCTCTGGAGATGCCTTACGGCTCTCTGACTCTGGCCTGGGCCCCTATGTCGTGGTTGTCTCCCTGCTGACGCCTTAGGGGCCCAACCCTCATCTCGCTCTGTGGCCTCTGGAGGATGCAGGTGGCCCATGTCTGAGACACTCCTGTGCTAACTGTTCAGGGAGCCATTCTGTCTGCCTCTGCCACTCTGGCCGCCTCTGCCACTCTGGCCGCCTCTGCCCCCGAGCAGTGGGAAGAGCCGTGGCCGGGAGCTTCCCCTGGAGGTGTTCTCTGACCTGGCAGCCGGGTCTTCTGGTGTTTCCTGGCAGCACCTGCCTGGCCGTGACAAAACGGGCAGGTGCCCCCACGCCATCCCAGCCCTCCAGCCCCGCCCCCTGCCTTGCTGCTCCATGGTGTCAGGGTGGCGGGCTCTTCATCCACCTGCCCGCTGGGTCTGACTCAATGGGACAGGACAGATTTGGCTGCTTTAGGCAGTGGGCCTGCTCCTGAGGTCATCCACTTGCACCACGCCTGCAAGCCCGTGGAAGCCACTGCTTCTGTGGGCTCGGTCTCTGTGTTGCTGTGTCCCCATGAAACGTGCGAGGAGGCGGGAGACCTGGAAGAGCCAGCTGTGCAGCAGGAAGGGTCCTTCCACTGCAGAGGGTGTTGTGTGTGTTCAGGGTGGAGAGCCACAGGGTGTGTCCAGAAGAGGGTCACCCACACGACTCCTCACTGGGGATGGGAAGCTTGTCCCCAGGGTACACTCGTCCAGATGCCAACCCCACACATAACACACAGTGCCAGCCGAGACCAGAAACACTCAGCACTGTTTAGAGTGGGCTGTGCCACTCGACGGCTTTCTGTCCATTCCATGTGGGTGCGACGGACACACGGCGTGGGGAAGGCAGTGCCAGGTGGGTTGGGTGTGCGCTCACCCCCAGGACTTGTCGTCCCACAGGTGTCCTTGGGCCCACCCGCCCCAACCCAGGTGGTCACCCGTCTGCCTGTTGCATCTCCGGTGGCTCCCATCCCTCTTCCTGGCTCCCTGCACTGGAGACCCCGGCTGGCCGGCTGGCCTGTCCTGGCTGAGGATGTTGTGGCTCCTCCAGGCTAGAGCTGGCGCCCCGAGTGCTGGGACGTTCTCGTGCAGCCTTGGGGGGCAAGGGGCAGAGGCCGGAGGGCCAAAGGCAGGCGAGGGCATGCCCCAGAGAGCCCACCAGCTGCCTCCGTGGCCACTCCTCGGGGTGGGGGCCGCTGCTCTCTCGCCACCCAGGTTTCGTCTTTGCTGGTCCCTATTCAGGTCTTTTGCCCATTTTTTACCAGGAGTGTGTTTTCCTTCAAAGTTCTGAGAGGTCATCACATTCCGTAAATGCAGGTCCTGTGTCAGGCATGCGATCTACAAGTAGTCTGTGCATTGTGTCTGCGGGTCTGTTCTGTCTCACTTCTAAGAAGTTCGATCCTTGTGCAAAGTCACGAACGTTTTTTGCGTTGCTTTCTGAGTGGTTTGGCTTTTAGCTGCTGCATTCACGTGTATGGCTGACTTGTGCTAACTTCACATCAGGCATGAGGTGTCGGCTGTGGTTGACGGCAAGCATCTTCTGTGACAAGGACATCTGGTGGCTCTCTCCTCAGTAGCTTGAATTAGTGGCGTGAACACCCTTTGTAGCTGGTGGGAGTGTCTCTGCACAAGAGCGGACTCCCCAGCCTCTGCAGCTGACAGTTGGTGTGGCACTGTGCCCCAGGCTCCGTCGAGGACTCCGCAGCCAGCTTGTTTGGCGAGGAGGACGCCGAGGACGAGGAGCTGGAGGCCGCTGCCAGCCACCTGAACAAGGACTTCTACCAGGAGCTCCTTGGCGGCGATCCTGGCACCTCGGAGGCAGTAGGCAGCCCCAGCGGGAGCAGCAGGCCCCCCGCCCTGGAGTCCCTCCTGGGGCCCCTGCCCACGGCAGCCAGCTTGGGCATCTCAGACTCTATTCGAGAGTGCATCTCGCAGAGCGGGGAGCCCAGTGAGTACGGGGTGAGCGGTGGGTGGGGGTCAGGTTCTGGGTTTGGGTCGGGCTAGGGCCGCCCCCCTGGTCTGCGGGAGGTGGAGGTGGCACTGCCAGCTCCCCTCCCTGACCCCCGGGTGCGGAGCTGCGGGAGCTGTCGGTCCTGGTGTATACTGACGTCCGATGCCAGCAGGGTGCCCCCTCCCTGCCCCCACCCTGGGACTGCTGCCTGCTGGCCTAGGTCCTGGCTGGAGCCCTTGGGCAGGGTTGTGGCCACAGCTTCCTTCCTGCCCCAGGCGACCTGGGATGTGCTTATGCAGCAGCACCCTGCGCCTTTTAGCTGAGAAAGCACAGACACACGTCACAAAGGGCCCATGGGGACAGAGACTGGCCTCCCGTGCCCGTCCTCCTGTGTTTCTCTAAGCTGGTGGTGGTGTGTGGGCAGGCAGACGTTGCTCGCTGAGCCCTGTCACCAGCAGGGACAGCTGTTCCCACCTCTGAACTGGCACAGTCACCTACAACTCTCCGAGGAAGGTGGCTTTGGCTTTGTCAACTCACTTCTAACAGCTGGTCCTGGTCCTTTGCTGGGACGACCTCCCCTAGGGGTCACCACATGGGTCCTGCCTGAGGGAGCGCTGCATGCAGGGAAGCTGTTCAGCGACTTAGCTACGAATCTCGTGCCGTGGGTGGGTGGCGGTCCAGCGTGGGCAGGTCCCGAGAAGCACAGGGCAGAGAGCACATGCAGAGGAGGCTCTGAGGCAGTGGGGACACTGTGACCCTAGGGCAGAAAGAGGCCATTCTGACTGGAGCTGAGAGAGCAAAGGGCTCAAGGGGCCCTTGGTGGGGCCTCAGCTGGGAGCCCCCCAGACAGCCTGTTCCGGGTGGGCCGGCACCGGTGGGACTCCACGGAGGACCTCAGGCGGTGAGGGGCAGCAGACAAGAGGGGCCGCTGGGTGTCTCAGCCTTGAAGATGGCGCTGTCGACCCAGTGAGGGCAGGAAGGGTGGCTGACAGGCTCTGGGTGGTCCTGAGAATGGTCGGAGGACCCTCAGAGGCCCCTGGGCAGTTGAGCAGGGGCCTGGCGGACCGCCCTCTCCTGGTCCGGAGGCTGCTCGGGGTGGCAGGCACGCTGCAGGCGGGCTGTGCTCAGGAGCCTCATCTAGCATCCTGCTCCCTTCGGGCAGCTCGGGGTCATCCGCTCATCCCCTGTTCCGGAGAGCGGCGCCCGCCCCGCGGCAGTGGGCATAAGCGGTGTCCCGAGAGCCCAGGGGGTGTGGGTGCATACTGACCAGAGGCTGTGCTTCCCTCTAGAGGACACCTCAGGGGACGGCGAGCTGGACCTCAGCGGCATCGACGACCTGGAGATCGACAGGGTGAGCGCGGGCCCTGTGCCCTCGGGCTGCCCCCCGCGGGGCTCAGGCTGTGACACAGATGTCAGTCCCCCTGGGGTCGTGGGCCGGCCCCACCAGTCAAGGGACCCTGACCGAGTGCCCCCACAGCCTCAGACCCCAGTCCCAGGGCCGAGAGCACGCGGGACCTGCAGTGGGCAGGCGAGGTCCGCCCCTGCTCTCAGGACCTCGTGCCGAAGACAACCTGTTAGTTTCCAAGCTGGCCTCTGGAGCCCTCAGCTGGCTCCCTTGTTGGGACCAGGGTTGGGGAGCTCAGGGGGACCCTTACAGGCTCCCAAGGGTGAGCCGTTGGTGTGGCGGCACACATGCCCTCCTGGGCAGGGCCCAGCCCTCAGCTGGGCACCCGAGTGGGAGGCAAGTCTGGCCGAGGAGAGCGAGCGCTGAGGGTGTCGTGCGCTCTGTGCAGTACATCCTGGACGAGGCGGAGGCCCGAGTGAAAGCCGAGCTGTGGATGCGGGAGAACGCCGAGTACCTGCGGGAGCAGAGGGGTGAGTGCCCTGCCCCCCGCCCCGGTCCCCCAGGCGCCAGGCCCTTGCTGACCCAGTGCTTGTCGGCCTTTCAGAGAAGGAAGCACGGATAGCCAAGGAGAAGGCGCTGGGCGTGTACAAGGAGCAGAAGGTAGGCCCCCCTGCCCTTTGGCTCCCAGGCTGCCCCAGGTGGGCTGTTGGCAGGTGCTGGGAGCCGTCTGGCCACCCGCCCAGCTGGCAGTCACAGTGAGGGGCTGAGCTGCTGTCTGGCTAGGAAGCTCCCAGGTGGGGGGACAGCCAAGCCTGTGACCAAGCCAGAGGAGAGACAGGGCCTGGTCTGCACCTTCCGAGAGGCTGCACTTGAGAGCCTTTCTGGGCTCGATGGGAGCTGGGGTCAGCGTCGGGCCACCAGCAGCCTGGCTGGGGTCATTGGCCCATGATGGGGTCCGAATGTGACGGCTGGTGGCCTGAAGAGGCGGCACGGGGGGCTCCTGCAAGTGATTCGCAGCTCGGCACCCAGGCAGTGGTCTGGGGACCACACCTCCCTGCCGGCAACACAGCCAGAGCACAGGACACCTGGCCACTGTCTGCTGGGCCTGGCGGGGTGGGGCGTGGGCACTTCGCAGCACTGGGCCAGGCTTCCTGCTGGTGGTGAGTGTTGCCTGGTGCCCTGCTCCCTGGACAGGGTGCAGCTGGCATGCGCCACACCCCCCCACCCAAGGACAGGAGGAAGAGGAGGAGAAAGGGCTTGGCCTTAGGATCGCTGAGCCCTGTCTTCCCCTGGCGCCCTGGGCAGTAGCTAGGGGCTTGAGGGCACCGACTGTGGCCGCAGGGGGTGTGACTGGTGTGTCCCCTCCAGCCCAAGAAGTCCTGCAAGCGCAGGGAGCCAATCCAGGCCAGCACGGCGGGTGAGGCCATCGAGAAGATGCTAGAGCAGAAGAGGATCTCCAGCAAGATCAACTACAGCGTGCTCCGGGACCTGGACAGCAAGGGCGGGGGCGGCACGCAGAGGTCAGATGCACGGCCTGAGGACAGGGCCGGCACCAGGAAGCTGCCGAGGAGGAAGAAGGCGGCCAGCAGGAGTGGGGCTGACCCAGTGACCAGCGTGGGGAAAAGGTGTCATGCTGGGTGGGCAGGGTAGGGCAGGAGTCCGCATGCTGGGGACCACAATGGTGGTGCCCACCGCCCAGGAGTCTGGATGCCAGGCCCGGCCCTTGTGGGGCTGGGGCCCAGCAAGTGCAGTGGGTCGTCTGAGCCCCCTCAGCCCCCAGCAGAGTGTGTGGCTCCAGCTTCCCCAGCTGGGCCTGCAGGGAAGCAGCTGCAGTACACATACTGCCCTGTCCCAGGCCCTGGGGGGCGTGCAGGGGAGCTGCCTCCTCTCAGGTGGGGGTCCCAACTGTCCCCCTGGGGTGGGTTGGCAGCACTGAGGAGCTCTGGGGTATTTCCCCCCCTGGTTCCTTGCAGGTGACAGTGGGGAAAGGCACCTTGGCTGAGCATCTAGAGGAGGGAGAGCAGGCCCGGTGGAAGGGGTGCTGTTAGCACAAGTCAGGGTACCCCTGCTGTGGGACAGGGGGTGGGTGGAGGGGTGACCAGAGTTGTTTGACTGGGAGGAAAGGGGCAGACAGGGCCCCAGAGTGCTGCTCCTCCCCTCAACCACCGCCCCCTGTGATTCTCTGCAGGTTGAGGCCATTGGTGTCTGCACAGCCAGTTAAGAAAGCGGCCCTGGGAGAGGTGCTTGTGTGGACGTGGGGGCGGGGCCTCGCACTGGGAGTACAGACCCTGGGGGGGTGGGAGAGCCAGCCACACTGCCCTGCATGGGCAGGGTGCATCCTGAGCCCAGGGTGCTCAGGAGAGGTGTCCTGGGAGTGAGCCTGGGGCCTGCAGAGCACAGCCCTGCCATGGGCACCTGTGGGCCGTCCCTCCCGGGCCATCGCCTGGGTCATGCAGACAGCCTCTGGGGAGTGAGGCTGTGGCCCTGGGTCCAGCCTGCCTGTGCCAGCCTTCCCTGCCTGTGTGGCAGCCTTGTCAGGGGCCAGGCCCTCCTGGGATGGGGCTCAGGGCTTTCCCTCCTTGTGGTCAGGGCTCTGGTCTGGCCCAGGAAGCTGAACAGAGAGGCAGCGAGGGCTTGGCAGGGGACAGGTCAGGGAGCCTGCTCAGCACCCTGCCCCAGAGCCTGCCCCTCCCTCGCAGACTCTGCTCCCGAGCACCCCCACCCCAGGCACCGAGCCCAGGAGGCCTTCGGCAGTGGTGGTGGAGAGTGGGCCTGTGTCCTACCACCCCGAGGAGGACGCCGAGGAGGAGGACCCCGACGAGGAGGATGGGGAGCCCTGCGTCAGCGCTCTGCAGATGCTAGGCGGCAGCGGTGAGGGCCTGCAGGGCCGGTGGGACTGGTATGGGCAGGGGCGTCCAGGGGAAGGGCACTGGCCATCTGCCCGACAGCCCTGTGCTGAGGCCTGTGGGCTGTACACTCGGCCTGTTTCACCCTGGAAGGAAATCTGAATGAAGACACCATGTGAGTTTGGAGGCCCTCGGTGTGCTAGGTGGAGCTGGCCAGGCCCTCCCCACTGGGGAGACCGTGGGTGCTGGGCAAGGGGTGGTCCGGCCCACACAAGTAGAGTGTTCGCCCACAGGCAGGCCTTCGGGCCCCAGCACCTGCAGGGACCAGGTGGCAGTCCCTGACTGGGGGCGCCTGGGCACTCTGACAGCACAGCCCTCCTCAGTGGCCACAACTGTCCTTTCTGGTCTACAGATTATGGCTGTGACGGTGACGATGACGACGGCTACTAAGTTGTGACCCCTCAGTGAGCGGTGTCCTGGTGGCGGACCCCGCTGTTGTCCGAGAGTGCAGGCCGGGCCTTGGGCCCCCAGGGGTGAGCGCGGAGACTCCTGTGACGAGAGGTGCTGCCCTGCCTGCTCTTCAGCCTCTGCCTCACAGCTTCGTGTGGGGTCCGGGCACAGCGCTCTTATGAGTGGTGTGAACCGCGTTTCTGTCCGGAACAGGGGACTGGACCGCTGCCCGGACGTGACTGATCAGACACAGGTCTCGTGGCCCAAGAGCCCTCTATAGGCATGACTGTGGGGTCTCCTGTAAAGAAACTGAAGCACAGGGAGGCCAGCTCCTGTTCCAGTGAGTGGGGCCTGGGGGGCTCCAGGACCCTGCTCTCTGCCCCTGATGGGGCCAGGTGCCCTGCTCCTGCCACCCGCTGTCACTGAGAAGCACTGTGTCCACTCATCCCTCTGCCGATCGGGGCTGGTCCTGGACCTCCAGCTACAGTGCTCAGCCAGACCCTGGCCTCCCTCCCACCACTTCTGTTCTGGGACCAGGCGGAGGGAGCTACATCCCACCCATGAGCCCAGAGGGCCTGAGCCAGGACAGCAGTGGCCGCCCATGTCTGCACTGGCATCTGGCCCAGCACCCCAAAGGGGAGGCAGCAGGGCTATGAGCTGGGCCATCCTGCTGCCCAGTACTTCCTGGGGAGCCAGGCCTCAGCGTAGGGAGGCCCCGAGACCACTGCCTGAGTCTTGGCTGGGTTGTGGCTGCTCCGGACATGTCTTCGAAGGCCAGGCCTTGGCCCTCTCCTGCTGCCTCAGGAGAGGGTGGCCTCAGTGACGGCCACCCTACACTGCCTCGCCGGACCAGTGCCCGGTTCCCTGGGATGGGCTGGGTCTCCTCCCAGAGTCGTGGAGTCTGAGGTCAAGATGTGGAGCCATGTGTCTGTGGCCCTTGGGTGCTGGCCGGCACCCTGGGCCACCTGGGAGGTGGATGGGGGCTGGGTTTCGAGCACAGCAAGGTGTTACGTGAGCAGAAACCCACTGAAGCTGTGGTCTGTGATTCTGTGTGTGGCTTTGTGGCCTGCCCCAGAGGGACCCAGCCCCAGGGAGGCTGGAGGGGCAGATGGGACTGGAAGACCACTTGTGGGAAGGGGGTTCTGTGGTGGGCAGCGTGGCTGGGTATGTGTGGCTGAAGTAGGAGTCCAGCCCCATGGACGAGGGGCTGGTGGGGAAGAGCTGTGCCCTGAGAAGGGTGCGAGGAGCACCTGGCATGGGGTCCTCGAGCAGTGGGGCCAGTGCTGTGCGGACACACAGGCTCCGCGACGGGGGAGGCCAGTGGCTAGATGGTGCCAGTGGGCCGTGGATGGTTCCCATGTGCAGGTCACAGCTGCCAAACCTATTGGCCCAAGGGGGACTCACGTGCCTTCCTCCATCCACACTGGCATTGCCCTCCTCAGCACTCACGTGTTTGGGTGCCCCAAAGTTGGGCCCCTCCAGCTGCTGGCCCGGAAGTGGCCAGGGCTGACTCCTCACTGGAGGGGCTGTGGCTGTTGCTCCAAGCCTCTCTAGCAGGAGCTGGCACAGGACTCCCCCATCTCCAGCCCTGGGGCCTCCCTGTCCTGCACTGAGTGGAGCCTCTGCTCTGATGTCTCGGGGTCAAGGTCAGCACAGGTGCTGGGGGGAATTCATGGGCTCCTCCCTGGCTCAGCTGAGGCCAAGGGGCTTGAGTGACAGCTCAAGGTCACCCCACTGGGCCCACATACCTGTGGGGGTGCAGGTGCTGGGGCCCACAGCCCCCGCCACCTGCACCCCCACAGTGGGTTCTGGATGAGCCAGGCCTACAAGCAAACCACACGGCCAATGGCCACCCCACATTCCCAGGAGCACCCAAGGGCCTCTGGCAGCAAAAGCCCACTGACGCCTCTGTCCCTTGGCGCCCTGCCCCCCTGCCATCACAGGTCCCGGGCCATACCACCTCTCTGTCCAGGTTGCCCAGCACCAAGCCACCTCTCTGCCCCTTGTGCACCCTGGAGGCTAAGGCACTGGCACAGCAGCCTGCCCCTCCTCTAGGTGTCCCCTCGGCCCCGCCCCCAGTTGTTCCCTGGGGCTATTGGGTGGGTGAAGGCTGGGTCAGGCCAGGTCTGACCCAGGGTCTGCTTTATGGGGAGGGGCCTGGTTCAGGACAGGCTGCCTGCACCCAGCAGGGGTGCGGAGGGGGCAGACATTCTGTGGGCTGCTGCAGCACACAGGCCCCAGGGTCACAGTGAGACAAACTCAGGGACTCGTACTGTGGTTGTGGACGGGCTACCCAGGGATCCGCTCCTGAAGGTCCCTTGTGGCACCCAGACCACATCGCCTGTGTTGTGGGAGAGCTGGTGGACAGCTCTTGGCCGCCCCCTGGGGGTTGCCTCCACCCAGTGTCAAGACTGACTTCTGCCCAGGCTGGTCCTCACCAGTCTCCCTGTCTCCAGGCCCCAACTGGGGTCCCCTGCCATCAGAATACCCCATTCTCTGAACAATAAAAAGCACAAACTGCAGAACCATGGGCACATGTGAGGCCTTGGGATGGGTCTGGGGGCTCTGTTTTCATTGAGGCCCCAAGCATGCAGTCCTGTCTGCTGGGCTACACTGCTTCACTGTGGGTGCTCTGCCACAGGGCCACACCCCACATGGGCTCCCCGGCTTGCTGTTCTTGTCCTTAGCGCCCCCACCTCTTGCTCTTCCTGTGTCTCAGGACCCTCTTGCCTGGCAAGACAGTGGAGCCCTAGTGTGGGGAGACACTGCCAGCCCCACTGCAGGACTGGCCCAGCTCCCGGGCAGCAGCAGGGGCCAGGTGTGCCTACTGGGGGGCCCAGCCACCCCAAGACTCCTCACTCTTGCACGTGCACCCTGATCCCTTGGGAGATGCCAACAGGGTCCAGCTGGTTCCCATGGGGTGGGCCCCTGAGCCCAGCTTCCGTGCTGTTGGGGACAGGGACGTGCCTGCGTGTGGCCAGCAGCATCAGACTGGTCAGGGCCTGTCTGGTGCCTACGTGCCTGGAGGGCTAGCCAGTCCCTGAGGAGCCCTGGGTCCCTGCCAGGCTGGCAAGGGGCGGGGGCTGAGCCCTCAGGCTCTGAACTGCCCACCCAGGTCCTTCAAAGGGCAGAGTGAAGGCTCTTTATGGCTTTCCTGCTGGGAGAGGGACCTGGCTCAGGAAGCCATTGTCCCCACACAATGGGCCCTTGGGGACCTGTGAGGTCAGGGGCCCCAGACTGGTGGGATCTGGCCCTGAACCTGACTGTGTCAGTGACCCTGACACTGTCTGCAGCACCCTCACGGCCACCCCAGCCAACTGGCCCAGCTAGTAGTGGGCACTACTCCGGAGTGAGAGCAGGGTCCAGGGAGGGGCTGGGACAGGGGTGCCCTGAAGTTCGGCAGGCCTGTGGGCAGGTGTGGTGACCACAGCCGGGCTGGCCAGGGTCAGTGCCAGACCACATGGGGACTTTCTTCCATGGCAGTGAGGGGCCCTTTCCCTGGCCAGACTGAGTAATCAGTCCCCACTCGAGGTCTCAGTGAACCAGGGCATTGTCTTCAGGGCTCCCGCCTGGGTGGGGCCTGGGAAAAGGATTGCCTGGCACGTCACAGGGCAGCTGCCGTGGCCTCTTCACCCCAACACCCCAGGTGGAGCTGCATGGTGGAGCTAAGCCAGGAGCTGGAGGGACACCCCTGGGGTCAGCAAAGGCCAGGCTTGGGCCGGGTCCCAGTGTCAGGCAGGGCCTGAGCGGTGGGCCCTGTGGCTATGTTAGGGGATAGGGGCAGTGTGTGCTCGGCAGCTGTGGTGGCACGCACAGGCTGGAAGGCCTTACCTGGCCCTGGGCAGGACTGCTTCCCACAGAGCTGCAGACCACCATCATTGGCCCTGAGTCTCTGAACATTGTGGAGGGCATGGTGGTCCCATGGTCTGGACACGGGCCCCTCCCGACTGCCCCTGCACATGCCAAGTACTCCTTCCCAGCCCGGCAGGCTCCTCAAGTGTGGGAGGCACCAGGCCCAGCCAGCAGGTGGCGCTGCAGGATGCCTAAGTGGACCAAGGGGGTGAAGAGCCTCCTGCAGGGTGTGTGTATGTGTGTTGCGTGTGGGGTCAGTGCTGTGAGGTGCCCCCTCCAGGGAGGGGCAGTTCTTTAGGAAGGAGCCCCCCCAGACAGCTGGTTCCTTTGCTGTTTACACCTACCCCAGGGCAGACCCCTGGCGCAGGGGACAGGGGTCTGCATGTTCAGACTGAGGGGAGCCTTTGGGACCTCAGTCCCCTACCCAACTTCAGTTCCGTCCTTCCCCAGGGTGTCTCAGGTGCACTGGGCCATAGGTGGGGGTGGGGTGGGTTCTGTTGGGGCAGCAGACTGGGTTCCCACTAAAGGTCCCATAAAGCTCAGAGACTAGTTCAAGGGAATGAGGACATCCCTATGGAGGCCCCAGGGTGGGAGGGGTAGGCCAGAGGACTTCTTGGAGGAGAAGGGGTCCACACTGGGTCCCAGAGGAGCTGGTCAGGACGCATTGGGGTACAGAAGAGGCCAGTGGGCTGCTGACTTGGGGCCTGGTGACGGCATTCGAGGCAGGAGGTGAGGGACTCAGTGTGGAGGGGCAGGGTCCCCAGAGGTTGGGGTATCAGTCCCGTGTGGAGGTACAGCCGAGCCTGTGGGTGGGGAGGAAGCACGTAGCAGAGGTAGAAGAGTGTGCTCATCTCTGGTGGGCCCTGCCCCTGGCCTCATGCTGCTTGCTGCAGGCCCTTGGGGTTGGGGGCTGGACAAGTGGGTGGGAGAGCCTCAGCCCTGCTGTCTGGGGATGGGGAAGATAATGGCAGATGGGAAATGTAGGGAGGGCAGGGCTGGGGACCCTGCCAGGGCTCTTGGGACAGAGCAGCCAGCCAGGTGCAGGCTGGTGGGGGCAGGCGGGCAGGTGTTGGTCAGGGTGGCCCCATGGAGTGCTCTCAGTGAGTGCTATGGACCTGGGGTTATAGAGTCAG
Organism: Tonatia bakeri; assembly: GCA_004024845.1. Taxonomy (NCBI): domain Eukaryota; kingdom Metazoa; phylum Chordata; class Mammalia; order Chiroptera; family Phyllostomidae; genus Tonatia; species Tonatia bakeri. The sequence continues at coordinate 54,396 of PVIA01001729.1, read as the reverse complement.
AAGTCTCTGGCCTCCCACTCCCTGCAGCCCGAAAGCAGAGCTTGGTGCTGGGCAGGGGCCTGGGGGGCCGGTGTCTGTCCATGCAGGCCCTAGTGTCCACAGCCATGCCTGGCTGTGCCCAAGGAGGGGGACACTGTGAGACATGGAAGTGCGCTGGGGAGTCCCAGGCGGCTGCTGGCAGAAGGGCAGCTGGAGCGTTGAGGCAGAGTGGAGGGGCGCATGGCAGACAGGCCAGGGTGGGTGTGTGCCCATCCGAGGTTTAGGTTGTGCCACCTGCCCAGGCCTCAGATGGGTCACAGTTCCCCAGGTGGTGGGGTGCTCACAGCTCATCATGGAAGGGGCAGACACCAGCTGGGGCCACCTGGCTCCTTGGCGGGCATTTCCCCAAGCCTCTGAGCAGCAGTTTGGACAGCCCTGCTGAGGCACCCCAACCGACAAGGACAGGCCTCAGGTGCCCCAGCACTTGGCCGTGGCCTAGGCCACTGCCCGCTGGCCCACCAGAGAGCCCCACTGTTGGTGACTTTGTGCTCACCACTGCCCATGTGGCTCTTGTGTTGCCAGCACCCTCCACACAGCCCCTGTCACCCCACCCCTTGCCTCTGGTATATGGGCACAGTCACCTCCTATGCCTCCAGTGGCCACTTCTCCACAGCCACTGCCACCGTCACGGCAGAGCAGAATGGGCAGGACAGGTCTGAGAGCAGCGGGTGTCAACTTGAGGTCCCCATCCTGGTGGGGGCTGGGACCTGGGCACACCCCCCAGCCATGGCTGTCCACCTGTGCTCCTGGGTTCTGTCCTGCAGACAGTGGCTTCTCCCTGACTCCAGCCTGGGCTGGGGGTCCTCCCTCCTCTTGCTGGGTTTGCCCTCTCCGCCCTCTCCCCTGGAGAAATGCAGTACAAGTGTCACCTCCTCCAAGAAGCTTTCCATGCCCACTGACTCTCCATGCAGCCTGGGAGTGTCTCTGTCCTGACCTTGCCCACCTGCATCATCTCTGTCCTGGGTGGGGAAGGGTTCCCACCAAGCCAGGGGCTTGTCAAGGGCAGGGCTTGCTGGTGGGTGGATGCAGGGCCAGAAATGCTGGCAGAACTCTCAGCTGGACAGATGGGAATAGGAGACTGCTATGGGCCTGAGCTCCTGGGTCCTCCCCAGACCCTTGGCTTGCCTGTGCCTCCTCGCCCTGCCCAGGAAGAGAGCCTGCCTCAGTTTCCCCAGACCTACAGGTCTTGCCCCTCTCGGCCCCCCTGCCCTAGTGGCTTTCTAACCCAGGGTTGGCTGGATGTTGAGCTTCTTCGAGAAGATGCTGGGGCCCCACCCCCAACACACCCACACTTGCCACTTGCCCTGGTTAGGATGGGTATCTGCCTCACAAAGCCTCCAAATTAGGGGTGCACACGAGGGCACCCCTGGGCTCTGAGCCAGTGCAGAGACCGCTGTCGTCGGATGTACGGCTCAGGTGTAGGTGGCTCCCAAGGCAGAGTCCCCAGGAAATAGGGCCCTGAGTGGCCTCCCAGAAGGCTTACCGGGACCCTGCCCCCCCGACCCTCTTCCGCCCCCGTAGGCGTGAGGACCAGGCTGCCCTCCCTCCTCCCCGGGCACAGCTTTCCTCCCGCGACCCTCGAAGGAAGCCCTGCGCTGGGACCAGCAAGATGGCCCTCCAGGGCCGCCGTTTTCGTCGAACGAGGTGAAGGAGGCGCGGCGAGGTGCCGACGTGTCCTAGCTGCAGGACTTCTGACGATCTTTGGGGGAGACGGCAGACCACACACCCTCTCGAACGCGGGCCTCGTCCGCGGCGCGAGGGCCAGGCGGACAGCCGGGGACAGACACTCGGGTCGCGTGTGCGCCCTGCCGGCCCGAGGGCGGAGCCACGCGGGGCCTGGCTGCTGAGCGAGGCGGGCGGGGGCGGGGGCGGGGCCGCTCCCAGGGAGCTGCCGGATTGGTCCCCGTTAGCCGCCAGCCTGCGGGACTGGGTAGCGCGTCAGCCTCGCGCTGCGGCCGTGGGTCCCGGGCCTGGGGAGCCCGCGGAGGCTGAGCTTCGCTGAGCTGGGTCTTATCAGCGCGGGCAGCTGGCGGCCTATCCGTGCGCGAGCGCCCCGGCCCAATTCAATGGCCATTGTCCGCCGGCCTCTTTGTTCAGGAGGCGGCCACTTCCTGCGGGGCCGGGCTGGGACAGGCGGGCGGAAACGCTGCGAGCCGCGGCCTGGACGCCCAGGCCTCCCCGGCCTGGGGTCAGAGGCGATGGCCACCTCCCCCGCCCCCACGGGGCGTCCTGGGCTTGGAGCCGGTCAGGGAGCGAAGCTGGGTCAGCCCAGCCCTCTCCTCTGGTCGGAGGTCAGTGTGCCGGCTGCAGAGTGGGTGGAGGGCATGTCCCCTCCTGTGGCGTCCTTAGCGGAGACCATGTAGGGGCTGCGCCTCTCAGTCTGCCTTCTTCCCTGACCCCTGGCAGGGGCTGACAGGCTCCAAGAGGGTGGTAACAGCATCACGCAGTACTCTAGCTCCAGGAGCCCACTCGGGACTCCAGGCTGGGGTGCTGGGCTGCGGCATGGGAGGGGGTGATGGCACAGGGCCCAGGTGCTCCCCAGCCTGAGCCAGGTCTCCAGTCCCACCTTCCCTGGCCTGGGCCCTGCCTTGCAGTTCTGCCCTCCACAGACAGGCTGTCTCCTTGGACCCTCAGTAAGCTTCCTTCTCCCTCCTCCCCTGTGCCCCTGGGTCAGCTCCATGTGGACTGATGGGGCCTCAGGCAGGTCTCGCCCACAGTTGGGAGTGCGTGGGTGATGGGAGGTGGCCTGCACCGCGGCTCACCAAGCCTCAGCAGGCTGGCTGAGGCGAGATGGCTCTCTGCACCCCAGCATGGTGGGGAGGTTGGCCAGACCCCCACCTGCCCCTCTCCCTAGTGCCTGAAAACCCCTAGCAGTCCCCAGCAAAGCCCTCCCCTGACTCAACCCAACTCCATCCACCTCGGGGGAGCGGAGTGGAGGGATTTCACTGGGGAGTTGGTGACAAAGGGCTTGGGAAGGCTGGGGGAGCAGCAAGGGGAGAGCTGGCATCCCGGAAACTAAGTGCTGAGGGTGGCTGCCGCCTGGGGCCAGAGCGAGGGGAGAGTTGTGCCCAGACCCTACAGGCTGGGCTGCTGGCAATTGCCCACCCCCACGCCCCCCAGCTTCTCAGCGGTAGCCCGGGGTGGGGGGGGGGTGCAAATGAAACAAGGTGTCTCTCCGAGAGCACTCAGCACAGCCCTGGGACTTGGGAGGCTCTTTAGAAAGGTCAGCGAGTGTTTGCAAAGGGCCTGCGCACCCTCTGGGGGCAGGGGAGCCAGGCCCTCCTGCTGCCTTGGCCTGAGGATCTGGAGGTCAGAAGGGTCAGGAGAGATGTTCGGAGCTTGAACTCGAGTCCATCTGGGGGGCCAAATGGGGACTAGATGCAGTAGAGGGAAAACACGTGTGAACGATCAAGGGGGAGCTCCAGGCCCTCACACCATACCTGCCCAGGGGGACGGCGGGACATGGCTCTGTCCTGGGCTAGGAGCAGCTGGGGCACCGAGGTCTCGTCCCTGGCGCCAGCTGCCAGCAGGTGGGCTCCAGCAGCCAGATGTGTGAGAAGAACCTGGCCGTATGTCACATGGGCCAGCCTCACGCCAGTGTCAGGGACGCCCCAAGACAGGGGTCAGGTGTGTCTCCAGGCAGGTGGTTTGGTGCTGCGCGCTCCATGTTGTGTGCCCTAAAGGGGGTGGGCAGGGGGTGAGAGCCAGAGCCGCCAGGGAGGGGTGGTCTGGCTGCGATGGGGTTCTGGTGTGGGAGTGGCAGAGGTCTCAGGAGCAGGCAGGAGGGTGGTCAGCAGGGGCCTCATCCAGGAAGGACCAAGGTTGAGTGTCTGGAGGGAGGGGCAGTGGGGTGGGGGGTGGCCGGCCACTCCTGGATCGTGGGCGTCCCCATCCTGGGGCGAACGAACTGCAGGTGTGACGTAGGGAGGCTGGCAGACAGGCTGTGTGCCCCGCAGGGCTGAGGGATTCCCAGAAGCAGGCTTGGGAGAGGTGAGGAGGCCAAGGGAGAAGGTCAGCACCCTCATCCAGTCTCCCTGAGGGAGAGCTCGGTGTCAGCCCAGGGCCCTACAGCTGCCCCACCCTGCCCTCACACCTCTTCCCAGCAGGAAAAGCCCCCAGGGGTGCCCTCAAGGCCCTCCTGCTACCACCAGGGCAAGCCCCAGGCCACCGAGCAGGTCAGATGTCCCCAGGGCTCTGGGTCTGACCGCCTGAGCCGCCCAGGACCTACCGGTGGGCACTGCACCTCCCGACTCAGCCCCCGCATGGTGGCCTTCTAGGCATTGCTCAGCCTCCCGTACCACACCGCCCCCGCCCATGGAAGGGGATCCGGGCAGTGAGTCTACCTCCCCTCGAACCTGCTCCCTTCTGCCTGGCGCCCACAGCCTCCCTGAGCACAGCCCCTGGGTGTCCAAGCCCCGGCGTGCCTTCCCTGACCTCTTGGGGGCAGAGACCCGCAGACCACTTTTATCCTAGACCCACTGCCCTGGAGAAGCTCTCTTTGGGCCAGTCCTCTGTGCTCTCCTGTCCCCCGACCCCGAGCCCGCAGCCCCTTCCAGCCCAACAGCCTTGTGGCTGTTGCTGCCTGTCTAGCTCAGGTCCTCTGCAGGTGTTCAAGCTGCTGGGGCTGAGCTGCGGTGGGGGCAGAGGGCAGGAACCCAGGGGGTGGCGGGCGGACCTGTGCCTGCCGGGCCGGGGCCCCAGCTGGGCAGACTTGGCTGGAGGCTCCTCTTTGTGGGAGGTCTCCGTGTGAGCCGCTCCCCAGGCACAAATGCAGGAAGCGCCATTCTGTGAGACTCTATTTTCTCCCACTGAGGGGAAAGTCTGTCACACGCAGGTCATTGTTCCCGGCTCCCGCTTTCCGGGCGGGCTGGGTCTGCAAGGGGGCTTGTTCGCCCCTGGGGCTCCCGGCTGAGCTGTTTCCCTTCGAGACCCAGGGGCGCCTAGAGATTGGGAATGCAGGGCCTTGGTCGAGCCTCGGCAGCAAGGCTGGGGCAGCCATGCCCACAAGGCTGGGTGCGTCTCTGGAGCCTGGAGCCTGGGTTGGCTCTGTGCTGGGGCCTCGGGGTTCACAGCCAAGGCCCTGAATGCCACTCACAGCTCTGATTGACGTTGGGCCTGAGCGTCCAGAACCCACTCCTCCTTCCCCTCCCCTCCCCTCCCCAGGAGGGCTACCCCAGGCCACTCTGCATCCCTCCCAGACCTGGTCAGTGCATTCCTGCCAGTGGGCCTGGTCCTTCTCTGCTTCCCAGGCTCTGCTGGCCTGGGGGGACCCTGCCATGCCTGGGGGACAGGGGTGGGCTGGGCAGGAAGTCCAGCCCATGCTTGGCCCTGTAGGTAGCGGAGTGGCGGCAGCCCAAACTGGTACCATTTTGTCAAAATGTACACTTAAAACAACAGGACACACACAGTTGAAAATAAAGGATAGAGAACTTTTAAAGGAGAACTGGGGTAGTCACTTTAATAAACAGGAAAGTAGATTTTAAAATAATAGCATTAGCCCTGGCTGGTGTGGTTCCATGGACTGCGAGCCGGCATGTGAACCAAAGGGTCGCAGGTTCGATTCCCAGTCTGGGCACATGCCAGGGTAGCAGGCCAGGTCCCCAGTAGGGGATGTGTAAGAGGCAAGCACACATTGATGTTTCTCTCCCTCTCTCTCCCCCTCTATCTAGAAATAAAATAAATAAAATCTTTAAAAATATATAAAAATAATAGCCTCACAAAGGACAAAGAGCGACGCTGATACTTTTGACATGAATGGCAGATAAAAATATATAACATATGTGCAACTAAAAACATAGCCTCAGAAGACACCAAGCAGCAACCGACAGCTGGCCCAACTGCTGCAGGGCAACACCCCAACCCCTCTCAGCACCAGCTCGAACCTTTTTGAGCAGACATGGGCCGTTTGGAAGGTACAATACACAGAGAGATGCACCTTTTTTTCTAGTCCAAATGGGACATCCTCCAAGTCAACATGTATCAGGTCCCAGAAGAGGCCTCACACTGGCTCCAGGCGGGAAGTGGCCGCAGTGGAGTAAGCAGACATCCGGGCAACGCCTACAGAGTGCTGCAGGAGAGTGATTTCCAGCGGAGAAGTCCATGCCCAGCCCTGCGGCACTCACACCGGAGGGCGGAGCAAAGAGCTCTCCCAGGGCAGGTGTTACAATGTATCTTCCATAGAACCTCCTAGGGGAGGAGCTCCGATGAAGTAAGACTGCAAAGACGCCTAGTGGGGAGACCCGCAGCGCCTAACACAGGAGCCAGGGGAAGGGAGGTGTGTGCAGGATGGTTGTGCCTGTGCGTGTCAACCACCCAGGGTGGACAGTGTGACACCAGAGATGGCACCTCTGGGCAGCTGAGGATGTGGCTTCCCCCAGGAGCGTCTGCTTTGGCCCGCCCTGACCCATGCCAGAGGACTAAGAAAGGGCCCTGGAGGTTAGAAGCAGAAAAGCAGAGCCTGGCCAGATGTCCAGGAGGGTGGGGGTGCTTGGATGTCATCCCTACAGCGTCTGTGTCCCAGCCACTGATGGCCCCAGAGTGGCTCCTGGAGACTCTTAAGGAGGCAGAGGGTGGACTGGACCTGGGCTCTCTCAGTCCCTTTCCTCCCGGGACCTCCAGTGGGGCAGAGCTCGGGCGTGCACGTGGGATGATCCAGGGGATTGTTCTCAGCGTCTGGAGGAAGTGACTTCAGTGGAGGCAGCCCCCTCAAGCTTCCAGGGTACCAGAGATGGGCTCCTGGGCATCTATCTGCCTCACTGCTTTTCCTCAGACCGCACCTTGCAGGAACGCACCTCGCGACTTCTGCATGGAGGACACCCTTCACGTCTGATCGTCTGACTCAGTGGGGCTCCTTTGCCAGGGCCACAGGGCCTGACGGGAGGCAGACGGCATCACTGCAGCAGCCAAACAGTGTAGGGCACAGGCAGCCCACCCGGGGGCTCCTGGAGAGACAGTTGTGGACCCGGTGGCATCAGGAAAGGGAAGGGGTGTCTTTCTGCAAACTGAGGGAAACCCTGGCCCAGAAGCCCCCACTTGCAGAAACCAGTGACCGTTCATGCCCAGGGCCTGGGCCAGGCACGGAGGACGCACAGCACGCACCCCGGAGGTAACTGCCCCAACCCGGGATGGGCCCATGAGGAGCAGGTGAGGCGGTGCAGAGTGGATGTGGGAGAGGCGTCCCCACCTCAGCCCTGCAGGGTTCAGCCTCTCCCACACATGTGTGCACACTCACGTGCACGCCCACACACCCGTGTCTCTCTCTCCCGTGTTTGTGCCTCGGACCTCAGGCACACTGGGACTGGGTGAGTGGGCACTCTGCAGCAGGTTCAGAAGTGCACTTTTCCCACACTTCCTTCCACGGGGACTGCTTGCAGCCGCTGCCTTTTCATCTCCTTCCCCCTGTGGTGGCTCATTCTGCACCAGCTGGGCTGGGCGGAGGCGCCCTGGTATTTGGCAGGACGCTGTTCTGGGGGTGCCCGAGGGTGTGTGGATGAGGCCACTGTGGAGGAGCTGAGCAGAGCCCCGGCCTCCTCCTCCTTTGGTGGGGCCCAGACAGAATGAAGGTGGAGGGAGGGAGTCCGCTCGGGCCTGATGGTCCAGTAGGATGTGGGTCCCTGGCCTCGGTGCTATGTGGCCCCCAGCTCACCAAGCAGACAAGGGGCCTCCAGCCTCCGCTACCATGCAAGTCGGGGCAGGAACCAGCACAGGGCGCTGAGGCAGAAGAGGAAGCCTGAAGGCTGACCCCTGGCCCCCTGCAGGTCTGGGGTCCTGGGGGGACCTGAGCTTGGAGCAGGAGGTGGGGGCAGCGGACACTGTGCCTGTGCAGCTCAGCCGTATGCGGCCAAGGGCCCAATGCCGGAGCGCACAGCCTCGCGAAGGGGCTGGTTGGATGGTGTCCTCCACCTCAGGTCCGTCATGTCAGAAACTCCCAGACCAGCATCCTCACCTGTCCCCCAATCTGGGGGAAGGCAGTGCCCACTTGTCCACCTGCCCAGGCCACTGAAAACAGTCCGAGGGCAGCCTCTAGCCTGTGGCTACCAAGAACCCCTGTTCGCCTGGCTACCTGGGCTCCCAGCCCCGACCCGAGCGGACCTGTGAGGCCACTCTCCCTCCCATCTCCTCCTCACCCCTGACACAGGACAGGGAGGTAGCAGCCGGCAGGAGCATCCTGGGTGTCCTGCCAGCTCCTGCCCCCCCAGAGGGGTGTCCTTCCAGTGCCCCTAGGGCCCTAACCCCCCAAGGCTCCTACGGGTCCCGCCTGGATGGTTCTGACATGGGCTCAGCCAGCGTCCACACCCTGACCCCCAGAACCTTTGGCAGAGAGGTAATTAAGTAAAGGACCCTGAGCTGGGGGTGGTGTTGGGGCCGTGCCAGACTTCTCAGTGACCCAGCAGGGTCTCCAAAGTCCCTCAGCCCCAGATCCGGCGGTGGTTTCTCAGGGGCCCTGTAGTGCCCTCTGGACCCTGGCTCTGGTTCTGAGCTGCCAGGACACGAGACGCTGCAGGGAAACGGCCAGACTCAGGCCCCAGTCCAGAAGCCCGCCCTCTGCCATCCCGTCCCCAGGCCACAGGGTGGCTGCAGGGGCCTGGACTGGCCCCAGGGTCTATGGGGCCCAGTGGATGGCCACAGGGAACCCCGGATGCTCCAGGACAGTCTCAATGGTGCATTTTTTTTCTTTTAAAATTGAACTGAAATTCACATAACAAACATTTCACTGTGCACAGTGGCATCTAGTGCATGCACAATGCTGTGTTCCGGAACATTCTCGCACCCCAAAAGGAAACCCTGTCCTTCTCAGCAGCCCCTCCCTCACACCCACCCGATGCCAGCAACCGTTAATCCACTTCCTGCACGCAAGACTACATGTCCAAGATGCTTCCCACGATGGGCCCTAGCACCTGTGACCCTGGGGTCTGCTGCTCCCCCACAGCCGTGTCCAGGCCCACGTGTGCTGGGGCAGGCATCAGTGCCATCACCTTGCACGGTGACAGACACTCCGCCGCTGGCCAGACCAGCTGGCTTACCGTCACGTGTTGAGGGCCATGCGGGTTCAAGTGCTGTGGATGGGGCTGTTGGCACAAGTGTCTGTCTGGAGCCACCTCCCACTCCTGGGGAGACACTGGGAGCTGCACTGTCAGCGGGCCCACCGGCCTGCTCCCCACAGGAATGGCACGCTGCTGGTACGCCGCAGGCACATGCCCGCACTGCCAGCCCCTTGCTTGCATCATCACAAAATGTCACTTCCCCAAACTCTAGGAAAGCTGTGCTCTGTGCAGACAGACGCCTCCTGTTCTCACTGCCACTGTGCACGCTCTGTGGTCAGTTCCCACTTGCACACGACCGCAGGCGGGAGCACCCCAGGGCCCTGTGTGCACAGAGGAAGAGGCCCAGCTGGCCTGGCTGTTGGACCAGGGGACAGCTTCTGGGACCGACTATCTGGTGGGTGGTCTCTCCAGCCTCCAGGGCACCAGGGCAAGGCTGGGAAGCACAGTCCCCGCCAGAGTGGGCCAACTGCTGGCGAGGCTCTGGTGATAATCCCCATGAACCAGGCCTCCCAGTGCCCCCAAGCTTGTGAAGTCCTCCCCTTTGGGGTCTGGGGTGGACTGGGACTTTCCCTGTGACACCCACTGTGCAGTGGGAGTGACGGTGCTCGACTCCCCAGGCTGGGTCAGGAGAAGCCTGGCTGTGTGGCCGTGTGCTGGGGGAGCTGGCCACCACGGAATAGCTGCTGAGACCACCAGGCGTGGGGGGGCCCAAGTCAGCCCCCCTTGAGAGGCCATGTGGCAACGCAGCTGGCCAGTTCCACTGCCCCAGCCCCAGCACTGAGGCACCAGACCTGGGCGAAGAAGCCGCACAGGAAGGGCCTCCCCCACAGCCCGCAGATCACAGCAGCAGCCCTGCTAGGGCCAACACCCTGGGATGGGAGAAGGGAGGAAGTGGTGCTCCAGGCCATGAAATTCTGGGATGCTTTTCCACAGGGCAACAGGCAACACGGGGGTAAACTCCAAGGCCACATGGCCAGACCCACACAGGCTGTCCCTCCTGGGTCCATAGTTCAGAGGGCAGGTGAGGCGCGTTCCCTGCCCCACCACCTGTACTTGCCCCTGGGGAGGCAGTGGCCACATTTGGAGCGAATCCGTGGGATACACACCCAGGAAGGATGGGGCCCTTCCACAGCCAGGGCCCGGTCCACACAGAGGGGTCTCGCGGGAGAGGGAACCATGCTGACTCCTGAGGGAGGAGGCACAGCCCCCAGAAGATGCGAGACTGCAGCTCCTCCAATGAGGGGCAGGCAGACGGTGGGCCCAGGCCAGCGCCCCCACCCTAGGGACCCCAGAGGGAAGGACCTGGCTCTCCCTGCCTGATTCGCGTTCCTCTGGCCTTGCACTCCTTCCAGAGCCTTCTCTCTGCACAGCCACGAGGCCCCCGAGGGGTGCCCACATTCTGTGCTTCAGAGTCCGCGCAGCGACCCCTGTGTGCAAAGTCCCGGTGACCTCCCTTCCCACTGTCGCGGGCTAGGCTGGACAGCTGTGACCACCCCTTCTCTCTTCAGGGCCCTGTCTCCTTCCCTGGGTAAGCCTCAGCCCCTGGGAGACCCCGCCTTGGAGCTACGGTTCACCCCGTGGGTAGCAACCACTCGGTTAATTCCCGGCAGAACCGCACCCCGAAGCCCTCTCTCTCAACCAGTAGGACCTCAGCCCTCGAGCACCGGCGACCGGTCCCCGGACCCGTCCCCTCCCGTCCCGACAGGCCCCACACTCCATGAGCCTCCGCGCCAGAGGTCACACATCCCCTCCTTCCACCGCGCGCGCGCGCAATCTCCGGGAGGCTCTACCTGCGCGCGCCCGGCCCCGCCCCGCGTGCATTGCGCATGCCCAGAGCTGCGTCACGTGCCCGCCCGCTCCAGCCGGCGCGAGCTCTGCTGCGTCCGCCGCGGCCACAGCTACTCCGCGCGCCGCTATGGAGCGCATCGAGGGGGCGGCCGTGGGCCGCTGCACCGCCTCGCCCTACCTGCAACCTTTCACTCTGCACTACCGCCAGGTGAGCCCGCCCCTCCGCGGCTTCCGCACTCAGCCCGGCGGTCCGGAGCCCCACCCACAGCGTGGAGCCCCGCCCTCAGCGCCGAGCCCCGCCCCGGGGCTCCTTGGGAGGGTCGGGGTTTGGGGACCTCGTGAGTTCCGGGACAAGAGCGAGGCCCCGCAGGGACACCTCGGGACCCCTCGTCCCTCCAAGGAGGCTATGCTGGGCACCGGCCCTTTTTGCGGTGGGACTTACTGGTCTCCCCGGGATCAAGGAAAGCTTCCTGGAGGCCATTCTAGGGACAGGAACCTGGCAGGGAGGAGGCAGGAGCGGGAGCGGAGAGCAATGGAGACCCCCTCTGCCGGGGGGCGGGGGGGGGGTGCTCCACTTGTCGGTCCGCGGGCGCAGGGCCGGGCTGCCTCCCTCCGCATTGGTCACCTAGGAGGTTCATAAGAGATGTTTGTAGGTTGAATGAGTGGCTGTTGTCTCCCTCTCTCGTTGTCCAGCTGTTGATCTCCTGCACATCTCTCCACGCCTGCCCTGTCCGGCTCGGGTCCCCATCCTTCACTTACCGGCTGCCCCCTAACCCCAGCGCCCTGCCTCCTGCCCCTCAGGCAGCACAAGCAGTCCGTGTTTGGTGCCTCTGGACCCGCAGCATCCTGCTCTCCCATCCTCTTCTTGTCCCTTCCTCTGAGAATCGACCCTGTGAAGCCCCCTGGGATCCAGTCTGAGAGAGGCCTCTGTGCCCCCACCTTCCCCGTTGCTGGGGCCCTGTGGGCTCTGGAAAAGACCTATGTTGGCAGCACTGGCCTGGAAGGAGCAGGTCACTGCCCTCCCTGATGACAGTTTACCTGGGGCAGGGTGCCTGGCTGGCTTCACAGCCCCCAAGGGGCTGGGGCTCCAGGTGGCAGCAGGTGGGCACAGGGTGGCCCGGGTCCACACGTGCTGGGTCGTGGATGCACCCTCTCTCCCATCCCCTGTGAAGGGCGCCTGCGGGGATGTTCCCACTGATGGGTGCTGGTGACCAAAGTCCAGCCCTGAGGCAGCGGGCTGTGGTGGGCGCAAAGTGGGGGGCCTGGGACTGGGCTGGGCAGGGCATACCACCCAAGGCATATATAGCCTTTGATCATTAACCACCCTGGCCAGGGAAGATCTGGTGGACAGGCAGATGGACCAGAGTCAGAGCACTCTAGTAGTTTTAAGGGACAGGGGACTGGGTCCACTCCAGTCCTGCCCCTCCCTCCTAGGCATCCCAGAGGATGAGCCAGGCTTGGGGCCCACCAACCAGCCAGGGCCTTATGGGAGGGGCTCACTGGGCCTTAGCAGGTCTCTGACACAGTCCCTTGTACTCCTCCTTGGCTGGACCTGAGGGTCTGACATTTTGATCTTAAGCTGAGGGGTTCCTGAGACCTGCACAGGTGACACGCACCCTGAGGCAGGCAGTGGGCACTTTGAGGCTTTCCTGGGTGGCTGGGTGGGTGGTCGCTGGGCAGCCGAACTGCAGGCAGGCCCCAGCCTGCTTCAGGGGGCAGTGCCTGAGAATGGCGTCCAGCACTGAGACTGCCCACTGAAGCTGCCCCGTGGGAACCAGGGCTGCCAGCACCCTTCCAGGACCCCTCTGCCTCGGGGCCACGCTCAGGCCAGGTTTCCCAGCCCAGCTGAGGCCAGGATGTGGGCCTCTACCCGTGAGGTTCTCCTGCCTGGAGCGCCCTAGCCTCCCTTCTGCGGGGCCTGGTGCAGTGTCACCTCCTCCGGGAGTTCCCACAAAGGCCGTCCCTCAATGTCCTTTCTCTTCTGTAGCCCTGGTCACCTTTCTGTGTCTCCGGGGCCCAGGTCCCTGGCATTTCCTGGCCTAGACAGACCCTCAGGGTGGGCTCACGGTTCACCAGGGCCTCTGACTGACCAGTGACTGAGGGGCTGGTGATGGGCAGCCACAGGGAGGGCCCCAAGGCCCTAGGGTCCAGCCCTGCCCACAGAGACCTTTAGGGAAGGAGGTGGGGCCGGGTAGAATGGCCCATGTCACCCAGGGGTGTCCAGCTGGCAGGATCCCGGGCACCTGCTGCCTGTTGTACCCCGTTAGTGTCCTCTCTGTCTGCCCCCAGCGGGCTTGGCCAGGCCCTGCCCCACGCTACCTCCTGCACACGCTGAATGCTGCCCAGAGCCTGTCAGGGCAGGGTGCCTAGGGCCGGGGAGCAGGGTGGCAGAAGAAGGGACGAAGCAGCAGGACCACAGGATGCCTGAGAGACAGCACTGGAGGGGCTGTCCCACCGTCCGGTCACCATCATGAAATCCCCATGTCCTGCTCGGGTGTCACCCCACCCCACTGCTCTTGGGGCTGGTACCCTCTCAGGCTGTCAGCTGCCCCTCCTGCCCTCCCACTTCCCTTTGTCCAGTGGCCTGAGGGTCTTCAGCAGTGGGAACCCTGTCTCTGCTCTGCCTGCTTGGGGCTTCCCTCCCTGCCCCGTCCACACTTGGTGACAGCGTATGTCTCTTTGGGCTTCACCTGTGCTGGGTGTGCTCACACTGGGCCTGGGATGCCTTTCCTTCCTCTGCCCTGTTTCTCTGTCTCACCCCACAGATCATCAGGCTGTCCTTGGCCTCCCTGCCCAGCCCGGCCGCTCCCCTGCCCTGCCCGCAGGACCTCGAGGCTCCCATGGGCCCAGGCTGTGAGTGGGCCTCCCTGGGCAGAGCTGGTGCGTGGGCCTGAGGGCCTCTCCAGCTGCCCAGAGCACATCCACCCGAGCGGGCAGCCCTTCGCTCACCCTGACCGCTGTCTGCCTCTTTCAGAATGGTGCCCAGAAGTCGTGGGACTTCATGAAAACACACGACAGGTGAGCATCCAGTCTGGGCCCCTCCAGTGCCCACAGGGACCCTGGGAATGAGGGCCATGGAGCCCCACCCACCTCTGCTTTTGTGCAACCCCCATGAATATCCCCGTTCTCTTTTTCCCTTCACTAAGGGTCTCCCCAAGGCTGGGGGCTGAGCTGGGTCCTAGGTTGCACGTGAGAAAGGCCACTTGGGTGCCTTGGCCCCGGAGGACTGGGGCATGGGCTACGCAGTGACATGGCCCCAGGAGTGTGGTCAGCAGGGACCACATATCACAACAGTCACCCAGCCCCCAACCTCCCAACGTGTCTTCCCCATCCTCCTGCCCCATCCTGCCAGCCGGGACCAAGCCTGACGGTGACCCTGGCGAGCTCTGCTCTCCCCATCTGAGCAAGGGGCCCAGCTTTCCCAGCTTGCTTGGGCAGAGGAGGTGGGCTGGGCAAGCCGGAAACAGGGACCAGGGACTGGGGGAGCTGAGTTGGGTGCTGCTCCTGCACTGAGCCCCGCCCACCCTGCCCAGTGTGACCATCCTCCTCTTCAACTCTTCGCGGAGGAGCCTGGTGCTGGTGAAGCAGTTCCGGCCAGGTGAGGCCCCTGTGGTGGGCGAGGGCGGAGGGGCGCCCGGCAGGTGGTTTCCAGGCCCCTGTGGTCCTGTGGTCAGGATGCAGGTGTTGGGGGAGCTCCAGGGAAACTAAGGCCTGGTGAGGGGTCTGGCGCACCGGGAGGTGGCTGCCATGTGGCTGTGACCGTGGTCTGCCTTTCCCCTAACCAGCTGTGTATGCGGGCGAGGTGGAACGCCGCTTCCCAGGGTCCCTGGTGGCCGTGGACCAGGACAGGCCCTGGGTGCTGCCAGTGGCGCTGCCCGGCTCGGCAGGGGTGACTTTCGAGCTGTGTGCCGGCCTCGTGGACCAGCCCGGGCTGTCGCTGGAGGAGACTGCCTGCAAGGAGGCCTGGGAGGAGTGCGGCTACCACCTGGCCCCAGCCAACCTGCGCCGAGTGGCCACCTACAAGTGAGTGGGGCTGGGCCTGTAATGCCAGGTGCCAGGGAGGGGCACCTGCCCCCAGTGCTGCCCGGGGGTGGGACCGGCTGCCTCCAGGCGCGTACTCCTGCCCCCAGAGGTGTGAAGGCAGGGCTGTGCCCCCTTTTTTTATGAGGGGCTTAGGGACAGTTGGATAGAACGCACCCAGATGGAGATCCAGGCCGGAGTCCGGCTCTGGGAGCTGGTTCAGGGGCCTGCCCTGCCCTGAGGCCCCCACCCTGGTGGCAGCTGCCACTGACAGATGCCTCCACTTCCTGCGGGATTAAGCCCTGAGTGAGGGGGTGGGGGTGAGTCACAGATCTGCCCTGACAGTGGCTCAGGGAGGAGGGAAGGGCTTTATCCGGGCCGGAGGGGCCCCAGCACTCCTGGGGAAGCAGGGAGGTGTGGCCTGGGCCCTAGACTTCAAGGCCTGGCCCACCAAAGCCCAGGTGCCCCCCCTACTGCACACTCCCCAGGAGGCCCATCTCTGGGTCCCTCTTTCCAGGATAGGATGTTGGAATGAAGCCCACCCCCCACCCTGGGGACACTGCAATGGGTCTTGACCCCGGGGCAGGAGGAGGCCCCTCTGAGTCCTGTGTGGGGCCTTCCCCAAGGGGCAGGGCCTGTGCCCTCGGAGGAGGGCTTGGAGGCTCTGCCTCCTCTCAGCCCGGCGCAGGGGCCATGCAGTGTTGGGCCAGGGCCTCCCTGCTTCAGCAGCCCCCAAGGCCTCGTTGGGGTATCCCCCATCCTCCGGGGGTCAGAGTTGACCTCCAGTCCCAGGAAGGGGGTGAGGCACAGGATTCTCCATGTTAAACGTGCCAAAGGGCTGGCTGTCTTGGTGTGAGTGGCCTCAGCATTCTGCAGGTATCGTCCAGGTAGCCAGGAAGTGGCTACTTGTCCCCTTAGGCTGCTGGGGATGGGGAGACTCCAAGGGGCCTGCCATGGGGTGGAGGTCGGGTTGCGGGTGAGCAAGGAGAAGGCAGGTGGGAGGTTCTAGGAGGGGTTGCCCACCAGAAGGTGAACCTGGTGGGGTCCTGGCAGAGGCTCTGGGTGGGTGGGCCAGCAGCTGGGCTGCAGTGGCTCCCCAAGCAGGGCCTCAGGGCTACAGGCCAGTCTGAGGGTGCTGGGGAGCCAAGGAACGTTGTGGACGGTGAGCACCTGCTGAGACGTGTGTGTCGGAGGGGGACACACATTCGTGGGGAGGCAGGGCTTGGGTGCTGGTCTGGCGGCTGTCCCTGTGGGGCTCATGAGGGCTGGACACACAGCAGGGCTCATGCTGCCCAGGGCGGGGCCTTTGGCTTCCTCTTCATCGCCCCAGAGTGGGTCAGGCCCCCCACTGCCAGGCCCACGGGGCCCGGCCAGGGCGCTCGGCTGAGATCAGCCAACGAGTGAAGCGGCCGAGCGAGGAGGCAGAGGCGGTGCCCGGCCAGCTGGGCGTGTTCAAAGGCCGTGCCTGCCTTCTTCACAGGCCAGAGGAAACTGGGACTGGAAACACCTTAGACAGCTTCCATCAAAGGGCAGGCTGTGCCGCCGGCGGAAATGGGCCACCAGGAAGGGTCTGAGGGAGATAAGGGTGTGGAGGGCAGAGGAAGCAGCTGGGCGAGGTCAGTGTGCAAGGGCCCTCCTGGGACGTGGGAGTGACAGCCCCTCCGTTGCGCTCCCTGCCCTGTGCTTCAGGCACATCTCCAAGGGCAGCCGCAGCGGGCCAGGCTGACCCGGAGCCTCCCTCCTTCCCCGGACATCTCTCAGATGCCCCGGTCCCCCTTCCCTGCACACCATGCGTGGGCCTTCCTCTCCTGTTTTGGGAGCCAGACCGGCCTAGTGATCACCCTCACAGCCGGCAGTCAGCATGTTGCCCATTCTGGCCCTCCACCAGCCAGTCTGTGGCCACCACCCGCTAAGAAGGGAACTCACGCTCCTCTGCAGCCAGGGACCCATGGGCTTGGTCCGGGGGACCTTGCTGCCATCCCACCCCACCACCACCGTGAGCCCCAGCTCCTTGCCTGGGCTGCCTTGGCCCCTGCTGCCCCCAGCCTGGTGCCCTGCAGGTGACAGTGCGGGGGTTCTCCCAGGCCCAGGCCTGCTTGCAGCCAGCTTGGATCCCTGGGTGCGGGCGGGAGTCCTGCACACACCTCAGCAGCCATGGGGCAGGGGCAAGGGGATGCACCCAAGTGGGGAAGGAGGGCCCTGTGTGAGCATGGGCAGGAGGGGCTGTGCTCCAGACAGCCCCAGAGGCTGACCAGCTTTAGCCACCGCAGCCTCCAGGTGGCCCGGGCTGGCGGTCTGGGTCCACCCTTCAGGGTCTTGGCTGCTGGGTCTACCCTGGGGCTCAGGTGCCCCTCCCAGCTCCTGGGGCTGTGGCTGCAGCTGCAACTCTGTCCTGGCTGGCTGTCAGCCGGGACCACGGTCAGCTCCTTGAGGCTGTGCAGTGCCTGCTGTGTGGCCCCTCACAGCGTGCGGCTTGCTGCATCTTCAGAGCTAACAGGTGCACAGGTGGGGGCCCTGAAATCCTGCGCAGAAGGGGGCTGGAAGGCACAGAGCGGAGAGGGCCAGCAGGCCCTGCGCATTGGCTCAGTGGGCACTGTCTCAACCCGCAGGTCTGGCGTGGGACTGACCGGCTCCAGCCAGACCATGTTCTACGCAGAGGTGACAGATGCCCAGCGGGGCAGCCCTGGCGGGGGCCTGGCTGAGGAAGGCGAGCTCATTGAGGTTGTACACCTGCCTCTGGCTGGTGCCCAGGCCTTCTCGGACAACCCGGATGTCCCCAAGACCCTCGGCGTCATCTTTGCCATCTCTTGGTTCTTCAGCTGCGTGGCCCCTGGCCTGGATCTCCAGTGACGTTCCAGAGGGCTGGACAGAGGCTGGTCCTGGCCACCCACGCTTGCAGACTCAATAAAGGCTTGCACAGCTCCAGCCTGTGTCCACTGGCTCCAAGGGGCAGGTGGGGCGGGTAGGGGTGGGTGCTCTCCAGAGGGTCCCTCGGCTCCATGCAGCACAAGCCTCAGCTGTGGCTGTGCCTTGGGGCAGGGCCACAGGGGGGGAGCCAAGCACTCAGGGAGGGCAGCTCAGCAGCTCAGGGCACGGAGCAAACTAGGGTCTGGGGGGTGGCGGCTGAGCCAGCCTGCGTCAGGAGGGGGATAGGACTGTGGACTGTGTCAGCAGGCTTCCTCCTCCGGGGAGAGGGAGGTGTCCCACCCTGGTGGGCAGGCATCACCGGAGCCCCTGTGTCCCATAGGCTTCGGGGACCTGTGGTGCATTGTCCTTCCACCTGCCTGCCTGTGTGTGGTCCTGAAGCCCCCCCCTGCACAGGCCTGATGGGGGTCTGGGGCCGCCGGCTGCCCTCCAGACACCTCGAGCCCTTGGGGTCACAGGAGGGCCAGCACCCACTCAGCCAGGCAGGCTCAGCCCACCCCGGGTAGACTGGAGTTCACTGTCATGAGTGTGTGCTGGTCACCGTGGTCGTGGGTGTCAGCTGGGTGTGGGGGCCTGGTCTGACCCTTTCTGAGGGTGGTGACCTGGCCTGGTTCTTTCGCAGGGCCCCCTAAACCCTCTGGTCAACCCCTCCAGTGTTGCCGTGGGAGGCAGGTTGAGGCAGTCCGGGTCGTGGACCTGGGCCCTGGTAGGGTGCAGGGTATCCAAGAAGGTGGGACTGGCTCAGTGTCCCTGGGGCTGGGCCCTGGGCTGTGACTGGAAGGCACAGGGCCAGGCCTCACTGCCTGTGGCACCTGCTGGGTGGGGGCACCTCAAGAGGGCTGAGGACATCCTGCCTGGGTGTCCTGCCCCTGCCCTTCTCCAGACTGACCCCAGGCAGATGCTTTTGTGAGCCCTTGTGAGGGGCACCCAGGTCCCTTGCTTCCCGGGCCTGCGCAGCGTCGGTGGCCGAGCCCAGCCTGAGGGGCACAACCCCTGGGCCTGGGGGTTGAGGCCATCCTGAAGAGGCTGTGCCCAGTTGACCCACCGAAGCTGCATCA
This sequence comes from Tonatia bakeri, assembly GCA_004024845.1. Taxonomy (NCBI): domain Eukaryota; kingdom Metazoa; phylum Chordata; class Mammalia; order Chiroptera; family Phyllostomidae; genus Tonatia; species Tonatia bakeri. The sequence goes on along the minus strand of PVIA01001729.1, from coordinate 35,522 downwards.
CCTGTATGCAAATGCCCACTGTGTCCCAGGTGGGGCCTCGTGGGAGCCAGCCAGGTGAGCACCATGCTTCTGGGAAGGGGCCTTTGGGCACTTGTGTGCAAGGGACTGGGCCTGGCAGGGCCTGGGGGGAGCCCAGACCCGTTTCTCTGGGAACGGCCCTAGAGCCGGAGCTCCGCCCAGCCCAGGGCTGCCCCGCCCACCGGCCTCCCAGGCAGTCTGCACTCCCACTACCTACTCCAAGTGCTCACTGGCCAGCTGCGCTGTCGGCCACACTGTCTTGGAGGTGCGTCTGGCAGGGCCTGTGGGATCTCTGTGCCTTGGCTTGTGTGCCGGGCTCTGGTCTGGTGTGGCCGGGGTCGGGGACAGGGTGCAGTCCAGCCCCCTGACTCAGTGGCCTCAGGGCAGGTCACAGGCGCTGCTGCGAGCCTAATGGAACTGGCATCGATTTCCCGGCACTGGGGGGGGGGTGTGCTGTAACCGGAAACTCCCCTCCCTGGCCGCTATATTTAGCACCACAGAATGAGACGGAAGCACAGCTCACTACTAAGCCCAGCCACCTCCGACCAAAGACCCAGCAGCCTGCACCCCAGCCTGGGTTCCAATGCCACCCCCCCACCCTGCTGTGCGCAGCACCAGCCGAGCCCGCACCACAGAGCCTGCCCCTAGGCCCCGGGGGCTGGGAGTCCAGCACAGGAGTTCCCAGGCAAGGGGCCCGTGGAACTGGGGTCTGAGGGGAGCTGTGGCTCGGTGCACCCCAGAACGACGCTGGGGACACTCCTGGAAGAGGCAGGGCGCCTGGCCTGGCAATGGTGGAGGCGGGAATACTGACCCACTGGATCTCTAGGCTTCTGGTCTAAGGCTGGACAAGTCCTCGCCAGGGGCACCCAGGTGGGGGTCCCTGTCTCCAAGCAGCCTCCAGGGCCCACCCCTCCCCTGAAGAGACCACCTTCCCAACGTGAGCGCCTCCTGAGCACCAGCAGGTTCTGGGATGTGGCTGCCAGGAGGTCGGAGGGGAAGGAAGGGGACAGTGAGCCGGAGGGCCCTGTGCCTGCAGGGCAACACCCAGGCCAGGGAGCCTGCCCCACAGACAGCAGTCCTGGGCCTGCTGCCCCCACTTCTGCCTTGACACTCACCCAGCTGCCCCCCCATGGGGACCCTGGTCCCGTTCCTCAAGGATTTTCAGGGGGGCAGAGGGACTGGGCTACTTCCTCCTTAGTTTTGCAGGGCGGGCAGGACCTCCGGGTACCCCAGGGCCAGGTAGGACCCAGGGAGGCTGTGTCTCCTGACGCAGCGCTTGGCCTGCTGCCCCCCAGCCAGACGGCCCCCAGCAGAGGTACACAGCAGCTTCTGTACGCTCCCAGCCTAGGCCAACCCTGCCTCCCGGGGTGGGTGAGGGAGGGGCACACAGGGAGGGGACTGTTTCCTTGCTTACTCTGGAATTCTGGTCCTCAGCCCCTCCAGCCACAGGGCCTACCCAGCCGCTGGCCTCTCCCTGGCTCCTCCCTGCCTGCCTTGCCCCTGCTGCCCCTCCCCCGCAGCCAGGGGTCTTCGAGAGTCTCCATGTGGTCTCAGCAGGAAGACTGGTGGGGGGTCGGTGCCCAGCTCAGCCTGGAGATCCCCCAAGCCCCACCTCTGTCCCTCACCTCCCCGGCAGCAGCCCTTGTGTGAACCTCACAGGCCCTCCCTGGGGTCCAGCTCCCTTGGCCTCAGGGCCTCTGCATGTGCTGGTCAGTCCAGCTGCTCACCTGGCTGACCCTTTTCTGCCCTCTGTCTCAGAAGGCCCCTCCCTGGGTCACTGGCCTTCCTCACACTTGCAGTGTGTCAGTCTACAGGATTCATCCAAGTTCTCTGTCTGCCCTTGACTGGGAGCCCCTGAGGGTGGGCAGAGACTGTTTGCCTTGGTCCTTGTTTGGCAGACAGGGGCAGAGGTGCCCAGGGTCTCCATGGATAGTGGGGCAGTGGGCATGGGCAGGGGGCACAGGCAGGGATGGAGCTCAGGACCCTTGGAACTGGGGGCCTCCTCTTCCACTGGGGGCCTGGAGTACCTGGGGACTTGCTCCAGGTCAGAGCAAAGGGTAGGGCCACCACAGTATGGCCCCTCCCCTGCAGGAAAAAAGGGCTGCTCTGAACACAGCCCACAGGCCCTCCTTTAGGGGTCTCTGTGTGCTCTGCCCCACCCAGGTTGTAGAGCAGGGATGAGCACCTGGAGTGAGCAGAGCCAGGCCCACCCTCCAGGGATCCCAGCTGCTCCTGAGGCCTGGGTCCTGAGAGGGCTGCTCAGCATGGGTGGGCAGTGAAACTGGGGGTGGCAGTGTCACTCCCAGAGCACCAGGGCCTTAGGGGGACACCTCAAGAATGTCCTCTAGACACACAGCAGAGCCTGTGCTCCTTCCTGAGTTCTTTCTTCCCACCCCCAGGCCCGGAACAGGTCTCCTTCAAAGCTCCCTTCCTCCAGGAAGCCTTCCATGCCCCTGTTTGTGGGAAGGACTAGCTCCAGGCAGTGGCCTGCACCCCCAGCGCCCAGGCCAAGGCCCCCCGGACAGATTTGCTGGAGGGTCCAACGGAGAGGACACCATCCAGTTATGGTGGTGGTGGGGCCAGAAGACCCCTGTAGAACATGCGGTCACTAACGGCCAAGGCCATCCCAGCCCTGGAAGGGACCCTGCTTCGTGGAGGGTAGGTGATGTCTGGAGACAAGGAGCTCATGGTATTGACTGTGGACGTGGGGTAACAAAGTGGACGAGGGGGCTGGCAACAGGGACAGCGAGAGGAAACTCTTCGGGTGGATTTCACCTTGTCCTTTTGGGTGTACGGTGCCGTCCTTTACTGCCCACGCCGAATCCCGGACCCTAGCCTGGGCACTCTTCCTAAGTGTTCTGGCGACCCTGCGCCAGCGCGGAGCTGGACACAGCTTGCGCCTGCGAGCAGTTGTTGCCTGGCTGCCAGACCCACGAGCCGTGCGGCAGGGAGGCCGCTGGCGCCGGCGGGGAGCAGCGCCCCCTGCGGCCGGCGTGGAGGCTGTGGGAACAGCAAGGCGGGGACCCTCCCCCGGGAAGGGGGCGCGCAGTAGGTTGGGCCCGGCTTCGGTCCCAGCCCGCGCCCGCCCCGCGTGGGGGCCGAGCCCTGATTTGTGCTGGAGGCTGCATCTCTCCTCTGAGACTTCGAGGAGCGCAGCGGCCGCGCACTGATGGGAGGGGACCACGGCGGTGACCTCAGGGGGCGCCCCACCCCCTGGCTCATGACACCCGGCGGCGGGGCTCGGGCGAGCCGAGACCGCTTTGCCACACCGGTCCTTCCTCGCCGGGCTCGGCTGAAGCGTCACCGGAGCCCCACGGTCCCAGAGTCCCGAGAAGCGCGCGCAGGACCAGACGCTAGCGGAGGCGCCCTCCGCCGCCTTTAAAGCCCCGGCGCCCAGGCACCCTCCCCAGCCCCACCCCACGGCTTTGCCCCGCCCCCTCATGCATATGCAGGTGCGCGGGTGACGAATGGGCGAGCGAGCTGTCAGTCTCGTCCCGAACTTGTTGGCTGCGGGCGCCGGGAGCGCGGGCGCTCAGAGCTGAGGCCGGGACCCGCCACCGCTCGCCGCCGCCGCCGCCGCCGCCGCCGGTAGGGAGCCAAGCCGGGTCGGAGCGCAGCCGCCTGCGAGCCCGAGCCCGCAGCTCCTGCGCGCTCGCCGCCGCCCAGACCCGCGCGGCGCCGCCTCGACCCCGCCCGCCGCCACCGCCGCTGCCGCTGCCGGCACTCGGAGGGCGCGCGGGCGCAGGGAGGCCGGGCCGGGCCGGGCCGGACGCGCAGGGGCGGCGGCGGTGGCGGCGGCGAGCGGGGTCGAGGCGGAGATGCGGGCGCGGGGCCCGGGGCATCTGCCCCGGCCGCTGCTGCTGTTGCTGGCGCTCTGCGTGCAGGTGAGCGAGGGGGCGCGGACGGGGCGCACCGAGCCGTCCCTCGGGGCCGGGCGGCACCGCCTGTGAGCGCTGCGTTCGGGAACCCTCGGGGCCGCGCGCCAGGGCCGGGGCTCGGCGGGGGCTGGCGAACGGGTGGGGGCGGGGCGCCCGCTCGCGACCCCGGCCCGCGCCTCCCTCGCGCGCTCTCTGCCTTATTTTTAGGCGGCGCGGCCCATGGGCTATTTCGAGCTGCGGCTGAGCGCGCTGCGGAACGCGAACGGGGAGCTGCTGAACGGCGCCTGCTGTGACGGCGACGGCCGAACGACGCGCGCGGGGGGCTGCGGCCACGACGAGTGCGACACGTACGTTCGCGTGTGCCTTAAGGAGTACCAGGCCAAGGTGACGCCCACGGGGCCCTGCAGCTACGGCCACGGTGCCACGCCCGTGCTGGGAGGCAACTCCTTCTACCTGCCGCCGGCGGGCGCCGCGGGGGACCGGGCGCGGGCCCGGGCTGGCGGCGACCAGGACCCGGGCCTCGTCGTCATCCCCTTCCAGTTCGCCTGGCCGGTACGTGCGCCTCTACCCTGGGCCCCAGCTCTCCTCTCCCTCCGCGTCCGGGCCCCCGCCCTGCCCGCGGACCCTCTGGCACCTGCGACCCGGGCCCTGCGTGCGTCTGCGCGCGCCCAGACGGGGCGGGCCCGGCAGGGGGCGCCGCACGGCGGGCAGGCCCCAGGCGCGTGCTCCGTGGGGCTCCGTCCGCGCCCCGCCACGTGGGCGCGCGGGGGTCGCGGTGGGGGCGGGGGTGGCTGCGGCCCGCGTGTGAGGCAGCCCGCGGCGTGTGCCTGCGTCGCTGTGCGCGTGTCTGTCTGGGTGGAGAGGCCTTGCGAGGCGCCTTGGGCCCCTGCAGGCCGCAGAGGCATGTGCGCCGCGCGTGCTGGGGCTGGTATGGGGCAGGCCCTGGCGGAGCCGCCCTGGGCCGGCGGCCAGCCTGCGCTCGCCCTGCTGTTTCCTGGATGCCCGCGGATGGGGTGGGGATGGGGGGGCTGGGATGGGGAGGACTTAATGCACGTGTGTTGACTGCAGCCCCCGGTGCTGGTCCAGCCTCCCCCACCTCGCCCCCTACTTCCAGGAAGAGACTGGGGCCTTGGTGCCGGGACTTGGGGATTGGGCAGTCAGGCAGCAGCCCTGGACCTGGGGATGCTGGGAGGGATGTGGGCTGCCCCAGGCCATGGTGGGTGAGGGCTAGGGCAGGTGGGCAGGGGGCTGTGTGAGGGAGCGCTGGTGGTCAGGTGCTGATGCGGTCTGTTTCTGAACCAACGCCCCACCGGGGCACTGGCCGGTCTCTGTGCTGCAGTCCTGGGACTGGGTGGGGCAGGAATGCAGAGGACCCCATGAAGCCAGACCTCTGTGTGCTAGGTGAGGAGCAGCTAGCTGTGGGGGGCAGGGGTGGGGCTCGCAGAGGGCTGGTGAGTGGGGAGTCCCAGGCGCAGGGTGTCAGTCTGTGATGGAGGGACCCCACCTTCTGACCCAGGACGTCTGGCTGGAAGGAATGTGGCCACCTGGTGCCCCTGAAGCTGGGCTGGCCAAGGTCGGACCATCAGGACCTAGCCTGTGGGAGCCCTGCCTGGCACTCTTCTCTATGCCAACCCTCATCCTCACCCCTTCCTGACCGCCCGCTGGATGAGGAGGCTCCTGGGTCCCCTGGCCGTGGCCTTGCACTGCCCTTTGAGCCAGGCTGGCTTCTGGGGTCTCCCTTGGCCCCAGGGCCCCTGAGGGGAACGTGCTCCTGAGCAGGAGGAGGCAGGGGCAGCCTGGGAGGCCCCGGGCAGTTCCGATGTGCCCGCCCCTCGCCCCCACAGCCGTGCAGCAGGCAGGTCTGAGCAGGGCCGCAGCCTGTCGTGTGTGCTTGGGCTCCCGCCAGGGCGGCTTCGAATCGCTACCTGAGGATGTGTTTTCTGCTCGAGTTGGCAGCCGCAGCGTGGGGGCAGGGAGGCCTCGGAGGAATGTGGCGGGCCAGCGCGGGTCCCTCGTGGTTCTAGGGCCCCACTGGCCAGCCAGGTGTGGGACAGGGTGGGGCAGGCCCTCGCCTCCTGGGGGCCTGGGCTCTGGGCTGTGGGTCTCAGGCAGCTTCCCCTGCTTCCTGCTCGCAGCTCGCTCCCTCTGATGCCCCAGGCAGGGCCACGTGGCTAGGCCCCAGGTAGGGACTGGGGCCACGGGTCATGCTTGCTTCTGTGTAGCGCCAGTCCCCCTCCGTGTGGCAGTGCAGTGCGCAGTGAGGCCAGTGCCTTATTTCTGAGCGCTGCGGCCACCCTGGGGCCACGCCACCTCGGCCTGTGGCAGGTCCCACTCTGCCTGCCAGGCTGGGGTCTGTTTGGAACCTCCGGTGCCCACTGGGGGCTCCTCTGGGACAGAGACAGCAGAGCCTGTGCCTGGGCTCCCTGGGGGCCGTAGGTGTCTCGAGCTTCAGTGGTGGGGGCAGGGGGCTCCTGCTCAGGGCCAGCGTGGACTCTGGGGCTCCCTGAAGTGGGGGCAGGCGGAGGGCTTGGAGGGAGCTGGAGGTCAACATGGGCCTCCAGGAGGAGTCCAGAGAGCTGACCCTCCCACCCCCAGGGCTGCAGAGGCAGCAGAATGGGAGCTAGTCTGGGCTCCTTGCCCTTCCAGCCCCTTGAGTGACTCTGGGCCCCCAGCCTGGCCCTCCCGCCCCAGCCTATGCCAGGACTCCGGCGGGTTGGGTGGGCCAGTGTCCAGGGTGATGTCCGGCGCAGCCTTCCCAGGAGGGCCTGGCCTGGGCCTTGGGTGTGGGAGGTGGAGGCAGCCTGGGTGTGAGAGCTGCTCTCCTGGCCCCGCCCCACTGAGGCCCCCAGCCTCTACCCTGGCTTTCTGAGGTTCAGGGACACCCTTCGGCCCCAGAGTGGCCTCTAGCTGACCGCATGAAGGTCGAGTGCAGGAGTGTGCATGTGTGCTCTCTGGGCCTGGCAGGGACCCGATGGGGGTGGGCTCCAAGGAACTGGGTGATGGAGGCTCAGTGTGGCAGCTGGGGCCACACCCTGAGTGTGGGAATGGAGGGTGGGGGTGGGGGGATGCTGCAGGCCATGCCTTCCTACTGGTGTGGGGGCGGCCAAACTGGAGTTGTGGGGACAACCAGGGTGGGCATGGGCCCCCTCGTGTGTCAGGTGTGCCTGGGATTACCCCCTTTCTGACGGTGCAGCCGACCCACAGCCCTGGGCCACAGCAGCTCCTGGGGTTGCTTTTCCCCGGGGACTGGCGCCCGGTGTGCACGTAGCTCCCAGCCCTGCTCCCAGCCTGCTGGTGTCCCCCACAGCTGCCCAGCCCAAGGCCCAGGTCCCCAGGGGGCTGTGGTGTCTTGGGAGGACGAGTGCACGGGGTGGGATTTGGGCCCCTCAGAGCAGTGTGTCCCAAAGAAGGGGCTCTAGTGGGAGGTGGGCACAGGGCTCGGTCCCCGCCTCCAACCTTCAGAGCCTGGCAGCGGCGTGCGGGCCCAGCCGAGGCCTGTGCTGGGCACCAGTGCTGTCCCTGCAAGGGAGAGCATCATCCTGCATGTGCCCCCCCCCAGGAGCTGGGGGAGCCCTGACTCCCTCCCCACCCCACCTTACCCTCTCCTGGAGTCTCAGGGAACCCCCCCACTGGGCCCCCTGCTTCCTTCCTATACCTTTCCTACAGGGACCAGGGGTCCTGCCGTATGGGACTCAGGAAACGGGGGCGCTGGGAGGGCTTAGACGTGGACGGGGCTGTGTCCCTTGGCCTTGGGGGCTGGGCTGTGGGGCCACGCTGCAGCTGACAGGGAAGAGGTCCCTGCAGTGTTGTAGGCAGGGGCTTCCGGAAGGGACTGTGGTGTCGGGGACTGTGAGGCTCTGTGGGGTCTGGATGGAGGCAGATTGGGCCACCAAGGGTGGGGAGACAAGCACCCCTAACCCAGGCCCCAGCCAGGGTCCTCATCCCTGACTCCAGAGCCAGGTGATCAGGATCTCTCAGCCTCTGATCCCAGGTGAGCTGGGGAACCTGTCCTTGTCCCCAGGTGTGACTAGGCTCAGCCCAATCTGCATTTTGCCACAGCCGACTTGCAAGGTCCAGCTGATGAGGTGCTGGGAGCCCTCTTCACAGCAAGGGACCCAAGGGTGGGTGGGCAGGGCACTCCCTGGCAAGGCCCTGGCTGGTTTGGTGTGGGGTGTGGGTGTCTAGGTTCCTGAGTGGGGTAGGCCTGTGGCCCATGCCTCCTGCCATTGCCCAGGGGCCCAGGGCCTTGTGGGGAGGCGGCCCCTCCCCACTCCCTCTGGTGACAATGGCCGCAGAGGCCCAGGCCTCTCCAAAGCTCGGGTTTCAGGAAATGTATCTGTGCTCAGAGCTCCTGGCACCGCAGACACCGAGCTCCACTCCGTGGGGGGCCGGAGGGCTGATGCGGTCGGGTCTGTGCGGGGAGGAGGCCAGTCTGGAGCCTGAGCCCTGGGCGGTGGGCCTGGGGCTGTGCAGGGTCCTCCCGGTGTGGGGAGCCCTGGCCTGGGGAGTGTCGCACTGGGTTGGGGGCTGTCCAGAGCTGCGGGGTATGTGGTACATGTGGTCCTCTGCCATTACTCTGTCTTTGGGCTGCTGCCTGGTCACCCCTGTCTTAGGGTCAGATGGAGGGTTTGGACCTGACCTTGGGGGTCAGGGTTGGGGAGAAGGTGGTCTGGTGGTTGGGTGGGGAGGGGGTTCTGCTAGGCAGCATGGGGTGGATCAGGGCAGGCTTGCAGGATGTGTTGTGGCCGGACCTTCAGGGACGGAGGTCAGCTGGCTGGTGGGCCTGCCAGGGACCAGGGTCCCTCTGCCTGCTCATAGGGAACCTGTCCCACCCCAGCCCTGGAACAGCAGGACCCCTCTGAGGCCCAGCTCAGACCTAGCAGCCCTCCTACTCTGCTGGGTTGTGGGGTCGGCAGCTGGGTGCTCCTGTGGCCCTGGAGGCAGGGATGGCAGGTTACTGTTGCGGAGGGGAAACTGAGTCCCAGAGGCCAGCCAGAAGGAGCGGCGGCGGGGCCACACTGCGGGAGGCTCAGGTTCGCCCTGGATGACTTCCTGTCGTGCAGGTGTAGGGAGCCCAGCTGGCGGGCGGCGGGGCCCTCGTGGGCGGGCAGGCGGGCACACGTCCCTGCGGGAACAGGTAACCGGAGCCCGGGGCTCCGCCAAGGTGGCGGTAATCCTACCTGAGCGGGTGGCGTGGGGTTTCCTGGGAGCCAGAAGGAGCTCCGTGCTTGTCAGCACCCAGGTGCGGGGGGACGACCAGTGGCCCCGTGGGGTGGGTGGCCTCGGCTGTCCTGCCCCACCGGTGGGTGGGCCTACAGTGGTGGTTGTGGGCCCACCTAGCCTGGCTCGCCGCTCCTGCCTCTGCGCACCCTCGCTGCCCACTCCACCCGGAGGCCTTGGGCCTCACTCAGATCCCCTGGTGGCCATTCACTGGGCTCAGCGTCGGCGCCACAGTTGGTTCTACCGTCGCACCCTGGACAGTATGACTGGAGCCCAGGCCAGGTCCCCACGGTCAGCCCCGAACCCTGATGAGCAGCCTCCGACCCAGGGGGGCCTGTGAGCCCTGCCCTGCCCCTTGCCCCGGAGCCCTGCCGGCTCTCTGCCTGCCAGGGCTGAGGTCATGGTCAGAGTGTGGAGCCGAGCCTGCTGCAGATGCCATGGGAGAGTGGATGGATGGATGGATGGATGAGCGGGTGAACCAGTGAGGGAAGGAACAAAACAGCCGAGGCTGGGACGCAGCTCAGGCTCTGGCTGTCAAGGGGACAGGGTGCCCAGGGAACAGCTGGCCTGAGGGAGGCACTCTGGGCTGAGGGAGGGGGCTGTGTGTGTAAAGGCCGGGGACAGGGTGGGGGTGCTGAGGTGGCTGTGAGAGGATAGGAGCAGCGGGAGCCCCAGGAGCAGCATATGGGGAGATGCGGACAGAGTTGGGGGTCCATGGGGGCTGGCAGTGACAGGTGGAGGGATTCAAGAAGTGGGACTGAGGGCCTGTGGCCACCCTGGGGGTGGCAGGAGGGGTTTTGGAGGGTAGAGGGTTGATCCCCAGTTTCAGCCCACGCTCCTGGGTGAGTGCAGGCCCCTGGGTGGCGGTGATGGGCGTGAGGTCCTGGCCATCACTTGGGTGTCTCCGAGGCTGGGCTGGGCGTGGAGTGGGGGCAGCGGTGTGGACGAGAGGGGTGGCTACAGGGAAGTAGGTGTCTTGTGGGAGGAGGAGAGGGTCCCCATGGGCCAGGTGGGGGTGCCCAGAGACAGTGGGTGTGGTTGGTTGTGGCAGGCAGCCCACGGGTGGGGAGTGGGGTCAGGTGGGATGGGCACTCAGGTGTGTCCAGCAGGGACCAGCGGGTGTGGGTCTGTGTGTCAGCAGGAGGCTGCTGGCTGGGGGTGGGAACAGCAGAAGATGGGCGGGGCTTGGTGGCGAAGTGTGGTTCCCCAGCACAGCCAGGCTGCAGGGGCTGGGAGATGGACAGGCTGGAGTCTGGCCTTCGCATGCAGGGCAGCCGGCAGCCCCAGCCTGGGTGGAGCTAGGCTCTGGTGGAGGGTGCTCAGCTCTATCCTGGCATGGACAGGGGGCCACAGAGGGTCCTGGGCAGGGAGGCCAGGCTCGCCGCTCCTGGGGGGCTTGTGCCTGCGAGTGACAGGGCTGCACTCGCCTCCCGGGCAGCGGGCATAGGCCCTGGGGCTGCTCAGTACCGGCACCCCACCACCTAGCCTGGGGCTCAAGTGGTCCTGGGTGTGGGGGATGGCGACCACGGCCGAGGCTGCACCAGGGGTCCCTCGCTGCCCCTTTTCTTGATCTCAGAGTGAGGTGGGTGTGTGGGCTGTGTGCTGTTTGGAGTGCACCTGCTGAGTTCTGGGGGCCAGCACCAGGGCCAGGGCCTGTCGGGGGCCTCGTGGGCGTGTTGTCCACCCTGCCGTCCCCACCTGCCTGGTGGAGGGGCAGCTGGGGGACACAGCGCCGTCCCTCTGGGGTGGGCTTGCCGCGGGTCATCACGTTCCTCTTGAGCAAGACTCCCGCCAGGCGCCCTGCGGTCCCAGGCCATGGGGACCCCGCCTGTGGCCAGTGCAGCACACTGCTGCCCCGGCCGCTCTGCCTGGGGCACTTGGCCTCCCCAGGTGTGGGCTGTTGGCCATGGGAGCCAGGAGCTAAGCCCCCCCACCCTCCCGAGCCGGGCTTACGGGGGGGGGCAGCCTCCTTCCTGCCGGTGGGTGGTCTGGGGGTCTGCTGAGATGTGGCCAGAGGCCGTTGGTCTGAGCTGAGGGTTGGGGGGATGGAGGGCACAGCAAGGACGCTGGGAGGGAGCCTTCGGTGGGCGGGGAGCCCTGACAGACCAAGGCCGAGTGTTGGCATGGGGCTGGGCTATGGCCGCTGGTCCCTGTTCGCATGGGTGTCCTGACCAGCCCCCCTTTGTCCACAGCGCTCCTTCACCCTCATCGTGGAGGCCTGGGACTGGGACAACCACACCAGCCCAGACGGTGAGTCTGCCCGGCCAGCCTGCGCGTGGCAGGTGGGCCGCTGCCTGTGTGCTTCCTCGGGGCACCGGCAGGTGCACACGGCCAGGCTGCTTCTCCCCAAGGGCCCTGTGCACGGTGTCCCTCCCCCCGGCTGCCAGGGAGCCCCACCGTGCCCGAGGTCTGCGGAGCCACATGTGCCCCAGCCCCCCGCCGCCCCCACCAAGGGACTTCCTCTGTGTTCTCCTGGCGGTGTGCTCTCTGTGGCCACGTCGGTGGCATAGGCGAGGTCGTCTCCCCTGGAGCCTCTCTCTGCCCGTCTGCCCTGGAACACAGGGCTTGGGGGCCTCTCTGAGACTCACCTGCCAGCTGGCGGCCTGTGGGCCCCGTGGGCGTGGGGCAGAGGTTTGCCAGGGGCTGGCCGGAGGCGCCCCCACAGGCAGCGGCAGCTCCTGCAGAGGCCCTGGGCCAGAGTGAGCCCCACGTGTTTGGGGAGCAGCTGGGGGCTGCACTGCGTAGGGGGGAAGCGACAGGGTCAGCAAGGCCAGAGGCGGGCCCCCCAGGAGGCTGTGTGGGGGTGGAGGATGGGGCGGGTGAGTGTGGGGATGGGCTACCCAGATCTGAGCGGTCCTGAGAGGTGTGGTGGGACAGACACGAGGACATGCTCTGTGGGGCGGAGCATTGTGCCAGGAGAGGCCCATGGGGGCAGTGGAGGGAGCACGGGGTGCAGGGGATGCCTTAGCTTTTGCCATGAAAAACCCCAAAGCACAGGGGTGGTTTCACGGGTTCCCGTGGGCTGCAGTTGCTGGCTCTCACCCCCCACACCCGGGCAGTGGCTGGGTTTGGAGTGAGGCCCAGCCGCTGGGTGGCTGGGACTAAGAGAAGGCATGCTTTAGGGCAGGTGGCAGTGCTGGTGAGGGCACTGGCATGGGAGCCGGCCGTCGGCCTGGGGCTCGGGTGGTGGGGAGCCCCACTCTGGGCTTCTCTGCAGTTGGGGTGAGGTGCTCCCCTGGTGAGCCCCGAGCACCCCGGGGTGCCCTGGCCCGCATCCCTGCCGTCCCGGCTCCACTGCCTGGGCCTGCGGGGGTGGCGGGGCGGCTGGGCTGACTCTGCCGCCTGCTACAGAGGCGCTGCTGATCGAGCGGGTATCGCACACGGGCATGGTCAACCCCGAGGACCGCTGGAAGAGCCTGCACTTTAGCGGCCACGTGGCCCACCTGGAGCTGCAGATCCGTGTGCGCTGCGCCGAGAACTACTACAGCCCCACCTGCAACAAGTTCTGCCGGCCCCGCGACGACTACTTCGGCCACCACACCTGCGACCAGTACGGCAACAAGGCCTGCATGGACGGCTGGATGGGCAAGGAGTGCCAGCAAGGTGCGGCCAGGCGGTGGGCAGGCAGGCCGGGGGGTGCCCAGCGGAGGGCCGGGGGCCGCAGGCAGCCGAGGTGCCGCCGCCGCAGCAGGCTCTCCACCCCCTTCTGTTGCAGCCGTGTGCAAGCCGGGCTGCAACCTGCTGCACGGGGGCTGTGCCGTGCCCGGGGAGTGCAGGTGAGTGCCCCCCGCCCCCACTCTCTCTTCCCGACGTGCAGACAGCTGCTCACACTTACACGCATGCACACATGCTGCACAGGGTGGGCCTGCCGTGCGAAGGGTGCTGTGTGGGGCCTCAGGGAGGGTGGCTGGGACAGTCACTTCCAAGGGGCGCGGGTCTGGGGACCCAGTGCCCCCTCAGCACAGGTGTCCGCAGCACAGGGACACAGGGGCAATGGAGCTCGAGCACCCAGATCGAGGAGAGAAGCTGGCAGGGGTGGGGCAGGACCCCGCAGGGAAGAGGGGCCCCTGGGGGCTTGGAGCTGGGCGAAGAGGAGGGAGGAGGGACCAGGGCAGCTGCTGTGGGGAGAACTGGTGGGAAGGCTGCTGCAGGGGTGAGGGTGGAAGGGGGTGGCCAGCAGGAGGTGGAGAGGTGGGCAGGTCCTTCAGACGTCCCAGAGAGGGTCTGACGTGGGGTGAGAGGAGTGGGGGGTTCAAGGAAGGCCCCAGGCCTCCTGGCCCCTGCACTGAGCTGAGTGTGAAGCTTCGAGAGTTGGGGTGGGGCAGGAGGGGCCGTGTCTGCCTTCCTCCAGGCGGGGTCTTCTAGGCAGAGGGGTTGATGGGGGTGGTCCTGGCCCAAGGCTCCAGGGGCACCTGGGGTGTGCAGATGGTTGAAGCTCTGGGCTGGGAGAAGATGGAGAGAGGGGGCCGGAAGGGTCCAGGCCTCCTGCTGGTGAAGCCGCAGGCCCCCTGGGGGTTCTGGCAGCCAGGGACAGACAGTGGGTGCTCGGGTGCCGAGGATGGCTGGGGCCCAGGTGGACACGCTCTGCCCAGGGCCTCCCTGGGGGGCGGGTTTCCCCTTTTCAGACAAGGATAGCACAGAGACGTTAAATTACCTTCTCAGGGTCACACAGGAATGAGTTTGGACAGGAAGGCAGGGTTTGGGAGCCAGGAAGGGAGGGGTGGTGACCCTGCTGCTTGTCCTGGGGTAGCTCTGGCCCCAGGGAAGGGCCAGGTGCTGGGGCTTCGCTCACCTAGCCTCTCACACCGCTGGGTTTCAGGCCTACCCAGTGGGCCGCCAGGTGGGGGCACAGCAGGGGTACGAGGGCCACCAGTGGGGGGTCAGGCCCAGGGCAGGTCCGAATTCTGGGTGGGAGAGGTGGTGTGAGGCCGGTTGTCTGTCCAGGGAGGGGCCTGCCCACTGACTTGGGGGGGCCATGTGAGCCCGGGGAGCAAGTCCAGTGGGGCCGGGTCTCAGCCCTGCACACCTTGGCTCATCCTGGAGGCCACAGTGCCATGGCCCTGGGGGTCTGACCAGCCCGGAGGGAGGCCAAGGTGGGAGGGAAGCTGGTCTCTGCCCCACCCTCCCCCTGCAGGCCAGGGCTGAGCAGGAAGCCGAGGGGCCGGACTCCTGGGAAGGAGGCCCTTCGGGCCCTGTATGGGGGAGTAGGTGAGCCCCCACCCGCCCTCTCCCAGCCCTGTGGGTGAGGCCCAGCTGCTGCAGCGGCTCAGGACTCAGGTTTCAGGGCAGGACACCCCCACCGGATGCTGCTGCGGAGATGGCCCTGCCTTCCTGCCGCCTCCTCCCTGGCTCCTGGAGCCCTGGGCCAGGGAAGCGGGGGTCTGCCCCACCCAGGCCCGAGAGCACACCCCAGGGACCCAAGCTGGGGACCCGAGCCCCTCACAGCCCTGCCCAAGCCTGGTCCCCCACGTCACCTGGAGGGCTCGGGTCAGGGTGCATGGCCTGCACCTATGTGGGCCCCTGGGTGCGCGGGATCAGCTTGGCAGAGCCCCTTCTCTCCACCCTCAGCTTCCCCGTCCTGTGCCCACTGACCGGCAGGCCGCTGTCCCCTCCGGTGGTTGTGGGGCTCGGGGGCAGCCCAGGAAGGGCCGTGGCTCCTTCCTTGTACAAAAATAAATTCACGTGGCGGTGCCGGCGTGGAAGAGACTCGGCCTGGACGTCCCGCCCTTCCCCAAGGACCTTGCAGTTCTCAGAATGGGCCTCGGGGTCCTGGTCAGGGTCTGACGGCCCCAGGTCCCTGCTGCAGGACAGCGGGGCCCTCCCCTGACCATTGGGTCCCCAGTCATGCTGAGGTCTGGGCTCTCGGATCAGGCGGCACAGGTGGCCTCTTCTGCCCTGACTACCTGCCCTCCTCCTGCAAGACTTCCTGGAGGGGATGCTGGCCCATAGCACGGGCGGGGCTGGGCTGCGGGGTCCTGGCCTCTTTGCCAGGGAGCAGGTGGCTCTTCCCGGGTCCAGCAGGGCTGTCCTGGTGCAGCCTTGGGCCTTGGGCCCCCACCTGCAAAATGGGCCCTCGGTGGGGCTTTATTGCCCTTGAGTTTCAGGTGAGGTCGCAAGCTGGGCCCAAGGTCACAGGGCTGGGGCCAGGCCGGGAGCCCCTGCTGATGTCCCACTGGGCTGCTGGGACCAGGTGCTGCAGGGCCCGGGCAGCCACGGGCGCGCCTAAGCCGGGGCCCTGCGTCCTGGGGTCCCAGCAGGGCTTCCCTTCCCCAGCGCCTGCTCCCGGGGCCCCACGCAGGGGCAGGTCCCGGTCCCAAAATAGCTCCGGGAGGAGTGACTGGACAGCTGCGGCCACTGCCCTGGGCCAGTGGCCGGGTGCGTCTGCGATGGCGGGGGTGGCCGGCCGCCGTGACCCCCACCTGGCCCCTGGCCTGCTCCAGGTCAAAGGCCAGGGGTGCCAGCCTCGGGGTGGCCCAAGTCCATAGGGTGTACCCCCACCGACCAGCCCCACGCCCCTCGTCTGTCCGCCCGCAGGTGCAGCTACGGCTGGCAGGGCCGGTTCTGTGATGAGTGCGTCCCATACCCTGGCTGCGTGCACGGCAGCTGCGTGGAGCCCTGGCAGTGCACCTGTGAGACCAACTGGGGCGGCCTGCTCTGCGACAAAGGTAGCAGGCGGCGGGCAGCCCGGCCTGCGGCTCGGCCCCCGTGGGGTGGGCAGGGCTCGTGGGGCAGGCCCGGCCCTGAGCATCCCGCCCCTGCCCCCAGACCTGAACTACTGCGGCAGCCACCACCCCTGCACCAACGGGGGCACCTGCACCAATGCCGAGCCTGACCAGTACCACTGTGTCTGCCCCGTCGGCTACTCAGGCAGGAACTGTGAGCGGGGTAGGTCGGTGGCCTCGGCCTGGCAGTGGGCTGCTTCTCGGGGGCCTGCCTGGGCCCCATCCCTCCGGCCCCTTTCTGTCCTGGACACTCCCTTACCCCGCCCCCCCCACCCCACCGTGGGGACTCGGGAGCGCCCTGGGAAGGCGGGCACCTGGGCCAAAACCCCCACCCAGTGCCGCCTCTGGTCCTGTGCAGCTGAGCACGCCTGCTCCTCCAACCCATGTGCCAACGGCGGCTCTTGCCACGAGGTGCCCTCCGGCTTTGAGTGCCACTGCCCGTCCGGCTGGAGTGGCCCCACCTGTGCCCTGGGTGAGTGCTGCTGGGCGAATCTTGGGGCTCCGGGCAGGCACCTGAGGGTCCTGAGGTAGGGGTGGGGCGGCAGCTGTCTCATCTGCACTCAAGTCTGTGGCCTTGGTGGCCCCGGAGGGAGTGACAGGGAGACCCTGGCATGTGATGGGCCCTCCACATGGAGACCCAGTCCGTGGGCCCCCTCCCAGCCCCGCCCACACGCCACCCCCACCCCCGTCCCTCTTCAGACGTGGACGAGTGCGCCTCCAGCCCCTGCGCAGCAGGCGGCACCTGCGTGGACCGCGTGGACGGCTTCGAGTGCATCTGCCCTGAGCAGTGGGCGGGGGCCACCTGCCTGCTGGGTAAGGGGCGGGGCCTTGTGGGTGCATGCGCTGCGGGCTCTGCATCCGGCGGCTGCTGTGGGGCTGCGGGGGCCGCGGGCGCCAGGCGCAGGGGCACGTGGGGCCGGGCCCCACGGCGCCCTCTTGTCTTCTCCACAGACGCCAATGAGTGTGAAGGGAAGCCGTGCCTTAACGCTTTCTCTTGCAAAAACCTGATTGGTGGCTATTACTGTGATTGCCTCCCGGGCTGGAAGGGCCTCAACTGCCACATCAGTCAGTACGGGTGGCGGGCCGCAGGCGGGTGGGCTGGGGCGGCACAAGGGCCCCGCCCCTGACCCCACCCTCTGTCCGCAGAAGACCGCGACTGTCATGGGCAGTGTCGGCACGGGGGCACCTGTGAGGTGAGCCGCAGCGGGCGCCCCGCCTCTGCGCAAACTCGGGAAGGGTGTGGGATGGAAGTGCCTGCCGCGCAGCCGCAGGACGCTCGCCCAGCCCACCTGTCCATCTGCCCTTCTGCCTGCCCCAGGACCTTGTGAACGGCTACCAGTGCACCTGCCCGAGGGGCTTTGGCGGCCGGCACTGTGAGCTGCAGCTGGACGAGTGTGCCAGCAGCCCCTGCCACACCGGTGTCTGCGAGGACCTGGTGGGCGGCTTCCGCTGTCACTGCCCCCAGGGCTTCTCCGGGCCACTCTGCGAGGTGAGTCCGCCCTTCTCAGCCCTGGCTGCTGTCCCGGGAGCCACCCTAGTGACCGGGAGGGACTGCAGTCAGGGCTGACCCGCCGGGTCCTGGACTGAGACGCAGTCCCCAAAGTCCAGGTGCCTGGTTGCACAGAGTGTATGGGGAGGGTCAGGGGTCCCTACTAGTGCCCTGACCTGTGTGGCTCAGTGGGTGGGCATCGTCCTGCAAACTGAGGGGTCGGAGTCACGAGTTCAATTCCCAGTCAGGGTGCGAGCCTGGGTTGCAGGCCTGCTCCTTGGTTGATGTATCTCTCTCACATGGATGTTTCTCTCCCTCTTTTTTTCCTTCCCTTCCTCTCTAAGAATAAATAAATAAAAATCTTTTTGAAAAAGGGGGTCCCTGCTTGTCATGCCAAGCCTGGTAGAGGCCCTGTGCGACCCCACCCTGGGACTGGAGGGCCAGGGGCTGCGATGGCCTGAACTGTGGGCAGCCCGAGAGGGGGCCCCAGGGTGTGGTGAGGGTGCCTGCTGGAGTGAGGGCCATGTGCGGGGGTCCAGCACGGGAGTGGGTGGCGCTGTCCGGGCAGGTGGCCCGTGCCCACTGCCCTCTGAGCAGCCCTGACCTCTGCTGGGGAGAGTGGGGAGCTGCTGGGGCTCGCAGGACAGGGCTGCAGGCTGCAGGCTTCCTGGGGCCAGGGTCCCGCCTGGGGCCAGGGGCCCGGCGGTGCTGTGTCTAGGGAGGACCTGCAGGCTGGTCTCAGGGCAGCGGTGGCATTGGGGAAGTGGGTCAGGGGCTGGCCTTCCTGCCAGCAGCAGGGGTGATGGCCGGATGCCGCCTGGCGGGCAGAGGAAGCTGGCTGTGGTGGGCTGACAGGCCCAGAGGCCCGCAGGTGTTTCCGTCCAGCCGAGTGGCCTGGACAGTCCCGGTGGGACGTTCTTCAGGGCCTGGCTGTGGAGGCCTGGTGTCTGGGGCCCCTGGGACTCTGGGAGTGGACAGGATGCCTGGCCAGTCTGCTAGGAGCAGCTGGGTCCTCATGATACCCCACCCTGCAGGTGGATGTCGACCTCTGTGAGCCGAGCCCCTGCTGGAACGGTGCCCGCTGCTACAACCTGGAGGGCGACTACTACTGTGCCTGCCCGGAGAACATGGGTGGGAAGAACTGCTCTGTGCCCAGGGACCCCTGCCCTGGAGGGGCCTGCAGAGGTGGGGGCGAGGCCTATCGGGTGGGGGGCGTGGCCTGCAGAAAAGGGGCCCTGGCTGACCCCTCCCCTTTGCTGCAGTGATTGATGGCTGTGGGTTGGAGGCTGGACCCCGAGTGGCTGGCGTGGCAGCCCCTGGCGTGTGTGGCCCCCATGGACACTGCGTCAGCCTGCCAGGCGGCAACTTTTCCTGTATCTGTGACAGCGGCTTCACGGGCACCTACTGCCATGAGAGTGAGTGGCCACGGGCCGTGGGCTGGGCAGGGGCCGGCAGCCTTGGGCCTTGCTCACGCCAGCCTCCCGCAGACATTGACGACTGCCGCGGCCAGCCGTGCCACAACGGGGGCACGTGCATTGACGAGGTGGACGCCTTCCGCTGCTTCTGCCCCAGCGGCTGGGAGGGAGAGCTCTGTGACACCAGTGAGTGGCCCCGCCAGGCTCCCCTCCCTGGCCGAGGCCTCTGGGTGCTGGGCACCCACATGCTGTGCCCGGTTTGCCCAGTACCTCCGACCTGGTCCCGGCTCTGCCACCGGCGCCTTTCCCCGCCCCTCTCTGTCTCTCTGGGCCCAGCTCCAGCACCTCTGCCCCCAAGAAGCCCTCCCTGAGTGCCGGTGACCCTGGCTGACCGGCGTCCTCGCCCCCAGATCCCAACGACTGCCTTCCCGATCCCTGCCACAGCCGAGGCCGTTGCTATGACCTGGTCAATGACTTCTACTGTGCGTGTGAGGACGGCTGGAAGGGCAAGACCTGCCACTCACGTGAGTGCCCACCCGCCCCACCCCATGGCCCTGCCCCAGCACTGGGGCCGCCCCCTGAGCAGCCTGTGCCCGCAGGCGAGTTCCAGTGCGACGCCTACACCTGCAGCAATGGTGGCACCTGCTACGACAGTGGCGACACCTTCCGCTGTGCCTGCCCCCCCGGCTGGAAGGGCAGCACCTGCAACACTGGTGAGGAGGCTCCGGGCCCTCGGGACACGGGGTGCCCACCCCCATCTGGCACGCTACCCCTGGCTGGGCCGGGACGTGGCGGGGATGCCCGTCTGTCCAGCGCCAGACAGACAGGCCCCCTTCCCCTCTGTGCCCCTCACAGCCAAGAACAACAGCTGCCTGCCCAACCCCTGCATGAATGGGGGCACCTGCGTGGGCAGCGGCGACTCCTTCTCCTGCATTTGCCGAGAGGGCTGGGAGGGCCGGACCTGCACCCACAGTGAGCGCCAGGCGGGGGCAGTGGAGGGAGGAGCGGGGCAGGGGGCTGTGGGGTGGGGGCTCCCCAGGCCTGTCCCTCCTGCCCCTGCCCGTGGATGTGTCGCTCCACCTGCCCACCAAAGCACAGTTACACCTGAGACCTGCTGTGCTGCCCCTGCCCCTCCCAGCTCTGTAGCCCACCCCTTGCTGCACACTCCGGGCCCCATCTACCTCCTGCCAACTGCTCACCCTGCGGCCAGGCCTTGTAGCCCCGCTGTCCGCCTCCAGGACTCGGCCTTCCGTGATTCCCAGGGCCACCTCCTTGTGAAGCCACCCCGCCCCTCCCCCCAGCCTCCCAGCACGGCCACGTTGTGGCATGTCCGGGGCGCCCACACCAGGCACGTGGTGGGGGGCTGGGTGGAAGAGGCCGTGCTGACCAGCCCTTCTCCTTTCTCCGACACAGACACCAACGATTGTAACCCTCTGCCTTGGTGAGTGGCAGCTGGGGGCTGGCCACCCTGGGGAGCTCGTCCTACCCTGGGGCCCCCCTGACACCCACCCTCCCTCCGCAGCTACAATGGCGGTGCCTGTGTGGACGGTGTCAACTGGTTCCGCTGCGAGTGTGCGCCCGGCTTCGCGGGTCCCGACTGCCGCATCAGTGAGGCGCTGGGGGTGGCTAGGTGGTGGGGCTGTGGGGCCTGGCCCAGGGAGTTCCTCCCAGCGCTGGTCTGGGGTCAGGGTCGCCAGAGTCCAGTGGGGACATGGCCACCCCTTCTTTCTCCTGGCCTTGGTTTCCCCACCTGTCCATGCCCAGCCAGCAGCACCCCTTTGTTTGCCCCACCCTAGCATCTGAGGCTGCCCGGTTAGAGGAGAGACCACAGTGGGGTGTAGGGTCTGCCCCCCAGGCCCTGCCTACCCTGGTCCAGAAGCAGGTGGAAGAGGATAGGCTGGTGCCCACACAGCCTTAGGCCAGTGGCAGTGCCAGGCCTGGCTCAGAGGCCCTGTGGGGCACAGGGAGGACCCCACTCACCTGGGATGTCCCCGCTGACCCGCACGGGCCTCTCCGGCTGCTCTGGGCTGTGGCCCAGGCCCTGTGGGGGGTGCGGCCCCCGCTGCCCACTTAGCCAGCCCCTCCCCTGCAGACATCGACGAGTGCCAGTCCTCCCCTTGTGCGTACGGGGCCACGTGTGTGGATGAGATCAACGGCTACCGCTGCAGCTGCCCGCCCGGCCGGGCCGGCCCCCGGTGCCAGGAGGGTAGGTGGGATCTGTGCTAGGCCGGGGGGGGGGGGGTGAGACCTGGCCTCCGGGGCACTGTGCCACGTCCCAACCCTCTGCTGTCTCCTCAGTGGTCGTGTTCGGGAGGCCCTGCTGGTCGCGGGGTATGCCCTTCCCACACGGGAGCTCCTGGGTGGAGGACTGTAACAGCTGCCGCTGCCTGGATGGCCGCCGGGACTGCAGCAAGGTGCCGGGGGCCCCTGCCCTGTCTGGGTCTGATGTCCTGGTGCCCCTGGCCCATGGGGGCCCCATTTTTTGTCCATGACCCTGACACCCACCCTGTGAGAACTAGGAGCTGCTGCCAGGGTCAGGGTGGCATGAGCCATGTCCACCCACCTCTATTGGACACCCAGGAAGGAGGGCCCCCTGGCATAACCAGGCCCCTGTCCACATTGTGCAGTTGGGGAAACTGAGGCTTCCCCTTGCGCAGGCTCCAGAAGCCCGAGGCCTGTGTGCTCTCTGCACCCCGCCTTCCACTGTCCCTCCTCAGGTGGGAACCCTTTCTGGGACTAGGTGCAGCCTAGAAGCCTGGGCGATGGGGTAGTGTGGTCCTAGGACTTGCTGACCCCGACCCCCTCTGCCTCCCCATGTGCGTGCCCGGCCAGGTGTGGTGTGGGCGGAAGCCTTGCCTGCTGGCCAGTCAGCCGGACGCCCTGAGTGTGCAGTGCCCCCTGGGGCAGCGGTGCCGGGAGGAGGCCCCAGGGCAGTGCCTGCAGCCGCCCTGCGCAGCCTGGGGGGAGTGTGGCCCCGAGGGGCCCCTGCTGCCCGGCACCCCCTGCCTGCCGGGCTCCGGCCACCTGGACGACAACTGCGCCCGCCTCACGCTGCGCTTCGACCGCGACCAGGTGCCCCAGGTGAGCCGTCTGGGAGTCCGAGGTGCCCAGGTGCTCAGGCCTCTCCTTGTGGCCGCCCAGACATCAGGGAACACTTCCAGCTGCCCTCCACGTAGGCTGTGGCCCCACCCCTGTGTGGTCGGAAAGGCAGAGGTTGGCTCCGTGGCTGCTCAGGGACCCTGGCCCTGTGGGGTCACATGAGTGGGAGCCCCGTGGGGCCTGTGGGGGCAGCAGGGAGGCCAGGGTACCGGTTGGTCCGTTCTCCCAGGGGTCTGACTGATGGTGGCCTCAGGCCATCAGGGGAGGGGCTCAGTGTGTGAGGCCCCGCCCCCTCGGGCCTGACTGTGGTGCTGCTGCTGCTGCTGCAGGTGGCAGTGGCCTCCCTGTGTCCCCACTCCATGGCCCCAGGTGGACTGTGGGGCGCGGGCCTGCTTACATGCTGCCCACCTCTGCCCAGGGCACCACCGTGGGCGCCATCTGCTCGGGGATTCGTGCCCTGCCGGCCACGAGGGCGGTGGCCCGGGACCGCCTGCTCGTTCTGCTCTGTGACCGGCCGTCCTTGGAAACCAGCGCCGTGGAGGTGGCCATGGTGAGTGCTGGTGGGCAGAGTGGCCAACTCTTGGGGTCCTGCTCTGAGTGTGCCCTTGGGAGGTGCTGGTAATACAGGGGCCAGGCCGGGCCCATCCCCGGGGGTTTGGGCTGCGCCTGCTCGGGGTGGGGTGGGTGCTGGGTGCCCTGGCCCAGGGCTGGTAGGTCCCACTGGCCTGCTGGGGTGAGAGGAGGGACAGTGGAGTCAACCCCAGGACTCAACAGGACACTGCATCATTGAGGCTGGAGGCCTGGTCAACACTGGGCCTGCAGCTGGGGCAAGCCATGGGTCACATAGGCCAGGGGGTGGGGCACATGTGCAGGTTCCAGAGGACAGGAGGGACTGGGGCGTGGCCCAGTGCCTAGGGAGGTGGAAATCGGCCACAGTGGAGTCAGCTTCTCAGGGGGCATGGACCAGGATGGGGGGGTCCCTGTCCTGCCTGCTGAAATGAAGGCTCTGGCTCAGGTGGGCAGAGACCCAGGGGTCCAAAGGGGAAGTGGGTGGAAGTGCTGGTGGGGCATGTGGGGTTGTGGGCAGTAAAGCACTGTCGATGGCCTAGTCGGTGGCAGTGGCTCCCTGCTCTGCCCAGGCCACACCCCTGGTCCGGTGCGGTCCTGCGCAGGGGCCACCGCAGCTGGTGTCTATCCCTGCAGCTGGGCAAGAGGCCCAGCACTGGCTTGATGCTGGCCCCGCCAGGGGGAGGGGCATGGGCTCCGGAGCAGGCGGGCCTCAGTGCTGCCCTCCGCCACAGTCCTTCAGCCCCGCCTGGGACCTGCCGGACAGCGGCCTGATCCAGAGCGCAGCTCACGCCATCGTGGCAGCCATCACGCAGCGGGGGAATAGCTCGCTCCTGCTGGCCGTCACCGAGGTCAAGGTGGAGACCGTCGTGGTGGGCAGCTCCTCCGCAGGTGAGCGGGGCGGGCGGGCGGGTGGCCGGAGGTGCCGGGCCGGGGCTGGGCACGCCTGGGCTGGACACCCTGCCTCCTGCAGGTGTGCTGGTGCCTGTGCTCTGCAGCGTGTTCAGCGTGCTGTGTGTGGCCTGCGTGGCCGTCTGCGTGTGGTGGACCCGAAAGCGGAGGAAAGAGCGGGAGCGGAGCCGGCTCCCGCGGGAGGAGAGCGCCAACAACCAGTGGGCCCCGCTCAACCCCATCCGCAACCCCATCGAGCGGCCGGGCGGCCACAAGGATGTGCTGTACCAGTGCAAGAACTTCACGCCGCCGCCGCGCCGGGCGGGCGAGGCGCTGCCGGGGCCCGGGGGCCATGGGGGCGGCGGGGAGGACGAGGAGGACGAGGATCCTGGCCACAGCGAGGAGGACTCCCTGGAGGTGGGGCACTTCCTCTCGCACAAACTCACCAAAGAGCCCAGGGGCTCGCCGGGGAGGCCGGCCCGCTGGGCTGCGGGCCCCAAAGTGGACAACCGCGCAGTGAGGAGCACCAACGAGGCCCACCGCACCGGCCAGGACTAGGGCTGGCCACCGGCCAGGCCAGCACCTGGGACCCCTCGTGGCTCCGCTGACCGTAGGAGGCTGAGGCTGTGTGCATAGTTTCTTTATTTTGTGTAGAAAAACCAAAAACCAAAAACGAATGTTTATTTTCTACGTTTCTTTAACTTTGTGTAAATTATTTGATAGTTGTCAGGCGGAAGGCAAGGGCGTATTCTTGGGCAGTCGCTATTTTTGTATGGTTTCTGTGTGTGGCACCTGCCGCGTGGCAGGAGAGGCATTGCTGTGTTCTCACGAAACTGCCTGAGCCCAGAGGTGGTGCCCTGTTTACAGAATCTTCCCTTTTATTCCTCACTTGGGGTTCTCAGTGGCTCCAGGCCAAAGAGCTGGTGGGACCCGAGGCCCATGGTGTAGATGGGACCCGTGGCTGACAGTGTGGCCCGTGGCTGTTGATGGGACCACCCGAGGCTGTTGTGGGACCTCCCGTGGCTGACAGTGTGGCCTGTGGCTGCTGGTGGCACCTGTGGTGGCCAGTGGGGCCGGCGGTGGTCGGCGCGGCCAGCCCCTCCTGTCCGTTGGCCTTGCCCGCTGCCGCCCGGAACACGCCCCCGACGTCTATCAGCTGTGCTTTCTGAAGTGCCCTTCCTGGCTGCTCTGTCCCCGGGACGGTGGCAGCACTGACGCCGCGACAAGTGCCTTCACACAGACTCTCCCTCGCACCTGACGACCCCTGCCGTGGGCACCAGGCCCCTGCCCACCTGCTGGCCCCGGCCCCCTTGTGAAAGTGCATTTTTGTAAATATGTACATATTAAATGAATCACTCTGTATATTTGATTTAATAACTTAAACGTTTTGGCTCCCTTGTTCTCTGGGTGCTGCTCCTTTGTTGTTTAGTGTTGGGGCAGGGTGGGGTCTCCTCTGCAGAGCCTGGCGCAGGGGGTGGTGCCAGGGTGTGGCTGAAACTTGGGCCAGCTGGTGGCCAAGGTGGCTGTGACCTGCGGGAGGGGCCTCCCAACCCCAGGGCCCCACGGGCAGCCTGGGCCTCCAGTGTGCCCAGTCCCACACAGCGGACGAAGGCGTCTTGGAAGCATTCCAGGGGACTGGCAGGGAGGTGCTTTGCACCGACACCCTCCTGACCACAAGGAGAAAACACTCCGTAAAGTGGTTTTGAGTTGCCCTGCTGGGATGGCTCACTGGGTCGCAGTGCAGGCCGGCAGCCGGAAGGTCGCAGGGTCGGCTCCAGGGCCAGGTGCATGCGGAGCGACCAGGTGGCACCTCTCTCCCCCTCTCTGTCCAAGAAGCAGCAAAGCCAGGTCCTCAGTGAGGGCTAAAAAAGAAAGTAGTTTAAAGCCACTTAGCCACAGAGGGCTGTCGGGATTTTGAGGAAACGCCAGGTCGCACTTGAAAGAAAGAGGCCGTGAGGCCATGAGCCCCATCTCGCTGGCTGGCGGCTGCACTCGCTTGGGGGCCTAGAGCCAGCTGTCGCTCAGCGCCTGTGCCCCAGCCGTGAAGTCAAGGGACTGGGAAGCCAAGACAGAACCTGCGAGAAGGAGAGAGCCCCACACGCGGCCTGGGCCAAGCTGCCGGCTGGCTGCTGACAGGCCAGTCACTGCAGGTCGCACTGGGTGTCACCGTGGGCCTCTGGGCGCTGACACACAGGCTGCGGCAGGGGCGTGGCCCCTGGCAGGGGCGCCAGCTGCACCCCACCGGCAGGGCCTGCTGGAGGCCTGCACGCTCACTGGGGTTCCATGGTGAGGGCAGAGCCAGGGTCCCCACACAGGCCTGGGGCAGCTGCCCCTCCTTCCTCCTTGCGTCCCTCTGTGGTCCCCGAGGCACCCTCTCCCTGCCCGGCTGTGGACTGGGGGAACTGCTGACCCACCAGGCTGGCCCATGATCCGGTGGGCGGCCTGCTTGGGGTGCAGGGCAGTGTGGCTGGGATGAGTCCTCCCTCTTGCGAGCTGCCCACAGTTTCCTCTGTGTTCTGCCCTGGGGACCGTCCCCGCTGCCTCTGCTTGGAGACAGCACCGCCCAAGAGTCTCCCGAGGTTCCTCCTGGGTGTCCCCAGGGCAGCCAGGCCCATTAACCCTCGCTCAGTGGGAGGGACACTCACGGGGCGGGGGGGGTGTCCTGCCTAGGGCCCTGCATGGGGCCCCACCCCTCCTCTGCACCTCACTTAGGAGAATGGCGTGTGGCCCAGAGACATGACACCCCACATCCTCAGCTCATCCTGCATCACCCCAGATGCCGCAGGCTCTCTCACCTCGCACTCACACCCCATCCGGGTGGGGCTTCAGGGTCTTCCGCTTCTACACGGACACAGAGGTGGCCTATGCTGGGACCCCCAGTCCGCGCCTCCAGGGAAAGGAAGTGCGTGGGGTGGAGATTCGGGGAGAGTAACAGTGCAGCAGCGGAGAGGGAGGGGCAGGCCGGCAGGGCAGCGATTGAAGTGAAGGCCACTTTTCACTGAGCCACATGGAGACCAGGCTGCTGGCAGTGTGCTGTGTCGCCTGGGCAAAGCCTTGACATAGGGGCAGGCACCGGACTCAGCACCAGTGCCCGCCCCTGAGGCCCATGCAGGCCCCTGCCGGGTGGGGCGGAGGGAGCCGGGGCATAGAGCCCCCTGGGCCCACAGCGCATGTCCTGGGGACAGCAGGTCCATGGTGCACGTGACACTGATGTCTGGGGGGTGTGTGTTACACAGCCACCTTCCCCACTGACTGACACACATGTCCTCGCACTTCTCACTGGGGGGAGAGGTGCTGTGTGCAGCCGCGTCAGCAGCCACCCCCACGCAGCAGCCAATTTTCCTCACCTCCGTTCCTGTGGGTCAGGGAGCCGGGAGGGGCTTGGCCCCGCGGCTCTGGCTGGGGTCCCTGGCCAATGCTGCTGGCCCGCCTGTGCACAGGTGTTCCAGGGGGCAGGGGGCGGCTCACCGCTGGGGGTGTGTGTCGAGAGTGAGTGTACCTGAATAGTCAGGGGGCAGCTGAACTGACCAGGAGAGTCTGTTCTCCGTGGAAAGCCCACTAGGGGGGTCCCCACAAATTAACAGAGACGCGTGAAGAGTCTGCACCAGCCACGTCTGTCTCTTGTGTCCTTTTGCTAAAAGAGAGTTTCAGTGCTTATGTGGTGAGTCCTATCCACCCTCCAGAGTGGGCTGCAAAGAACTTTCCAAGTTCAGGGCCCACTGGGGTGGCTTTTGCCGAGTGGAACCTTCACCATCGGCGCCCGGGTCTGTTGATGACCTGGGATGTGTTCCAGGGGCTGGTGCCCAGGGCCCTGTGGACAGTGCCGCTCTGCTGATCAGAAGTTTGAATCTGCGTGTGGTCGTCTGTCTGTCCTTCTCTTTGTGGCTCCTGGGTTTTGGGGTTTTGGGGTTTGGAGGTGCCACAGAGAACACCCTTCCTTCTCCCAAGCACTCCTGAAGGGTCAGATGAGCAGGCCTGGTGGGTGACCTTCCGGCCCCAGCTCAGCGGGCCTGGGGGTGCAGGCAAAGGCGCATCTGCCCGTGTACGGTGGGCCCAGGCTGGAAGCCCCGTGGAGGCCTGAGCCTCACCCAGCCCTTCATGTCTCGGGGCCGCCGTCTGGCCGCCCCTGCTCATGGGCAAGTCTCATGGCCAAGTGCGGCCCTGGGGCCAAAGGCCCGGGCCACATCGCCCAGCATCCCCTGCTCCTCCCTCGGGCCAGATGGCAACTTCCAGGGGCGGTGCGTCATCCTGCCCACTGTGGTGATTGCCCCCCGGCTCGTTAGTGTGGGGTGGACGGTCTGGGCAGGTGGGCAGTCCTCCTGCTGGACTCACAGCCCACGGCCAGCTTCCCGGAGAGCTTCTGTGGCTGGGTGGTGGGTCCCCTGAGGTCTGGCTGGTTCTCGGGGCCTCGTGCACAGGCCTGGTGGCTGAGCGACCGGCCCAGCTGGTCGTCATCATGGCACAGCTCTGAGAGGGCCCAGCAGACTCAGGCCTTCCCCTCGGACGTGCCCTTGTGGTTGGAGGTGGCCACAGGCTGGTCTCCAGTCAAGGACAGAGGACCGTGGTTGTGCGCCGCCCCTCCCCCACCCCGGCAGGCACCTTGGCCAGCAGCTGCGGGGGCCACACTGAGGCTTGGCTGAGTCCGGCCCTTCCAGCATCCCTGGGTCTAAGCCCACCCCACTGGTCCCAGCAAGTAGCCAGAAGGGTCTCGTCGCAGCCCTCGGGTCCTGCGGCGAGCAGGCCTTCGAGGGTGAGATTCCGGGCCCACAGTGGTGAAAGGCGACTTGAGGGGCGCTGTGCTTGCCTGCCGTGGGCAGCCATGTGGCTGCGGGCTGTCCGGCCGCTCCGAACCACGTGCAATGACCTCAGAGGCCATTCCGCGTGCCTGGCTCTCGACCCGGTCCAGGAGCAAGGCTGTTCCTACAACCATGGAAAAGCTCTCTGATCTCTGAGCTGCTGGGTTGGCATGCTCCCAAAGCGGTGGCATCGGCTGTGAAAGTGAGGGCCCCGACTGGGACAGAGCTGAGCCCCACAGTCTCAGACATGGGGGAAGACAGGGGCTGGGAGAACCCTGCCAGGCAGAAACGCAGCTTCCCCCAGGGCGGGGCCTGCAGTGACCTCACCTGATGTGGCTGCTCTGCAAGCCGCCAGACCTGCAATTAGCGTGGGGTCCGGCCGTCCAAGGGGTGAGTACAGCCCTCACCAGGAAAAGAAGACTCAGGCATAAAAAGCTTTGCAACATTTGTTGTTTGTATTGTCAGACACTGGCTGGGGGGAGGGGTCTAAGAGGCCCAGACTGGGGCGGGAGGACAGAGGAGGGGTCTGCAAGTCTCGGCTGGGGCAGCAGGATGCCCCCTGCGGCGAGGCAAACCTGCCGAGACCTCGAAGCCATGGGAGACTTGGAATTTGGCGATTTTAGCTCAGGATGATGGATGTGTCCCTCTCTTGTTCCCCAGGTGGTTGACTGAAACCCCAGCTCAGGGACGGCCTACTTTGGCCAAGGCTGAGACGCTGGGAGGAAAGGTCCTGGGCTCCGCTCCCTGGAGGACCCAGGACGCAGACCTCGAACCAGCCCCTGCCTCAGGGGACCACCTGCAGGACGCTGGGCAGGGACGAGGAAGGACAGAGAGGAATGGATTTCAAACCCAGAGGAGGTGACAAATGATAAATCATTCTAAGAGCTGATTCTTCACGGACGCAATCACCGTACAACAGAGAAACTATTAGGAAATTGAGTCAAGAAAAACTTAAAGTGGAAGAAGAAATAAGAGGAAAATAATTGCAGATAGAGAAACATTTTAATTATAAGAGAACTTGGCCCTGGCTGATGTGGCTCCGTGGGTTGGGCGTCCCTGGGAACCGAAAGGCCAGGGTTCAGTTCCCTGTCAGAGCACATGCCTGGGTTACAGGCCAGGTCCCCAGTAGGGGGAGCGAACGAGGCAACCACACATTGATGTTTCTCTCCTTCTCTTTCTCCTCCCCTTTCCCTCTCCCTAAAAGTAAATAAAATTTTTTTAAATCCCGTTTCTCATAAAATCAACATTTATACATGAGCATGGATACAATCCAGTGAGATCTGATCAGATCCCCCAGGGAGGAGTGGGGAGGCCGTTGCCGAGGCAACAGTAAACAGCCTGGGATGGGATTGGCTGGGAAGCTGAACCGCTCCAGAGTGCGTGGAACTATCGGGGTGTATATTGCACACCCCTGTTTTGGGCCCAGACTTCCAGGGAGAATATCTTTCATTTCATTTTTAAATTCAATTATTTATTTATTTATACTGAGATACAAAACCGATGATGGTACTCCAGAGCATTATTTTACACAGATATTGTTATTGCTTCTAGAGTTGCACATTGAACTCATGCACACAAATAAAAGAATCAAAAATGTTTATATGGATACACAAATAGTGCTATCCATGTACAATGCCCATCCTTATTATTCCTTCAAAAATTTGGGCAAAAAGTGTGCATTATACACAGCAAAGTACAGGTAATTCTTGTGGAAAGTGGTTATTCCAAAATTGTGAAGCTTGTGCATAAAGACTCTTCCTTTTGGACCAAACCTTTGCCTCTGGAATGCCACGGGGGGGCGGAGGGGGGGCAGGGGCAGGGGTGGGGCCCCACTTGCTCGGGAGCAGATCCCTGAGGTCTCACTTATTTGCGCCTTCTCATTACTTTCACTCTGCTTTTCCCTCAGACCACCCCAGTCTTGGCCCCGGGGGGCTCCTCAGGCCTGGCCTTGTGTCCTCTGATCGTCCTCTGCACTCTGGGTCCCTCCTCTTTCTCCATGTGACATGTTCCTGCTCACATGCCCGCCAGGGCCCCGGTTCCTCAGCAGAATGCACTGCTTCAGAGGACAGATCTGAAGTGCACAATCCGGGGACACTTGTAGTCGGAAACCCCAGTCATGGCATCAGACGTCCCTGCCGCCCCGGAGAGGTCACTCTGCCCCCCCGGAGAGGTCACTCTGCCCCCACAGGCGACCGCACTCCGGCTTCTGCCCCTGGGCCTGTCCGGCCAGCCCTCCGTCGACAGAGAAGCACCACGTGTTCACGCCTTTGTGCTGGGTGCCGATTTCCAGCCCTCAACCAAGACCGGTTTTCCTTGCTTTCAGAGAAGGTGGGGTGGGCGTACGGTGGGGGAGAGGGGGAAACGTCAGTCAGTTGCCTCCCGGACCTGCCCCAACTGGGGGCTGAACCCAAGACCTAGGTAAGTGCCCTGACCGGGAATCGAACCCCCAATGTTTTGTTTACGGCTCCAACCAACTGAGCCTCCCCAGCCGAGGCTGCCTGGCCCCTTCTCCCGCAGCCTCGGGGCTCACCCTCAGCGTCCCAGCAGCTATCAGTGATCCCTGTCCTTCACTCTGAAGAGCACAGCACTGCAGATGTGACCTCACGGGCTCAGTCCCTCTCCT
Source organism: Tonatia bakeri (assembly GCA_004024845.1). Taxonomy (NCBI): domain Eukaryota; kingdom Metazoa; phylum Chordata; class Mammalia; order Chiroptera; family Phyllostomidae; genus Tonatia; species Tonatia bakeri. Next base: position 4,804 of record PVIA01001729.1, on the reverse strand, counting down.
GGGACGGATGGACACAGAGCCTGACTGTGGGGATTTTGAGCACAGCCGCCACACCATTCTCATGCGAATACGTTGCTCTGGGGAAGTAGTGTGAGCGGGCATGAGGCCACAGCCGGTGTCTCCCAGCTGCGGACGGAGCGTCTCAGCGGCCAAGTAGGAGCTCTCCTGCTCCTGACGTCACCACACTGGGCAGCCACACATTTCCATTTTAATTATTAAACTGGAATCTCACTGTGGCTTGAGTTGCGTCTTCCTTATCTTCGGTCTTCAGCAGTGTGGCTGGGAAGTGCCGAGGTGTGATTCTCTTTGTGTGTGGGTGCTCCGGGCTTGGTGCGTGGTCAGTCCGCCTACGATGTTCCCAAGCTGAGATATTTCGGCTGTTTTTCTTTATAATTTTTTCCCAGAGATCACTCGTCTCCGATGCTCCTTTCTGAGTTTGCATTTCTGTTCTCCACGCTTGCCCACACTGTGCCCTCCCAGAGACAGTTTCTGCTGCGCACACGGTCTTGGCTTTGCCGGCCTGCTCTCAGCCGTGAGAGTTTCCGCTGCCCCTCGAGGAGGGCGGTGCACACTAACCCCTGGGAGTCCCGGGATCACACACAGTGCTGTCTGGGGGTGCTGGCCCGCTCCCGTCCAGCCTGGTCGCCGAAGGTCCGTCCCGTCCACCTTCCCTCCGCAGGCTGGGCCATCTTCTCCCACCCGGCTCTCTTCTACCAGCAGTTCACCGGGCGAGGGGCACTGGGGTTGTGCTGACAGGAATCTAGTGACACTGTCTTCTGTTGCAAGATGCTGCAAGGCACCCTGGCTGGTGTGTTTCAGTGGATGGAGCACCAGCCTGAGAACCAAAGGGTCGCTGGTGTGATTCCCGGTCAGGGGCGCACGCCTGGGTTGCAGGCCAGGCCCCCAGCAGGGGGCGCACGAGAGGCAGCCAATCAATGTATCTCCAGCACCTGGCTGTTTCCCTCCCATCCCCTTTCTCTAGAAAATAAACGAACAGCATCTGAAAGGTGTGGTGTTGCTCTGGGTGGCAGTTAACACCCTGGCAGGCTCTGGAAGGGGGTCGGTTTCGGGTCTGTTCTTAGTCCTGGGGTTTGGCTGGGGCTCGGCCCTCACTCTGGAGTTTGATTCTGAGTCCCAAGACCTGGTCTTTGTCCTGAGCCCAGTTTCTTCATCTGACTGGGCCAGAACTTTGTCCCCAGGTGCTGCCTGGGCCTGCCCGCCCCACTTCTGCCCTCGCCCCACAGTGGCCGCCTCTGCGGGGTCACATGGGGGTGTCCCTGCATCCGGCCCACCCTGAGATTGTGTGACTCGTGATGAGAAATCTGTTTGGTATTCACCCTATGTCTGGCACAGAACCCCTGAAACCCTTGGGCTTCCTGTGCAGCCAGCCATCGAGGTGTCTTTGGTTATGTCAATGGGGCGAGTTTTGGGAAACTCTTAAAGGTGGGGGGCTATTACCAAGGAGCTGACCTGTAAGTAGAGGGTTGGACCTTTCATCTCCTCCCCCCACCTCTCCGTGGGCACAGGGGCCGGTGGTCGCTGGCCAGGGGTTCACTCAGTCGTGGCGATGTAACTGAACCTCCCCAACACTCAAAGGACGGTCTGGAGGCCTCCCACACTGGGGACCTGGGGACCTGGGGCCCCCGGGGCCACCACAGGGCTCCTCTCCCTCCACTGTTGGGCCCAGCCCCTTCATGGCCTTTGCACCGGAGCCGTGTGAGCTGGTGGGGCTGCTGAGCCCTGCGAGTCACCGCAGCACCTCGGCGGAGGTGACCTCCGCCTGCCGGCCGGCCGGCCAGACAGTCGAAAACCCAGGTGCCTGCCGGGGCTGGAGACTGGTGCTTGCTAAGGGTGGTCACGTGGGACGCAGCCCCTCACCCCGACGCCGATTCCGGCCGGTCATGTCAGAGCTGCGCTGAGATTTCAGACCCCTAGCTGGTGTTGGCACGGTGCCGCGTGGGGGAGGGCCCGAATGAGGGCTGGTGTGGACTCCTCCTGCTGTGCCCTCCGCCGGAGCTCTCTCCCGTTCAGGACCGCCCCGCCCACTGCGCCCTCCCTCCAGTGCCCCAACTCTGACCTCTGCTTCCCGGGCCTGCAAGGCAGCCCCCTGGTTCGCCTCATCTTCCTGTACCCCGGAGGGAAACCGAGGCGAAAACCAGGGAGAGCATGGGACTTGCTGCACGCATTTCCCTCCCTGAAGGTCACGGCACGTTCCCCCTGCTGCTCAGCTCCCGGAGCAGCTGCCGCGGGGATTGGCCGGTTGCACAGCCAGGGCAGGAGCTGAGCGTGGCTCCAGCCGCAGCGCCACGCCCTCAGACGCGCCACCCGGACACCCGACAGCTGCAGAATCCCCAGGACCCGCCCGCCGGTGGGGAGGGTTCTGGTGGCGCACTCGCTCTGGTTGCTACTGTTGCCATGGAGAAGAGGAAAACGAGCTATGGAGATTGTGACCGGGGTGCGATGTCACTTTCTGCGGCTCGAATGGCGGAACCCCTGGATGACCCGAGGGCCGGTGTCCGTGCTGCTGCGCACAACCTTCACACAACCTTCAGTGCCGCGGCCGGACGAGAGAGGCGGGAACGCTGGCCTCCTTACGCACTACTCACGGCTCCTGAGCCGGGCGGAGAGGAAACATTCTGGAGCCGACCTAACAAGGAGTGCACTCGGCCTGGGACGTGGGCGGAGACTCGGGCACGGAGGCCCATCTCGGGTGGGAGGCGCGGCGGCGTGAGGATGTCTCCCCCTCCAGGAGCTCCTCCCCAGCGTGAGGCCAGGGGCGTGAGATGCAGCGTCGTCTGCGAGGCGGGAGAGTGAGGCGGCTTCCCCCGGGGAACGCCGAGGGCCCCGAGGCCGGCGGCTGTGTGGAAAAGTCGAGGTGCTGCTGTGACCGTGTGTGAAACATGTGTGTGCGTGTGCATGTGCGGTTTGCATGTGTACAGTGGCCTGGGCCCTGGCCGGTGAGGCTCCGTGGGTTGGGGCGTCGTCTAGTGACTGAAAGGTCGTAGGTTCGATCCCTAGTCTGCACACACGGGGGAGGCAACCAAGCGATGCTTCTGCTCACTGCGATGTGTCCCCCCACCCCCAACCCTGCCCCTGAAACCCTCGAGGACGTGACCTCCGGCGAGGACAAAAGGGACGGTTTGGCTCCAAGCAAAGGAAGCAGCCCGGCCTGAGGTGCACAGATGACGGGTTTTCCTCTCAGGAGGCCAGATGTGCCCAGCCAAGACGGCCCCGGCGTTCTCCTTCAGGCCGCTCTGCGGGGCAGGTAGGCCCTTTCTTGCGGCCTCGCGGCCTCCGCTCCACAACCTCAGCTGCCACGGGGCCGGAGGAGGGGGCAGAGGCTGAGGCCATACCGGAGGCGTGTGCCCACACCCCATCACACAGGCCACCCTTCTGGCCAGGCTGGGTCCTCGGGCTCCCCTGGGGGGGGCTGAGGGTGTGACCGGCCGAGCACGCGACCAGACAGAAGGGCCAGGGGATGCGCAGACAGGGACAGCTCCCTGTCACGGACCGAGGTGGCCATCTGGAATGTCTCCGCCAGCACATGTGAGAGACTGGCGACTCCGGTGACCCTGGGTGGGAAACTGGGCGTGTGGAGGGGATGCCATTCTATGCTGTGGCTTTGTCACTGCCTGCATTTACATACGCACAAGAAAGAAACAAAACATAGTTTTCAAAAAAGAAATGGGTCACAAAAGTGTGGCTTTTAGCCCTGGCTGGGGTGGCTCAGTAGACTGAGTGCCTGCTTGAGAACCAAAGGGTTGCCAGTTTGATTCCCAGTCAGGGCATGTACCTGGGTTGTGGCCAGGTCCCCAGTAGGGGGCGAGCGAGAGGCAACCACACATCAATGTTTGTCTCCCTCTCTTTTTCCATCCCTCCCCCGCTTTCTAAAAATAAATAAATGAAATCTTTTAAAAATATTTTAAAAATAAAAATTTAGAAATAAAAGGCTCGTCGGAAGTTTCCTGGCTGATAAGGAGCATGCCCCTTAAACCTGTGGTGAGAGTGATGGACTCTCAGCGTGCAGCTGGGGGTGACACGAGGACGCTTGTCCCCACTCTGCCTGCTCAGCGTTACTCTGGACATCCTGGCCCATGCAATAAGACAAGAACAAGGAATACGCAGTTAGAGAACCAGGTGAAAAAGGAGTCAGCAGCTGCATTACTGTGTATTTCCAGATCACATGGAAACTCACGTTGAAACACCAAAGTAACCATCAGTGGGGTGGTGGGGGAGGCGTCCTGGGCCACTGCTGTCTCGGCCACGCACAGATTCCTGGGGGCTGGAGACTCTGAGCAGGGGGCGGGCCTCTGCCCTCCCCACCCCCCCACCCCAGTCTGCCTTTGACCCCAGCTGGCCCCCAGCACCGGCACCAGCACACATGTTCTAGGTCTCACCGCCACGGCCCTCGGAGCTTGGGCCTGGCCTTCCTCAAGGCCGCCCCTCCCATGCTGGGCTTACGGGCCTGGGCAGGACCCTAGGCTCCTCTGCTTCACAGCCAGCCCAGGCCAGTGGGCTGTGCAGGTTTTCCCGGCACAGCCTCGGCGGCTGGCATTCCTGAGAGAGGGACTGGGGTGGTGACCAGGCCTGCCTGGGTTCTTCCCAGCCCACCAGGCCAGGAATGCCAGGGCGTGCTGGAGCATGCCTGCCTGGGGCCTGGCTCAGCCCAGCCACTCGGTGCATCTGTGAGGGTGGGGGGCAGGCTGGACCCTGCAGGAGACCTGGAGGGCTGGGGGCTTGAACTTCCGGGGCACTTGGGGGGGTGTGCAGGGGGTTCTCCCTTGTACTCAGCTACCTAGCCCCC
>PVIA01001728.1:0-253976 GCA_004024845.1 Tonatia bakeri | reverse complement strand
CCTCATTTTAGTAGCATAGTCAAACCATCCTCGTGGCCGTGTGCCTGGCCTTTCAAAACTTCGTGGTCAGCACACCTTAATTTTTCCAATTTGTTAACCCGAAAACCACCCTCATCAGCGTTGCACTGAGGCCTTAACCAAGCAGAAAAAAATGTTTCTTCCGTCTTTCCCAAAGTGAAGATAAAGAACTGAATTTTTTGTTCTTCTTTGCTGGGAGGTTTCCGTGTTATTATTGTTTAAAATCAATTATCCTTTACTCCATATTTTTTCTCCTGTTGTTTATTTTATCTGTCCCTTGGTCCCAGAGGGGCAGAATTAAGGCCCCCATTTGGTTTTTATTAGTGTAATCAGTTAATAGCTGTTCTATAATGCTTTACTTATTGTGTTAATTTTCTGTAGTTATGTCCAGAGGCAGCTTTCTGGAATACCAGATTTAAAAAAAAAATAGAAGATCTAACTTATTTCTTCTTTAATGGGTCCAGTTACCATTTATAGCTTCAGCTAAGATTGTTGAACCCTCTTGATTTACAAAGTAATGGGGAAAACATATATATATGTTTTCATACATATATGTATAACATACATGCACACACATATATAAATTGCAGCTATTATTTTATTTATTTATTTAGATTTTATTTATTTATTTTTAGAGAGGGAAGGGAGGGAGAAAGAGAGGGAGAAACATCAATGTGCGGTTGCTGGGGGCCGTGGCCTGCAACCCAGGCATGTGCTCTGACTGGGAATCGAACCTGCGATGCTTTGGTTCGCAGCCCACACTCAATCCAATGCCAGCCAGGGCACAGATACTATTTTAAATATATCTACGGTAAGCCTCACAATTCCATTAATATGGCGAAGGTAGAGACACTAACTTGCGTGTCCTTGCCGACATTCTCCTGTCACACTGGTCATTTGGATTTGCCTTGGATATGGCAAAAGTAGGAGAGTATGTTGTCTCAGGTAACCTTTGGCAGTCACTGCAGTCTGTTGCATCGGTGGCTAAATTCTGGGTCCCAGGGACCGTTATCCAATTACTGTTGGTGATTTTAATGATAATGTACCTTACACGGACTTCAGTGTTCATGGCAGTGGTCCTCAGATGACAATGGAGCTTCCAAGTGGAGCAACCTAAAGTACCCACAGAGTGAAGGGAGGTGTTTGTGATTCATGTAACGGATTGGGCTCTGATGTCAGGTTGTCTTCTGAGCCAGGTGAACACACTGAACGGAAGTGAACGTATCTGCCCCTAACGTAAACCGGCTCTAAGGCCCCCGGAGACCTCAGCTGCCTTCTCCCCCCGGGGAATAAGAACACGGGAGGAAAGTCCTCAGCTTTGCCATGCTGTGCAGTGAGCTGGTGAGCCAATGATGGCTCAGTGCATCAAGTCAGCGAGGAGGAACCACCAGGAGGTGACTGAATTCAGGACTGGCTGCTTCCCACGCATTGCGGAGCCTCTGCACACGGGCGTGGCACCTGGCACAAAACGGGCGCCCACCAATGCTGTTACAATACATTTGTATTATGCAGCCTATGTGAAACCCTATTTTGAGAATGGTTATTCGTGCAGTGCCATGGCTGGGAGTGGAAGTGAGCAGAGCTCTAGATGGAGAGTCACAGGGGCCACCTGTGTGACCTTGGCCCAGTCACCTCCCCCTTTTTGTCTTTTCTCCTTGGTCACAAAATGGGGTTGGGGAAGAACTGCCAAAGTAGCTTCTAACTAAGGAAGTCGGTGACCCTGTAGGAGACACCTGCCATGCACAGCAAATGAGAAGATTCAAACATCCCCCAACGTCCAGTGGCCAGAGCAGGGAGAGTGTGTCAGCTGTGGTTTACTGCCCAGCAAGGAGCACACAAGCCTGCCATGGGGATGGGACGCAAGGAGAGGACGGGCAGGGAATCTGTGTGCTAAGGGCTGGCTGGGAGTTCTATGCGAAGAGGGAATGAGGTCTCTCGTCATCGCGTGTTTTTGAGCTGCGGGATATATCAAATGCTGCCTTTAAATCCACGCAACAGCAAGTTCTGAGCACAGTGCATCACCTGCTTTGTCTGTGGGTGGAGGTGAAGTTGGAGAACTTTTCTCCCAGGCGGCGCCCTCGGAGGGCAATGGAAAGCGACACTGCAAAGTCAAAGCGTATTTGAAAGAAAGAGAAAAGTCCATATACATTTCAATGGGGGTACTTTTAAGGCATTTCAAGGAAGACTCTGAGAAATAATTACAAAGCTTAAACAGAAAAAAAAATCTTAACTTTGATCTGATTTTGTCCTGTAAAGCAATTAGGTGCATCATTTTGCAAGCACTGAGGTTAAAATTCTCGGGGCTGAACCCAAATGCTTTAATCTGAGTCTTGGGACTTCTACAATCCTCCCCTCGCCAAAAGAAAAGTTTTAAAAGTTAGTAAAATGAATTTCCAGAGAGATTAATGCATACATCATTTGCTGGTCAGCTTTCATAAAAGCCACTGCAGCAAAGAATAGATAGATTTAAGTCACACGACCACCCAGTTCATTGAATTAAGACATCAGGAAAGCTGATTTGACAGAGCAAGACGGTCAAGGTGCGATTGGATTTTTCCTTCCAATTGCTCTGCCCACAAGGGCTTCGGTGTCCGTGCGAGTGTCCTCAAAGGAAAACACAACTTCAGTGCAGAACACAGGGACAGACTAGGTTACCTGAAGAATAACAAAGGAGATAACTAAAATCAATGTGATAGCTCTAGCTGGTGTGGCTCAGTGGTTGAGTGTAGGCCTGCGAACTGAAGGGTCACTGGTTCAATTCCCAGCCTGGGTTGCAGGCCAGGGCGGTGCACAAGAGGCAACCACGCATTGGTGTTTCTCTCCCTCTCTTCCTCCCTCCCTTCCCCTCTGTCTAAAAATAAAATAAAATCTAAAAAAAAAAAAAAATCAGCGTGATAGATGGAGCCCCAATGTTAGGTTGTGTTTCCCTTTAATTTTTTCAACCTGAAACCCTTCATAGTTCATATATACAAAGGCTAGACTGTCAGTTCCCAGATGGCAGATAATGGATATTGGTCTTTATTTTGCATTCCCAATGCCTAGCACATGGATCTGAACTTATAATGGGTTTCCATGAAATGGAATAAAAATAGTTTGTTAATTAAAAAAAAAAAGTTGTGGAATATCTTCGCACCAGTGACTTGTGCCCTAACTAACTAGGAAGCCTAGCAGGGCCCAGGAGCAGTTGCCCGTGAGACAAGGCTCCGCCCCCCTTGCCACCGCTCCCTAGTAGCCGACTCTCTGCGACCTTGACTTTCTTATTTACCAGCCTGGTCCACGGGGCAGGCCATGGGGTGAGGGAAAATTCAGTATGTGTTACAGCGGTGTCAGATGTGAACAAGCTAAAGGTATAAACCTGAGCCTGTTTCCCGCAGCCCCACAGAAAGAGAAGGGAGAAGGGAGGTCTCCATCCGGGGCTCGGTGGGAATCTGGGGCGTGCACATTTCTACGACTGATCGGAGCAGGGCAAGGACACTAAACAACCCTCATGATGCCGGCACGGCTCGTTAGAGAGCTGCTGAAGTTGGTCAGATACAACGCAGGGTCCGGCAGAAGTAATGCTTGCGTGAGGGTGGTTGGTAGGGTAATGATATGGGTGTAATAATTTATAGTTCTAATGTGAACATTTCACCTAAAATGTCCTATGGTGTGCTTGAGTGTGATATGGTTATCTTATAGGATGGCATGCTTATGATTTTGCAATAAAAGAGTTTGTAATGAAAAAAGGGGGGTATTATTTGTGCCGGACCCTGTATATTCCCATCCCCCAAAAGGGTCCATCAGTCCATCTGTCTATTCCTTTCTGATATGAACTTTGTCCAGAGCTTTTTCAAAGTGACATCACCAGCCCATACCCGCTTCCTCAGCGAATAAAAATGTGGCAAGAATGGAGACCAAATCCAGATAATGCACATTGGTGAAAGTCCTATAATTGAAATCATTATTGCTTCAGACACCATTGCTTTAATCAGCCTGCTCATAAATCAATGCTTCTCATAAGTGAGGGTTTAAAATAAAGTACCGTTAAACAGCTTGGGCCTCTTAAAAGGTATGACGCAATGGGGAGGCTCCTGAAAATGGAGAAAAAAGTGGTTTCTGAATGGATCCACTGGTTCCAGCATTTTATTGCCCACTCAATTAAAAAAAAATATTGCCTGGTCCTTTCTTAGAAATGGCATATTGGAGGTCTATAATGGCCAAGCCTTTAACCCAGTCAACAAATGGACTCCCAGGAACAGTTAATATTTGATGTTTAATTGCTTTTTCTGGTTGGAGAGGAAAATAGGTTTCTTTCCTTCCTTTATTGAGTGACTTTTCAGAGATCACTTTGCGTGCTATAAAGGGGGAGAGGATTTTCCGAAAGTCGTGTGCATGCGTATGTATTTATATATGTGTGTGTGTGTACACCAAACCCTCCCGTGTATCAGGAGCTGCCGCTTTCCTCCCAATAACTCTGCAAGGCAGGTATTACTGTCTCCATTTCACAAAGAAAGCTGCGGAGGCTCAGAGACGTTCATTGCTTGCATGAGGTCACACAGGTGAGAAGTGATGGGAAGCTGAGTCTTTATTCCTTCCGCCTGCCGGTCACCCAGGTAGGTACACAGAGAGCCAGGGTGCAGGACCAAATGCCATGCCAATGGTCCCCATGGCTGGAGGGATTAATCCTGCAGCAGAATCTGGAATTTAGCAAATGACGCCATGCCATCCCCAAATGTTGAAAGAGCCCAGCCCTGATTTGCGCTTTTTCTGTGACAATGCCATTGGAACTGAGTGGGAAGAAGAACTGAACCAGACTTAGAAGCGATAGCACCTTCAAAGAGATTCCTCATCAGAGAGTTTGAAGCGGATGAGTAGGGAGGTCGGGCGTTGTCTTATTAGAACGATGCCCACGCAGAGTGCAAACGAACTTTCCGAGCTCCTCTGAGCATGTACTAAGAGAAAGAAAGGAACAGCGAGACATTGGTGGAAAGGGTGAAACCACCCCCCAAAACCCAGCCTCTATTCAGTCACCTCCAGTTAGAAAATGTCCATTTCAGCCACGTCACTTCTTCATCTTTCTCATGTCAGAAATTTGCTCCCAAAGGCCAAGGTGTTCTCTTTCTTTTCTTTCCTTCTTCCCACAAAACCAGGTATTATTTAGGCCCCTTGCAAAGCTGCCCAAACCAACAGCCCCTTCGCGGATTATCCCTTTCAAAGCTCAGGTGATAGGCCTCCTTGGGTTACACAGTCAATGCTTTTTTTAAAACAAGATTTTATTTCTTTATTTTCAGAGAGAGGGAGGGAAACATGGATGCGAGAGAGAAACATCCGTTGGTTGCCCCTCGCACGCACCACAGTCCAGCATGTGCCCTGATAGGGGACTGAGCCCGAGACCTTCCGGTTTGGTTTACAGGACGATGCTCCAACCAACTGAGCCACACGGGCCAGAGCACGTGGTTCATTTTAAATAAAAAACAAATAACCACTACTACCAACAACAAACATTCTAACCAAACACAATTCAACACCCGCCAGCAAAAGCCTGGAAAGTTCCCCTTTATCATGAAAAATCTGAAAAAATAAGTAGGAAAGTTTAGACCCAGAAAAAATAGCCCAACTCGAAAAGGCTTACCTGGGGCCAGCTAATGAGGTGGTAGGCAGCTACCCATGAGTAGCACATGAATGTTTAAGCTCTTTTCTCTGGGTGGGAATTTGATACCCTATGTATGGTCTTATACTAAGAGAATCTGATTCATATTATTCTGCCAATTTAAGGAGGCAAATCTTATAAGGGGGCCAATCTTGTGTGGCTCCCTTTTCATGCACATGAAAAGCACATTGTTCGGCGTTACTTGAGAATTTTCCTGTGGACTGAGCCCTGGACCACAGGCTCTTAACTTTTTTGTGTGTGTGATAACATATTTGAAAATATTAACAGCATCTGTGGTCTTCCAGGAAAATAAAAACAAAACATGTATTAACATTTGTACATTTCATGATATACCCACTCACTTTTGCTCAGGGATCTTTGCAGGTTTTTTTAGGCACACTGCTGGCTTGCAGTCGTAAGTCAAATTTCCCTTTCTGTTTTGGCTTCCAGAATGTTCTTTGTTCCACAATCTGGGGGATGTCCTTTTGTTAATGGTTCAAACACCGATGCAGTTTCTTCAGAGCTTTGTCTACAACTGGGCAACTAATGTTTGTAAAGTCAGTAAGTATAATGAATAATTTAGTTTCAATGTTTTCTTGAATACGACAGCACGTTATCACGCACACTCGGGTTTGGATGTGTGGCTGAGACCTGCCTTTCGGGTTTTCAACTTTAGGGGGAAAAAAAGCACAGCACATGTTCCCCCAGGAATCAAAGGTAGTGTGATGGATGCTGTAACAGAGAGAAAATCTTCGAAATGTGACTGGACAAGATCGTGCACGACTCTCCTTACCACACCTGTCAAAGTACACTTTCATTACATACATATGAAACGCACATGTGTAAAGCAGGGTCACACGGCCGTGAACATGGGTTGACGGTGCCCTTGCGTGAGAGTCTCCCAGGGCTCTGATGCTCTGAGTTTAAACAGCACTCAGCTGTCCAAGCCAGGGCGTGGTTTCTTCCCGTGAAATATTCTCATCATCAGGAACAACCAAATCATGATGACTATTGCTATTTTCTGATATTTAATGATCTCTAGGCACGAACCCCAAAAGGCTTTCTGTGCCCTCCCTACCTCCTATTCAGGAGGGTGCAACCAGACGACAGAAATGCCACGCTTGTCTGTCTGTCTACGGCAGGAACTTCCCCTGGGCAGGGGTCTCAGCCCGCGTTCCCAGCGACGGGGAAAAAATGCGAGCCGCCATGCATCTGGCCAAGTACACAATACTTTATCGCAAGGCGAAATTCCTTCCTCACTCCAGCTGGTGAACAGTTATGCCCCGGAGCCCAGGACGGTCATGCCTTGTAACTTTTTAACCTAGTTAGTGTAACTGCCAATATTATTCCTATTCACATAAATGCCTAATCCTTTCTTGAATCTTGCTTAGACCATTTGCCTCAACAATATCCTGCGGCAGCAAATTCCACAGGTAGATTATACGCTGTTTTAAAAAAGCATTCCCTTTTATTCATTTTAAATTTGTTACTTTTTAATGTCACAAGATAGCCCTTGTTTCTGCATTAAGTAGTGTGGGGTGCAGGCATTTCAGATGGAGCTTTAATTCTTCCAAGCACTTTCTTTGCCATTATTAAAACCTGATCTTTGTATATTTTCTATTTGGCATATATAACCTTCGTTGAGTAAGATGATTGGTATAAACAACCAGTAGGTACTGGAAAAAAAAAAAGCTCTCCTTGACAGTCAATGCCATTTCTTAGACAATTAGTTTATTGAGCACCTACTATGTGCAGGAACTTTTCAAAGTTTTTCACAGCCAGCTCTGAAAAAGATGGGGTCCTTGTTCTGAAGCGCCTGATTTTCTAGGGGGAAGATGGTAGTAAAATAGTGAATGAAGATATAAACTGTGGTTTCAGGTGGTCTTAAGGAATATTGAAAAATTAGACATATGTGGCAGGGGCCACTGGCTTCCTGAAAAGGGGACATCGAGACCGGTCCTTAAAGCATCCTCTATTGAAATCTCTGTGGAAGTGAATTCCAGCTTTTAGGACAACACCTGGCGCTAGTCAAGACTCCATTATTATTTGTTGAGCGAAAGAGTGAGCCACGATCAAGAAGGAAAATCTTAGTTACAGAAATCATATAGGGAGTCACCCAAAGGCCCAAGAATAACATTTCCTGAATCCTGTAGCTCTGAAGACTGTTTGGCATTGGGAAAAAAAAAAAAAAAACAACCAACAAAACCCCAGCGGATTTAGTTAATTAGACTTGGTTTCGAGACCTGCCCATGTCTCCAGCTGTCTGACCTTGGGCTAGTCATTTAATCTCTCATCCAGTGCATGCTCATTCATAGAAAGGGAATAAAACTTCCTTCCTCCAGAGAGTGTGCAGGGTCGGTGGTAAAGTTATGTGGCAGTTCTTTACAAACTGCGAAATGGTGCAGAAATGGTAATTTTTATGGGAACTAGTTGTCAGAAGCCACCACTCTGCCTTGCATAGTTCACTCTTTCTCCTTCCTCTTCCCCCCCATCTCTATTTTATTCCTGGCCTCCACCTCAAACTCAGCCATGGTACGGAGATTTCTTCCCTTTAGAGGTGGGCGTACTGGAATGAAATTTTTGTATATTTCTTAAGGACTTTAAAAACGGGAGCAGAAAGATCCATTGACTGTTAACGTAGTACAGAGAGGGTCTATTTCCGATGTGACTGCTTGCTTTTCTCTTGTTCACTGCTTAATCTTCTGAGGTCAGGGTAATCAAACTTCTTTCTGTAGAGACAGAGGCCTTGCCAGCATTTCTGAAGGAATCGTCCCTCCGACATGGAATCTGGTTGAAATGCTCTGATCACCTGCTTGATGGGCAAATACCATTTTCTCACATTTCATCTTGTGATTTTATTTTTTTTTGTAATTGCCCCTTCATGTACTTTTTTTTCCCTCCCCGAGCAGGCGATTTGAAATCAGAGCATGCGCAACTCTGCATCGTGATGTATTAGCAAGGCATTTCAAGGAGCAGATTATTGGAATTGTTTACGTGCGTGGTTCGGATTTACTGGCCAATGGCTCAGGCCTCGGTTTTATGATGTGGCTGCCAGCAAGGCTCCTTCTGGGTAAAAGCGAAACAGGAGAAGTGTCCCTCTGGTATCCCTCGTCGCCGCTTCCTGTGCCTCGTTCCTCTCCTTTCAACACCCTCCGCCTCTCCTGCCGCCATGGAACTCCGAGAAGCTGTCAGACCTTTTGCTCGTTAATGTGAAGGCGTTTCACGGGTCTTCCCCACCGCGGATCAGCCCCCCACGAAAATAAGGTGTGCAAAAAAAATAACTCTTCAACGGTATAATTTTAGACCCTGTGGCAACTGGGAAGGGCGGCTATTTTGGGCTGCAGGTCTCTCTCCTTGACCTGAGATGATACTGCTCTGCCTGCCACGGGTACGCTTGGCCAGCCCTGTACGCGGTCCTTTCTGCGACGTGTGTGCCATTCCTGGGGTGGAGTCTCTGTTGTTCTGCTGAGCAGTTCCACGCGACTCCCAACGTGTGTGCGTTTGTCCAGGGTGTGGATCTGTCCGTGCGCACTCACCTAGGCTTGTCACAGGTGGCATGCCCAGGTGGCAGCTCAGGCTGCTCCCGAGGGGCAGTGCAGGTGAAACATACTCTCTCCCATATGGTGGGTGGGGACATTTTCTGGTCTAGTTTTTATCAGCCCTCCAGCCTCCAAGCTTTACCAGCTGCCCTGGGGACGCTGTTTGTTACTCACTCTCTGAGCAAAAGGGCGAGCCAGGCGGGTCCCCAGGCCAGTCTCCAGGCCTGCGCGTCCGGGCATCCCTCACATTAGGGCTCACTCCCAGCCACATCCTCCCAGCGATTCTGACCCCCTGCTTGCCGTCTTCCCATTCAAGCGCCCAATGTAGCTACTGCCTGCAGACCTCCTGCACCGCCTGGGCAGCCAGCCAGGCCAGGGCGGATGGGCGGGGCAGCTTCCAGAAGATTCCAAGGTGGCCAACACCACAGTGCTTTCAGATGAGGGCGAAATCAGAGCCCAGATCATTACTGGGCCTGAGTAACTTGTCCTTAGTTTTTACAACCTGAAAAGTACAGCCAAGCCTCCAAGATCATTCAGCAAGAAGGGATAAACTCAGTGACACACGGGAGAACAGAAAGTTTTTTTTTTTTTTACAAAAAAATGCTGAGTTGTTTTACTTTGAAAGAGAGAAAACAGGCCCTTCATAGATATGGAGAGAACCCTGGCTCTCTGGATGGGTGGTCTGGCCAGTAAAAGAAAGGAGGGAGGGAGGCAGGGAGAGAGGGAGAGAGAGAGAGAAATGAAAGGGGAGGGAGGATTAGGATCTAGGGAGAGCCTGACTGCGGAACAGAAGAGACTGGAAGGTAAGAGGGAAACAAGGGTAGGAGACGACGTTGCCTTCCCTGACCTGCTGCTGAATCAGACCCAACAGACATTTACTGAGAACCAACGGTGTCTGTTCCGGTTATGTATTTCTGTGTGGCAGACAACCCTAAAATGTGCTCACTCAAAACCCCGGCAATCATTTTCCTGCCCTCCGTCATGGTTCCGAGTGTTGACTGCGCACAGCTGTCGCAGCTCAGGCAGCCTTTTGCAAGGTCAAGGTCTGGTGGCGGCCGAGGCTGCAGGCCCTCTATGGCTGCCTCCCTCGCGCGGGCGATGGCTGATTTTGCACCCTCAGCTGGAACGCCTGGTCGGTCCGTGTGGCCTCAGCTGCCTCACGGAATCGCACCTTGGTGCCCCTTTCCTGGCCACTCAGGGCTCCAAAGATGAGGGAGGGTCCCCAGAGAAAAAGACAAAGGCGGAAGCATCCTGTGTGGCCAAGCCAACGCACAGACAGGTCCACCAGTCACCAAGGTCAGCTCTGATTCGAGGGGACAGCACACAGACCCGGCCTCTGGATTTGGGGGGTTTTACAGGACATGTGAACGTGCCTTAAAGCGGCTTAAATGTCCAAACACAACGTCATCTGTTCCCAGCTTTCCAGTCTCCAAGAGCTTCCTGTCTGCTTGGAGCTATATGCCGTATTGTGTTGTGTATAACGCGTACCCACATTTTTTTGTGAATTATACACAGGATTATTACCCCCCCTTTATCATACCCATGGTATATAATCATCACACCCATGTATAATGTGCATTCTTATTTTTCCCTCAAAAATTTGGGCAAAAAAGCGGGCATTATACACGGCAAATATGGTATGCGAAGTAACCCATGAAAAGGCATAAACTGGCTGTTCTTCCAGAGAGCCAGGTGATAGAGGGTGTGAACCAATAGGGTACAAGATAAGGACATGTGTAAATAGAGGCCAAAGGCAGAGGGTAGTTAGGAAGGCCTGAGGCCGCTTGTCATTTGGAGAAACTGAAGGCACATAAGGGGACAGTGGCTGCCACTCCCTAACTCGAGTGGGTGTTCTAAGTAGCTGTATTCAAGCCCAAATTTTTGTTCTCAATATCTCCTGGCACCTGTCTTCGCTTGCCCTGCCCCACCTTGGTCCCACCAACCATGTCTTCTTCCCACTACATTTTTCCTCTGTGGTCCTAAAACTACCCCCCCTTCTTTTTACCTATCTCAACCATCACTTGAGCCTTTCTGTGCATGGAAAAGACTGCTCCCCTACTCTCCTTCCTTATTGACTTGCTACTCCTCTGCCATTTTTCAGACCAATATGCTCTCCCTGCCCTGACCCGTCCATTCCTCACTTCACTGCTTGACATACCTGTTTTCATTTTGCTTTCTCTTTATAGGTCATTGTCTCTTGCCTTCTAAAACTGTGTCCTATATTCTATGGGCTCACGGCTTTCTTTTCTCCTGTGTCTTGTCTTAGGTGCCCTTTGCCCAGCATGGCGTCACAGGCAAAAGACCCCAGGGTACCAAACGCCCAGCGTCTCCAGCAAATACAGCCTGGACATCTTCAAGGTGGGGCCTGGGTCCATACCCAAGGACTTTCCGGTGGGATTTGCTGTTCAGCTGCTAACCTTTCTTTGGTAAGGCTATCTTATATCCCTTCATCAGTAAGTATAATTTTTCTCTTCATCCGGGCCTTTAGTCTCTAAATATCACCCATTCCTAGATGCTCACTTTGTAATCATCCTGTAGGTCGGTTCCCTTTTCTCCCCTTAGTGAAAGTGACATATGGCTCTGGACGGAGTGGCTCTGTCGGTTGGAGCATCGTTTCCTACACTGAAAAGTCGTGGGTTTGATTCCAGGTCAGGGCACATGTGTAGGTTGCATGTTTGGGGCATGCACAGAGGCAACCAATTGACGTTTCTCTCACATCCATGATTCTCTGTCTTTCTCTCCCTCCCCTCCCCCTTCCTCTCTCTATAAAACCAATGAACATATTTTTAAAAAAAGTTACATGAGTGCACTATAGAAAATTTAGAACACATGGGGAAGTAAAAATAAGGAAACAAATGCTGTAGATATTTAAACATTTTAATAGCTTGGTATGGGTCCTTCCCATCTTTTCCCTCCACATTTATGAGTTCTTATTTATAAAAAAAATGGAATTCTTACTTAAAGGGCCAGTGATTTGCTACAAGTGGTTTGCTATTTTATAGAATCGGCTGCTATAGAACTTACAGCTACCTGGGCCAGGGGTGGACGTCTGGCCCCAGCTGAGCCAACACCTGCTCACTTTTTTAGGATTAAATCAGGTGGAATGGGGATGTGGAGCTGAAATATGACATCGAGATGGGGTTAGAATTTTCATCTCAAAACCTAAAGCTTTGCTGGAACAGGTGGTTTGCAGAACCCGAGTAGAGAGACAGAGAGAGCAGTGGGGGCAGAGGTAGCAGGAGCCTCGAGGTGTGCCTCATACCTGGCACTGATTCCTGCAGTGGTGTTTGTAGGATGGCCTTTACAAAAAAAGACTTTATTTTAGAGAGAGGGGAAGGGAGGGAGAAAGAGAGGGAGAGAAACATCAATGTGTGGTTGCCTCTCACGTGCACCGCCCCCCCCACCGTGGGGACTTGGGCATGTGCCCTGACTGGGAATCAAACTGGCGACCCTTTGGTTTGCCAGCTGGCACTCAATGCACTGAGCCACACCAGCCAGGGCTGTAGGCTGGCCTTTTATTCTCCCCTAAAATCCTCCTTTATCCTGTGGGATGCTGATATTTCCATCTAACAATGTCTGAGCAAGAGCACACTTTTCAGGAACCTGCTTTATTTCACTTTGTAACACGTCATACACTTTTTTCTACAGCATCGTATATTCTAGATTCTAACGTTGGCTGCTGTGCACTGTTTATGGGAGAGCAGAGGGTCTTGCTTAGGCTGTGGGTTTAAATATCACCCAGTTCAAATGCTGCCCTGACCCTTGTTCACTATGGGACTTGGGCAAATTATTTAAACACTGTACGTCTCATTTGTAGGATGGATGAAATAATACATTTAAGTGATATCACGAACCTAACGTTCTCAGCACATAATCTGCTATGTAAGTAAGTAAGGGGTCAGTGGATTTTGCCTTTTGTTGGTAATATCATAATCCCAAGCCTTCTGCTGTTGCTCATTTAATAGCACTTATATTTCTCAACATTATAAACACAGTTGCAATAAACATCTTCATGCATGATTATTTCTTGAGCTAAGGGCCTGGAATTTCTTGAGCTAAGGGCCGGGAGCTTCGGAGCTTTGTAGGAAGCATTTCAGAGAGGTCTCAGGAAGCCAGATATTCACCAAGGTGGACAGTATCTGTGAAATCTCTCCTGTCTAGAAGCAAGGACATTTGGAATGGGACCACTGTCCGTGGTGAAGCAAGAAAGCCGAGGGCCTGTCCCAGGGTATGTGGCTGAGGTGGGGGACATGCACAGAGATCCTTCATGGGACCTACCAGCCATGGGATTTTCCCTTCCCCTCACCCTGAATTCTCAGAGAACCTTGTGTCCCTTCCCCAGGGCTCGCTCTTGCCATGTCCCCATAACAGCTACGCACATTGCATCCTGTATATTTTAAGCTCCTAAAGGGCAACGGGCAGAATTACACTTTATTTGCCTTTAATATACATTCTTTCACATTGCCCAGCATAGCACTTTTGTAAATGAATGAGTCTCAAAGTTATCTTTTTCAGATCATTTCTCCTTACATGTGCATTCTAGAACTCCGAGGCGAAGTCCAGCGTTTTTTCTTGTTCCAGTATGAAAATAATTTCTCCGTGCAATCTGTGTTCAACTCTTTGGAAATATGAAGGGAAAGTAAGACCCGGGAAGTTGTTCAACAGAGGCAAACCCCTTAAGAGTCAATGTCACATTTATTGCTATAAAATATTTTTCTCTCTCTGTTAGACATCTGGTTCCCATTACACGCCGTACCGGGTACTTGAGTTCACCAGCCATTCTGCATACCAAGCGGTGTGCATGCGAACGGCCCCCCCACCCTGCCCCCACAGCCGCCAGGATGTACTTTTACCATGCGATCTTTACCCTACACGTACAGACTGCCCTTCCTTCCCCACTGAGTTCTTACCAAGGCACATTCGAGGTGGTTTTGTTCCAACCTGTCTTAAGGACCAAATTCCCTGTGTCTAAGACTCGAAGGACTTCAAACCTGGGGAGGCTTTGCTTTCTATGGTCGGAAGGTCTATCTATAACGTAGCACCAAGGCCAACGAAACATCTCCATTCAAAGTCTGATTTCCTAGTAACGCTGACCCAGAAATGCGAAACACAATACGGAATGTTCGCTAATGAGTCATGAATTTCATTATAATTGCTTCCATATTCGGGGAGAGCTTCCTTAAACCATCTAATCTTGACATATCCTGCAACAATCCCATGTGTTGTAAATGATTTTGTTTTATTTCTTAGGTTACTGTTAAAGGCTTATTTTATGGTTCATTTCGTTTTCTTAAAGAAAACCACACACGTGTGCGTGAGCTGGCGTGCGCGCGCGCGCACGCGTGCACGCCGCCCCCCTCCACAGACCCATTGCAGCTTTGGGCTCCATCTGTTATTTTATTTTATTTTTTTTGAAACAAAATGATTAAGAAACCCACCTCATTTGGTTTGGAAATAACAATGAACACATTTAGAGAGAAAGGTGAGATGTGGTCCACTTTAGAGTCCTAGTTCAGGTCTCTGAGAACGAAAACCTGAATGGACCGACGTCTCAGCAAGCAGCGGTTCGTTCCCTCCGTCTCTGGATTTGAGACTCTGTAACTGAATGGATGGGCACGGCCAGCATTCAGTACAGCAATCATGGAAAATTAACTACGACTTTTAAAAACTGCCTACATTATAAAGTGATCTATTAGCATGAGACGACTCGAGCACTTAAAGTGACTGATTCTAATTGGACGACTTGGCCCATGGCAAGCGTTAAAGAGCTGCCGAACCTTGCGCGTATTTCATCTCTTTGGGGATATTTTAAAGAGAATTCTCTTCGGAGGACAGCTTTGTTCCTCCACACAAAAGGTTGTGTGGAAGGAATCTCTCAGTTCTGGTAGAACGAGAGGTAATTATAGTTTCTTCGTCTTTGATTCAGGAATCAATAAGCCAAATATTAAAAAAAAATTCTTGCATTTTTCTCTCACTTGCCTTTATTAAGTGAAACTCCGTCTTTATTGCTTGTGGTTTATCCAGCAGAAGTGAAGATGGATGCCCCTCTCTAATGAGCTTGCCTAGCAACCAGAGAGGCGTTCCTCCCTACACCTGGCGATCACACCGCATCCTTCCAGTCTCTTTTGGACGAGCCTGTGGGTCGCTTAAGATGATGATTCGGTGCCATCCCCTGAGCAAAACTTAATTTAAGCAGCTTCGCATTAACATAAAGCTGCAGGGACTTCTGAGCAGGTATTCTTCTGAGATGCACCTACTCAAGGGCATGCAGTTTGCAGAAAAAAGAAGGAAGACCATGGGGACTGCCATTCATGGTTTGAAGTAGACTTTGTGTGTGTGTTCTCTGCAGGCTTGCTCGCGATTTTCATCATCTGGATTATGGGGAGTTTATTAACGGAATCGTTATTGGGATATGCAGGATTTTTTTTATGCTGAAGGAGTTCTTGTTGAACATCCATGTTTAAGCCAAACTAAAATTTTAGCTTGAACTAGGTGCCTATGAATTTCTTGTTGGCAGTTCTCAGATCTCCCAATAGTAGAAAAATTGCCTACTCTGCTTCAGAGTTTTGAGGTTATGACCCACATTGTTACCCATGTAATGACAGGATGGAGTTTTTGAACATATAACTTAAAAGCCCCAGATAACCCTGTTGGAGCATAAATACCAACTTTATTTACTGAAAACATCTCTTTCTAAAACTTACTTAAAAAAAAAAAAAAGCTCTGGCTGGTATGGCTCAGTGGATTGAACACCGGCCTGTGAACCAGGGGATCGCTGGTTCAATTCCCAGTCGGGGCACATACCTCGGTTGTGGGCCGGGTTCCCAGTGGAGGATGTGTGGGAGGCAACCACATGTTGATGTTTCTGTCCCTCTCTTTCTCCCTCCCTTCCCCTCTCTCTAAAAATAAATAAATAGAAATTAAAAAAATAAGAAAGAAGACCATGTTAAATAGAAAGAAGTTGAAAGGCATTGTGGCTTCTCTTGAATTTTACATCAACAGCTTCCTGTTACTTGTAACTGCTCTCTGCTTCCAAAACTTGGGTTCAGCAGAAAAGAGCAGAAATACTTGTTACTGACCTGAATTAGGATAAAAGGGAAAGAGATGTTAAGATCACAGCCCCTCAGGTACTTTGTTTCTGGAAACATCATTTCCAGTCTATGCTTGAATCAGGCAAACACTACCCTCTTCTCCCAGGATATCTTAAATGCCAACCCAACCAGACCAGAGGAACAGTGCCCAGAACTAGGGCATTACCTTTCCTATAACTGTGGGCTAACAATGCCATCATTTAACCATGGCCATTTTTCTTTCTAGAAAATTACTATGAGATGTTCTAGAAATATATATGACCATAAAAACTACAACTAAAAAAATAAAAAATACATAAAGATGTATGAAAATGCTGTAATATTTTAAGATGCACAGAAACTTGTTAAAATAATTCAGAAAGGTCCCTAGTGCCTGCTAGTCAGTATTTCCCCAAATTAACACCTCACATAACCATAGCACCTTATCAACATTAGGAAATTGGTTGCATACTGTTCATACACCTTATTTGGACTTCACATGGTTACATGAATTCTCTTTTGGAGTGGGTATGAATATGTAGGAATGCATTAACCCCCTTTGTTAAGAGATCAACTCTCAGCAATGACTGCTGATAGTATGCAAGATTCTTACATCCTGTGGCTGACTAAAGAAGAGGGAGAGTTGCATGCATTAATAAAGATCCTTTATATTAATTGCTTTATCCATACATTAACTAAAAAAAAAATCAATCAATCCTGTATCAAGTGCCAAGTGAAGATACAAAGACAGTGACATTATGCTCTCAAAGAACTCAGAGAAAGAGAAAAAAAATCAGTGCTCACAACCCAGTGTGTTGTATGCCCTAGCACATATGACACAAACCAACGTTTCTAAGTCTCTACAAATGCCAGGCACTGTGCCAGGCACTAGTGACAAAGCAGGCAGTAAGATAAATCAATAAGCTTCTCCTATTCCGTGGATCTTCCTGCTGAGTGGAAACAAGGCCATTAACAAGGGATGCCCATGGGGGCTCTAACAGGGGTGCAGAGTTCAGAGGGCGTAGGTCCTATCCAGATCAAGGGGTGTAGGAAAGAGACTCAAGGACATGTCATATAGCATTGGTCAGCATTTCAAGGTGTTGACTTATGGGATCTGTGGACCAGCTCCTGCTCCATTTCATGCGGAGCCCACAGAACATCTTCTAGCTCTGCTGTAGGACATTAGCAGACAGTTTGCTATCCCAAGGGCAGTCATTGTTCCTTAGAGCTGACTTAGAAGCTCTTTGATACCATATCTAATGTGACAGATCTCTCCCACTCACCATTGGCAGGCCTGGTGCTGGCTCATGTAGGACATGGGTTACAGAGTGCTCTGTTTTCTAGAAGTAAAGGGGAAGTGGTACCCTAGGGCATGATTGGTAGCCAGTGCTAGACAAATAAAACATTGTGTGTTTCTTTCTGAACAAATTGAGTTTCCTTACTCAAACTGTGACATCAATATTACCATCTAGCTTACTAAAAATATGATCATGGGCCTCTCCTGCCTAGCAGCTCTGCACTGGACTTCAGGCGGCATCCAACATCCTTCCTGTGGTCTACAAGGCCCCGCATGCTTGGGACCTACCTACGTATGTCCTCGGCCTCATCACATTCCACCTTGCTCTCAGTTCTAGTGGTCCAGTCATGTGGGCCTGTTTGCTGGCTGTGTTCCACTCCAGAGCCTTTGCACATTCTGTTTCCAGAAATGCTTTCCTCCTCGTCTGTATCTTCATTTATAATCTCATTTTGTAAAAAGAGTCTATTTATTTATTTTTAGAGGTAGGGGAAGGGGAGGGAGAAAGAGAGGGGAGAAACATTGATGTGTGAGAGATACATTGATCTGTTGCCTCTCACACGCCCCTAACTTGGGACCCAGCCCTCAACCCAGGCATGTGCCCTGACCAGGAATTGAACTGGCAACCCCCTGGTTCACAGGCCAGCATTTAGTCCATGGAGCCACACCAGCCAGGGCCATAATCTCATTCATTAGAATGATTATAATCTCCTTGCAAGGCTTTCCAAATGGAAGCACTTTCCTATATCAACTTCCCAACCCTGAGTCCCACTGTATGCTTACTGATGCTTCCTGCACGTGTTACAGCATGCCATCTTCCATTCAATGGTGTGTGAGTATATAGTTATGTCCATTCATTACACAGTGGTTTCCGTGAGGGCAGCCATGTTGTGATCACCTCAAGGCTCCATACGTATGTATTGAAGGAATTATTCAATGATGGGCAGATGAATGAGATAATGACCCGTCTCCTCATTTCCTTTCTAAGTTTAGGTAAATGCCACATCTGGCATTTGGACACATGTATACACTGTTTTGGGATCATTTGTTTTGGGCTGCTTTCTGGGCTCTATTTTTTTTCTTAAGTTCAGGCAGAGATAGTTTTTCACAGGAAATCATGGCTGGCAAGACTTTTGTCTCTGGTTTTGCCTACACCAGGGGCTTCTGTGTTGCATGTTTTATCTGGGGTGGTCGTCATTTCAAGGCCACTCCAACAAGGGGCAAGCCATGGTCAGCTGCCCCTTGTCAAAGTGGTGACTGTTCCTTTGCAAAAAATAGCCTGGAGCTGCTTCATTAACCTCAGGGCTCTGAGTGCAGCCCCTGGATGTGCTGGGGGCCTCGGATAGGTCTAGTACTCTCCGGAAAGAGTGTGTGTCTGCTGGATTCTGGATCAAATCCTCTCTTCCCTGGCTTCAAGTTGGGAAAGGCTGTTACTGGGATGAAGTAGGCTCGTTGGGGGAGATCAGACCAAAAAGGTATTTGGAATGGGGCAGAGAAAGAAGTCAGGACCCACATGCAGGAAGTGACCTTGGAGCTGATTCTAGGTTGTTGGTCAGGGTTGAGTTCATGCAATGCGAGAATGTGGCGTAGGTAACATTCATAGGTAAGAGCACAGGGACCAGCATGCACAAAGGTCTGGGAGAGACATGTGCTAAAAAGACTCAGCTAAATCTTTGGAAAACTTGAGTACAGACCCATGTCTCTCTCTCTTTTTTAAAGATTTTATTTGTTTTTTTTTTAGACAGAGAGGAAGGGAGGAAGAAAGGGAGGGAGAGAAACATCAGTGTATGGTTGCCTCTCACATGCCACCTACTAGGGACCTGGCCGGCAACCCAGGCATGTTACCTGACTGAGAATCTAACCAGTGACCCCCTGGTTCATAGGCTGGCGCTCAATCCACTGAGCCGCACCAGCCAGGGCAGACCCACGTCTCTGGAAAAGACTGGTCCTCAACATGTCCCTCAGATCTGAATGATCTGGATAACTTCTTCCGCTCTGTGGCTACCTACCCAGTCTGGACGTATGTTTGTAATCAAATATGGGTGGTTTATTTTATATTGAGGTCGATAGGCGACACTGCAGTGTGAATTCCATCTCTTTCTTTGTAGGTCTCATCAAGGTGTGTGTGTGTTCCTCTTTATACTCACACGTCAATCTTGCCCAGATTACAAGACTTGTTTATGGAAAGAGCTGTGAAATTTTGCAGACCGGCTGCTTATGGTGAACATGTAGATAGTGACGAGGCAGCTGTGCCTGCCAGAAGGAGCTCAGATTCTGGAGTTAAAGGACCAGGCCTCAATTCCAACCCCCCACCTTTAAATTCAGAATGATAATAAAATTATTTGCCTCATTTACCTTGCAGGATTACTTATATGATGTCATTTATATGAAAGAACTTCCAAAATTATGAAGCACTCTGTAAACACGAGACATTAATTATTGCTACGAAATAAACGTACTCCTAAAAAAGTGACAACTCGGTCCTATAAATGTAGAGGAGGCTTCCCTAGGCTCAGTGTCACTTGGAAGTCGAGAAGAGCGCATTTCAAATATGGCCACAATGTGGCGGCCAGACATTCAAACATTTCTAATTATGCTGCAGAGTTATAATTTACACAGCAGGTTGATGCTGTAAAAATTAAAGAGGAGGTCAGTCCCCTAAATTAAGACTGGTAAGAATTTCTGATTTTTAGCAAGAAAGGCATCCACTGGATTTTCTTAAAGTAGTTCTGGGTAGCTCATTTGGTATTATTTTTAGACATTTTATAACATCAGAATCGTTTTCCAGGATATAGTAATCAACTTTTCCCAAAGATTTTATTGAACCAGGAAGTGACTAGAGGGCCTGGGAAGAAATGCAAACACATTTTACAGGTTACAAAAGACCCTCTCTTTTAAATATAATTTAAAAACACAGCCGATTTTAAAATGCCTGTCCAGTTCAGTATTAAGAAATTAGTGAGAACCTTTGCCATAAAATTGATTGTCTAGAAACTCAAATGAGGTTTACAGTAAGGAGGAGAAGGCTGGACTGATTCAGACAACACCCCCCCGGAAGTGTTTGGGGGGGCACGGCACAAGCTGGGTTATTGATGAGGGGCAGGAAATCAGAACAGTAATTAACATTTTGGTAAGTGACCCACTGTGAACCATTGTAGACCAAGATACATTTTTTGTTGTCTTCCATCTCTGTTTTCCCAATTGGGACACTTTTTTGTCCATTTTCTCTGGAGACCCCCGCGAGTAAAAAGAACACAGAGGTTAGAATATCGCAGAAG
Source organism: Tonatia bakeri (assembly GCA_004024845.1). Lineage (NCBI taxonomy): Eukaryota > Metazoa > Chordata > Mammalia > Chiroptera > Phyllostomidae > Tonatia > Tonatia bakeri. The sequence continues at coordinate 233,148 of PVIA01001728.1, read as the reverse complement.
AAGAACATCAACCGCTTTGGAAATGCCCCAGGTACACGGGACTGGATCCTTTGGCTGGCTGGTCCCAGCCTCCGTCAGCTGGTGCGTGGAAGAAGCTGGAGAATGCGTTCTTGTCAAGTTATGAGATCAAAGTTTTGCATCTTGAAAAGTTGAGACTTTTGGTGGTGGGGGAGGGTGCTGCAATCCACTTAAAAATGGCTGTTTAATCCGTTGTGGAGGGCTGATTTCCACCCCCAGTACTGGAGGCTGAGATGGGGCTCTGCAGCTGCCCGGGCGGATGAAGGATGCATTAGGGCCAGCTGGAGTCTCCCTGGGTGCCAAGTCACCATAAGATGCTGATCCCGAGTGCTGCTGCCATGTGTCCTTTGTCACCTCAGCCACCCCAGGGCGGCCCAGCAGCTAGATGGCTCTGAATATCAGAATCCTGCTCTCCCCCATAAATTTGTGTTTCTCCTCTACAGCGGAGAGCCCTCTGCGTGGAGGTGAGCCCACCGTGACAGGTTGCTTAACTCAATCTTCCGAAGGCATGCATTGCGTCTTTAAGAAATAGTTTACGTGGGAATCAGTACACGTAGCAGACAAAGCAGCCATTACTTATGCATCCCTGCGTACCCAGCAAGGTGAAAATAATAGAATAAACATCATATACTTCATTATGATATCAGTTTACACTTCCAGGGAGTGCGTGCGCGCGCACACATGCACACACACACACACATACACACACAGGCCATTTCATCAAGCTAATTGCCTGAAAGTAAAAGAGAGAGAACTTTAGCTATTAGTCTATTATGGGGCTTTTTTCTTAATCACAAAGAGGGGCCGTGTGTCCCTGGGGGTGTGTGTATCCTAATTTACAATTGAACTATGGATCAGAGCATCAATCTTGGGTAGCACTTTTACAGTGTAATTGCTGCGACATAACAAATAAAGAAAAAAAGAAGATGACGACGAAGAAGAAGAAGGCCTAAGCGGAGCTTCAGGTGGAGCTGGAGATATTTCCAGGCTCAAGTTCAGGGTGGGAGGGAGAGGAGAAATGCCACAGACATGAATATGCAATGCGGGCTCATTAGCGGCCTAGTGTTGCCTTGACGAATGGCATTCTCCCCAGCCTGGTGCTGCCTGAACATGAATTTTATAACGACCCATTTATCATGACTTGTCACGGGCTTCTGTACTGTACTCCCTTCCAGCGCACACACCTTCCCCTATTGTGATGGGGGAAACCTTCCCTTTTATTGTTACGGTTCGCTTTTGTATTGATTTCTGGCTCTGCAAAGCAAGTGTTCAAACTCGGCGACATGCTAATGAGCCATTTCTGACTCCGAAGAGTTGAAGAACTCAAACTTGATTATTTATGCCATCTTCTCTACAGTTATATAATTGAACCCCCCAAAAAACCACAAATCCAGTCAGACTAAACTTTGAAGAATAGTTCTTCATGTGCGAACTTTGCTTCCTGTAGCATTCTGACGCCGCCGCTTTTTAAAGAGGTTACCCCTGGTTGTCTTCCTTTCATTAGTTTTAATCCCTTTTTTGTACTTCGAGAACCTTTCCATAGCTTCAAAAGAGGACTCAAAAGTTTTGAGGGTTTTTTTCCCCAAACACCTTGGAGCCATGACAAAAAAAAAATGTATAACGTGGGTGGTTTTTAATGTTAGAATTTTGTAAGTGCGCAAGCTGATTTCTTATTAGGAACTATTTCTTTTTTTTAAACATAGATAACATTCTTTTTTTTAAAATTTATTTATTTATTTTTAGAGAGGGAAAGGAGGGAGAAAGAGAGAGAGAGAAACATCAATGTGCGGTTGCTGGGGGCCGTGGCCTGCAACCCAGGCATGTGCCGTGACTGGGAATCCAACCTGCGATGCTTTGGTTTTGCAGCCCGCGCTCAATCCACTGAGCTACGCCAGCCAGGGCTATTAGGAACTCTTTCACATCAGGAGGAGGAAGGTTGGCCTGTTCTTTGACAACTTCCCCTGATGTATGTTTAGCTAGTTGCAAAAATCCGCATGGAAGCAACCTCCCTGGGTAGGAACCACGTGGTCTGTCTGAGTACTTGGGAAGCCCGGAAGAGCTGCATGCAAAGGCCAGGTGTGGCTGTGACAGCTCACCGGTTGGCCAAAAAGGCAGGTCTGAATTGGCAAAAGGGCCTTATCGTCATACAGACGCAATCCATGGGCTCTGTGATTACCCTATTTATTTACCCTCAAGAAACCACTCCTAAAAACGATCTCTGCTTTCAGCGAGGGCACAGACGTGCACAGGGCGTAGGAGTACCAGGCAGCAGAGTGTGGTATGGTTTTCGCAACTGACAATCACAGTCATTCCCAGATAGAACTCGTAAGCAGTGTTTGGCCACATATTTCTGAGCGTGACTGCCTCTCTCGAGCAGTTGGGGCTCCATGTTAGCACCAAGGATGCTTGTACACAGGAATATTTATATATTACGTATCCATACAATGAATGATGAAATAGTTTATGTATTTGTGAGGATTTTATATTTGCATCCTCTTGCCATTCCAAAGTTCTTTCATCAGATCCTTAGGTTCATGGGGGCAGGATTCTTCATCCTGAGGCTTAGAGTTCAAGTGACTAGGTCAAGGTCGCACAGTTAGAAAATGGAAGTGCCAGGGCCCAGCATCTAGTCTTCAAACTCCCAGGTCAAGGCTTCAACATACCCCAGGTCACTGGAGGAGCAGAAACTCTTGCTAAAGGGTCATTGTTTTGGGGAGTTAGTGATGAGGGGCTAAGTTGGGAAAAGATCCCACCGAAAATGTGGCCCTCACTTAACCCTTGGGAGTCTGTTATTCTCTGAAACGACTTCCTAGAATTGAAGTGAGTGTATATGCATGTCAATTAAAATTAAGTCGCTATTTCAATCATTTAAGTTGAATTATCCTTCATCATTTAAAACAGCTGATAGGAAGCGGTTTTTCATCACAGAGATGTAGGCAACCGTTTTGAGCGGTGTTCTCGTGTTATGAGTCCACTGGGCATTATAATTTTTGTTTCTGGGGGAAAAAAAACCCTTTGTCCCCACCCCTCTCCCCCACCTTCAATGAATTAAATGGGAGTTTTTTAAGGGATAATTTGGTGAAGAAGGAATTCCAATATTGGCAGATGATATTAAAGAACGTTGTGATTAGGCTCAAGCAGATTAAGACCGTGTTTATATGGCACCAAACATCTGGATGACAATGGAAAAAATTAGCAAAAATCCTTGATGTTCTGTTTACTTGACACCATACATCTGGATCTTTAAAAACATCTGGGTTGTACTCCTGGGTTTTATCCAGGTATTTGGTATCAGGTACAGAAAGGTAAAAAAAAAAAAACCCCAAACCAACCCCTTTAATACCATTATTACTGAGTTAGATAAAAATTACTGTATTTAATTAATCTACAAATATTAACTAATGATTCTATAGAACATAATATTTAATGAAGAAAATTTTCCATCAGGCAAATAAATACAGAAAGCTATAATTAGGTGATTTTAGAATAAAACTAGGCTTCCAGCATATTTAAATCTTGGTCATAGTTGACTGACAGTAATTTCCTTGGGCAAAAATCTTTCTGGTTACTCAGACAGCAATATTCTCTCCTGGGGAGTGGTTTTTCCATGTGTTATGAGGATACGTTAATTTATAATGTGTTTTGACAATAGTAAAATTTCGTAAACACTTAGTAACATGGGAGATACATCTAATAATAGACGTTTCCTTTGCCAAGTGAATTATGCAGCCTGATAAAATCAGTGTAAACCCACTCACTAAGCAGCCTTCTTAAATGCCCGAGGCTGAACCCCGAAAAGGAAATCAACAGAAGTAGGACTTCAAAGACTTCTCTGCAAAGAAAAGCACCTTATATGACTGACAATTTTTTTGTAATCTCATCTAAAAAAAGTTATCATAATTATTGAACATTTCCTCTGTAGCTTATTCTCAATCCAATCAGCTGTAATGAAAATAGTCTGCTGGCTTTTTCTATTCTCAAGTTTTCGAAATGATTAGCGCTTCCTTGAGATATTCCATTAATTGGACATACAACCCAGATGAAAAGCCTGAAACCCAAGAGTATATAAAAAAACATAAGGTTGTTGCAATTTAAGTGCCTTCAAAAGATCTAATTTGATTTTTAAAAGCAATTCTGCAGATGTGAAAATTAAAGGCAGGCAGAAACAAGATACGGTTTAATGAATGTGTAGGTTAAGAAACATTTAGAGGTTCCCTAGCTTTATTCCAAATTTAAAAAAAAAAAATTTCGGTTAGGTTGGGAAGATTGGGCCCACCACACAATCAAACTTGCCAGATTTCACGGGTTGCTAATTCCATGCCCAGCAAGACCTGATGTGCTTCTGAAGCAACTTGGTTATTCTGCCTGTGGTTTTCCAATCCCTGTCCTTGTGACAATCAGATTTTAAATTCGAATAAAGGACAAGGATCCCTCCCCTTGGGTTGTCCTAGCTGCTGCATCAATGAGCTCACCCTCTCCCACCACGAGCAGATTGTACACTTGCTCCCACTTAAAAACAAAAAAAGGAAGAAAATTTAAAAAAAACCCTTTCGACTGGTTCTAATGACATCTTCAGTCATTAATGAGTTAATAAAAACCTCAAAGTCATCTGGGGCTAGATAAGGAGGAAGAAAGGCCAGCATTGTGCTGTAATGACAGGCTCCCTGGCTGCCCTCTGAGATGTCATGGGTCAGTCATGTCAAGAATGCGTGCGTCCCATGATCTGCTGATTTTTATCAGCCAGCCCTCCAGCAGCAACTGACAAGGGGCAGTGTGGGCGTCCCGATGAATAAACAATGACTTTTTGGATTGCGGGGGCCCGTGTCATAGAGTGAGGGGTTTATATATACTAAAACATGATGACATTAGCAATCAATATACCAATTACCAGACAAGTTATTGGAGGAGGCATTCGCGGGGCTCCAGCCTCCTGGCCCTTTGAAGGGGCCTGGGGTTGGGAGACGCCCTGCACACTGGGCCCGATCGCAAAGGCGAGCCCTGCGCTTCTGGCTGAGGTAGTCCAGGCCTGGATGTTTTGAATCGTTTGGGGAATTTGTTAAAATACAGATTCTTGAGTCTCCGTCCTAGGGATTCCATCTCAGGTGTCCGGAGTGGGCTGTGGGTGGCTGATGGTAATAAAGGATTAGGTGGTGTAGGGAGTGGGTGCTCGGCTGTAATTGCCAGATGGGGGTCCTAGACCAGGAAGGTCAGCCTCACCTGGGAGCTTGTGAGAAATGCCAGTTCTCAGGCCCCGTTCCCAGACCTGGTGAGACAGACACTTGGTGGTGGTGGGGTGGGGCCTGTGAGGCTCAGAGATCCGGGTTCAAACACAGCCTCCAAGTGGTTGTGCTGTGTCCTCCAAGACCTTGGGAACCAAGGCCGCACAGCAGAGGCCTTTGCCAAAGGGTTGTGATTCAGGGCTACCCTCTGTCACCTCCGAGGCTCCTCGTGGGTCATTTGTTACTCACACTGGTTAAGAGGCTGAAGTGTGCAACTGATTTATTTAAAAATTTAAATGACAGTAGATCCATGCTCATCTCCGCAATTATATTCCATTTATTGATGCATTTGTTGGCTGCTTCTTGTATCTGCTCTGACCAGGGATCAAACCCACAACCTTGGCATATCTGGACAATACTCTAACCAACTAAGTCACCTGGCCAGGGCCTTCCTGAACGTTCCTGATGCTTGAGTGACTTTGCTCATAGAAAGGGAAGAATAAACATGGCTTTGGTTTATTATTAAAAATAGAAAGGGAACATGGATTTGTTGGTAATCTTCCAAGACAAAAGAGAATCTAAGACATAAGCAAAATCAATGAAGGGGAAGCATTTCCTTACTAATAACTATAACTATGTTATTTGCCTGGGCATTCAATGCCCACAGGCTCTGGTATTGATTGGTGAGATTGACTTAAAACAAAAAAAAAGCCACAGAACAGGCAAGTGGCCCAAGTGTGCGTGGCCCAGGGCTGGCCTATCCCAGGGAGAGGGACAGCAAAGTCCTTCTTGAACTGAGGTTAGGGATTTCTCTGACTTTGGCTGAGAATCTTACTGAAGGGACATCTCCGAGTTTGCAAAACTTTCAAAAGAGGTGGATGAATCTGTCAGCCATGTAGGAGGTTTAAATCCGTGTCTCTCAAGAGTGTGTTTCAGAGCACAACTCCAAGGTTCTGAGCCTTAATCATAATTAAAAAAAAAAAGTCTGGGGTCAAGTGAGAAACTTTAAGTTACACTGAGTGAAATCGGATTATTTGAAGTGCTAGCCTGTAACACGGGCCTGTACTCTAGGAGAGGGCTGTACATTTGATCAGTAAAATCCTTTTATAAAGAGCAATCTTGTAAAGCTAGTGTTCTGAGGAGCACAATTGAAGAAACAGGGATTCCATTCTTTTAGATGGCACACTGGTGGGTAGGTAAAAGGTAGTTATTCTATGCATTGTATAATAAGGAACGTCTTTCTTTGTTATCATTTATGAAACCCTCTGTGTCTGGCGTCAACATTAATTATGTGGTGGCTGGAAGCCATCAAGAAGGTCCAGGCAACATCTCCAAAGAGTTAAATAAGTTGTCCAGCTGTTGATGGTCTGGTTGAATCACCCCTGAATTGTTGGCATTGCTCCCAGAACAGGTACTCATTAAAAAAAAAAAATCAAACAAACCTGGATTCTACCAGTGAGATTACATTGTATTTTCACAAAGGAGAGATAAGTCCATTGCGACTCCTTGCATGTGCCTAGAAACTCCATAGGAAAGCAGACTTGTACCTAGGCTGATGTTGGAAACTCCTTCTGTCCCCCCTCCCTGCCTTGACAGCCCCTGATTATGTATCCCCTCCCTGGGCACTGCGACTGTGGCAGCATCTGCATTCCCATGCTGGTCATTCCCGAAGGCGAGAGGACACTGTGACGTGAACCCCAGAGGTCAGGCCAGTCGGACCTGAAGAATGTCCTTCCTCGTACCACGTCTCCTCTTGAAGTGCTTGCCAGAGCTGTGTGTTAACGCCAAATGTTAATTCTTGCTGGGGACATGATGTCATATAAACGTTATGAAAGAATATCACTTTCCTGTAGCACCGAAGGTACTTCTCAGGCCATGTTAAGAAAGGGATTAGTTTTCCCAGGAACATCTGTAGATCACATGTTTGCCTATAAATCCCGTCTTTGCTAAAATCCCGCCCCCCCGAGTTGTTGCACAAGACTTGGAAGGCATTCTCACATGGAAGGGGGAAGAGAACTTGCCTGAAAGATGTGGAAAGATGAAAAATAAACAAACCAAATGACCTAAAAATAAAACAACCCCCACCACCCATGCTAATATTTGTCATATTTTCTACATAGCCCTGCAAGTCTGTGCAAGACTCCGAAGTCATTAGGAGGTGCCTCTGAACTAAAAATAACACAGCAAGCGCAGCTCTGGGGAGGTCTCAGAGCGCTGTGCTCCTGTCCTTTGTAAATGCACGCTTATTTCCATGTGCTCCCGAGTTGGGAGACACAGGCACTGGCAGGAGGGGACTCCACGCCCTTGTAAGAAAGCGCAGGTTCAGTAGAATTAACCGAGGTCTACCCACTGCCCAGTTCCTCTGGCCTGCCGAGGGGTTGAATATTTCTCCCCTTTCTATTCTTTGAAATGTTTTGAATTAAAATAGCTTACTCAAGGTCACTGAAGGCATATGGTCCTGCTCAAAACTTTAAACAAAACATTAGTTTTTACAACCTTTTGTAATTTGGTATTGTATACAACATGGTTATATGCAGAGTTTCTGTAATCTTTTCAGTGGGTGACAGAAATATGAGAAGCAAATTTATAAGCCATTTAGCGAAGCATTTAATCAATTTCATGCATAGGAAATAACTCCGATTGCTCTGCTTTATCAATCTTTCTCTCCGGGAGAACTCACTCCAGTCAACGGGATCTCCAAACACTGGCTGGGGGGTGCAGGTGGGGGTGGGGAGCGGAGGGCCAGGGCTGAGGGCAGGGCAGAGGCGGGGAGGGCGGAGCTTGTGCACAAGGACTTGAAAAGCCAGGGACTTCTGAAGTCTGCCTAGCAGGGTCGCCAGCATTTCAGAGCCTTCTGAAGGAGGCTGCTAATGTATTTCAGAAAGAAAGCACATATCGAGTGTTTAGAAGAAGTTTTCAAGGCCTTTTTTTTTACTGCGAAGTTATTCATTAAACACCCTTTTCCCAGAGCGACGCTCCCGTGCTCAGCAGGGCCGACCGCCTTCGACTTTCAGACTCACAAAATTACGTATATATTTTAAAAACCCTGTTTCAGTGGTTATTACTTTTAAGACACATGAAAAGGAAAACGACTTACATTAAAACTTACTTCTGAATTAAGGAGTCCAAGCCATATGACCCAAATAACTAAGAAAGCGACCGAAGTGGCGTGTTACAAGTATCGCAGCTTTTTCCCCCGACTCCTTGAACGGTCTCCGAGGGTTCATGTTCCGATTCCTGTTCAAATTGCTTAAAAGATTAATCCAGCTCTTGGCTACACAGCGGGTTAATATTTTCTTTTTCCCTCACGTGCCAGAGTCCCTCTTACAACCCTTTCCCCCAAACACCAAGTTCTTAAGTGAAAAAGTCCTAAGGGAACAGGAGAGGATCTCGCCATAATCACTATCTGCTAAACTGCATTAAAATCGCATTAGCTCTACCTTGTCCCCGAAAACTGAACCCGAGAGCAAGGTATTGTAGACAGCGTTTTTAATTTAGAAAATAATTTGCTTTCATTTATTTCCAAACCTCGAAAGGTATTTCAGGGAATAAACCTCAACTGAGATGATTTCGTTTTGATCTTAAAGCAGCTCCGTCCATTCAAGGAGCTCATCTCCGGCAAGTATGATGTTTTAGATACCTTTAAATATTGACGTGAGTAGAGATACTCTTGCCTTGGTGAGTCAATGGTATGCCATTTGATATTTATTTTGCCACATGTTTGAGCTGAGGGGGATGCATAGTGTTATTGAACAAAATAGCCTTGGTAATCCTGCCGCAGACGGAGGTTTGCTTGTCTGTCTCTCTGTCTGTCTGCCTGTCATCCCTCCATCCATTGCCTATCTATCTGCCTATATATCTATCACCATTCAACCATTAACTCCTGAATTAACCCCTGCCTCACTGACTTAAAACAATAAATTATTTTAGAGAAAAAAAATGCCTTTGACATGCTATTTGCAAAAACAATTCCTTAGGACCCAAGAACTTTAAATTTTCAAAGAAACCACGAAACACAAGCCAATGACCATACACTCACTTTCCCTGTAAATATGAAAGTGTTGGAAGACGAGGCTGAAGTCCTTCTTGCCAGCTCAGTGGCTCTTGCCACCTCCCTGGCTATGACCTGTGTTAGCAGAGGTGTGCATCTTTCTAGTCCTTTTCTATCTGAACAAACCTCTAGCATGTGCTATATTGGACACATCATTGTGCATTTGATGTTTTTACTCGTCATTGCTTCCAGAATTCCCAACAGTATGGCTAAACCACTGCTCCAACAAAATTGAGGCTATCCTGGTATTGAACTATACTTCAAGGCCATAAGAATAAAAACAGCATGGTACTGGCATAAAAACAGACATGCAGATCGATGGTACAGAATAAAGAGCCCAGAAATAAACCCGTGCCTTTATGGTCAATTAATCTATGAGAAGGGAGGCAAGAACGTACAATGGGGTAAGGACAGTCTATTCAGTAAGTGGTGTTAGAAAAACTTGGCAGCTACGTGCAAAACACTGAAACCAGACCACCTTTCTACACCGCACACAGGAATAAATTCAAAATGGACTAAAGGCTTCGGTGTGAGACTCAAAACCATAAAGCTCCTAGAAAATATAGGCAGTAACATCTCCGATCTCTCTCTTAGCAATATTTTTTTTCTGCTATATCTCCTCAGGCAAGAAAAAAAATAACAAATGAGACCTCATTAAACTAAAAAGTTTTGGCACAGCAAAGGAAACCATCAACAAAATGAAAAGACCTACCCCATGGGCCACCTTTTCCTTTTTTTTTAAAGAATAACTGCCAAATATTGGGATTGAATCTCTAAAAATTCTGAAGTTGGCTTTGAGAATTTATTTCTAATAGTGAACAACTGGAAGTCAACTATACATGCAGATTGACTGCACACACATAGCATATCGATATTGCATTGTTACGTGGGCTTTAAAGTGTTAAGAAGTCTCTAAAGCAATATTGAAAAGATATTCACGAAAGACTCTTAAGGAAAGTGAAGAGGCAAACCGGTATGCAAACTTAACTATGTGTGTATATGGGCCATGAACTGGTAGACTTGCAAGTAATTCTGTTTCCTTAGAATGTCTTTGAATGGTCTAATAATGACTGGGTATGAAAATCCCAGCGTTACCCTAGCTACGTGGCTCCTATCTGCATGAATGTTGGACAGGAGGAGAAAATTCCTTCTTCCTTTATCCCAAGATGCCAGCCGGAGGGCTTCCCCTCAACAGGGAAGAGGACATGTCACATTTACACACAGGGAAGACCCCCCAATAACACTCAAGCAGCCTGATTGAGACAAACACAGGTCGGAGGCTTCAGCACAGGGTAGAACTCATCGCCCCTTTCCCGGCTCCCATGAACACTGCCGCCCCTCCTGGTCTTGGCGGGCTGATTATCTTCCATAGGACAAAGAAAACTAGTCCGTGGGGCTGCCAAAGTGCTGGGACAAGCTACTGGCCATTGACACATGTGTGATATGCCGAAGGTGAATTTTGGAAAGGCTTGAAACACCTGATAGCCCTCGAAGGAGACACTGAGTTTCCCCACGTTGAACCGGGTCTTTTGTAAGCCTTTACTGGAGGGGGCTGGAAATTGAGGATGTTAGGCAGGAGGGACACTCAGACTTGGATTCCTCAGGGGTTCACCAAGAACGACCTGTGTCACGCTCCCTGTTTTCGTCAGAGGAGTGTATGATAAGACACGGAAGCTGTGCTGAAGTCACCCGGGACGTTGGGAGTCGGTGTGCCTGGCAGAGTCTCAGATTCTTCATTGCCCACAGGCCCCTAGGGGACCCCGCTCCCAACCACTCCCTGAGTAGCCCGTTTTAGACTACGCGCTCCAAACAGGGCTTGTTAAAAACCAGATTCCCATGCTTTCCGCCCCAGTTTCTGATGCAGTAAGCACAAGACTACATTTTTTCAAGCTTCCCAGATCATGCTATTGAGCAATCAAGTAAGTACAACAGCTTTAGACCCTGCATAACCAGTCAGTGTCATTCGGGTTGGGACGACAACACAGGTGGGATCCTTGTACCTGTCCGGACCCTCGTTCAGTCCTAGATGAAATGGGTGACTTCTAGCTTGCACACTGTGTGTCTAGTTATTCCATTTTTTTATTCTCACAGGGGCTTGGCTCCTTCTCCCCAACACACCTTGGGCTTGGTGTCTTCCGTCATCCCTTTTTAGCTGAATCCATCGCTGATTCATCCCGTGCCCTGGAGCTCCGGGCTCTGAGTGGCCGATGGACACGGTGCTGTCTTCTCAAGCTGCTCTGGTGAGTGTCAAGTGACGAGAAGCCTGACCTCCGACCCCTCTCTCCCTTTTACCCACAGCAAACACGTCTTAAACAAGTATGGGCTGCTACAGAAACTTAGGAGAGTTTTATTATTAACAGCAGAAAAGTACATCACTTTTTAATTGGGCAACATGAGCATCCACCATTAATCGATGGCATCTAACCAATATGTCATTCATGTTTACGTGAATTCTATCTGTTAGCAGTGTTTCTTATACATATCTGGGAACGAGGTCCCTATCACTGGTAGTGATTTCCCCCTGATACGTGTGCCGAATCTCCATGATTCTGGTTGGGGACTGTACCATCCCAGCCCTAGCTGCTGCCTAGGGAGGTGGGGGATTGCCCTCTTCTCATGCACTACCATTGTGAATGCAGACAGCCATCGGCCCTGCCGTGTCCGAGAATCGCTATGCTCAAGGCCGGGTTGGCTTTGGCCCAAGAAAGAAGCCAACAGTTGCGTGTTAACTTTGCCCACTGCCTCCAGGGCCACCTTAACCCACTGGTCTGTGACATCAGCATTCCTGTGATGCTTATCTCATTTGTCCTATTCCTTGCCTCGACCTCTTTCAATAATGAATTTTTGAGGGAAGAGATACAGGCTATGATGTGGGTGGTTTTTTTTTTTAGGGGTTATTTCTGCCTAACTGAGGACTTCTACTGGAGGAAGCCCAGCTAACTACATTTAAATATATGAGCTTCTCAAGGACCCAGATGGATAGGACACAGAGGTAGGCAAAGGTGAGCTGGAAATGGGAAGCATGAGGGAGATGGTGTGTTAAAAGTGTGGTCCCCAATGGCCTGAGCTCTTATTCTGGCTTTGTTGCCTTCTCCCTGGGCGATCGTAGGCAAGTTAGCTCAGCTCTCTGAGCTGCAAGGTCTCTCTCTGTGCAAAGATGATTAAAGAGGCTGACTGATTCTGTTAGAGTCTCTACTGGTGGAAGCAGAGATCTTTGCTTTGTTCCCCACTGTACTCCAAATACCTAAGAAGTTTCCCTGAGTGTAGTAGGTGCTCAATTAATACTTGTTGAATGAAATGGCTTCCTTCCAGAGCGACAGAAAATACATGTCTTTCTCGAAGTGTCCTCAAACTGTTTCTCCACATTCTCAAACGGCCTGTGCTGTTTTCTTTGACTGTGAAATGGCCCCAGGATCTGGGTGCCATGCCAGACCAGAGCTAGTGGCACAGTCAAGGTCTGAGCACTCAGCAGACTCCCACACCGTCTCAAGTGTTTATCAACTTGAACTGAAGTAGATGCGACAATTTGAAGCTTAAACCAAGTTTAGTCCTTTTTTTATTTTACTGTTTGTAAAACAAGATATTTTATGAACATAATTTATACTTCGAGTAGAAGAGGGCTATGCCCAATATTATCCTTATCTCTGAGACATAAATAACAAACAAGTCCAGCCATCAAAATTTACTACAGTTGCAATAGATTTTGGCAGAGTTTATGTGTTGTATGCAATGCTAACATAACACTGGCTTCTAAGGACAGGGGCCAGGATTTCTAGGTTGGCTTTGTTCAATGGAAAGAAAAAAAAAATCTACTACTGTATTTGTAGTTTTTACTACATTCAAGAGATTCATTCTCGTAAATAAAATTGCTCAGACCGGCTTCTAATCAGGAAGTTAAAATTATCTGCAGCCGTGTACCCACTAAAAACTTGTATACTATGAAAATCTTTCAATAATTAATGCATGCTCCATCTAGGGTAATTGACAGGAGGTCATAAATGTAATGGACCATCTGTGTTTGATTTGTCCACGAAAATCGGGCTTAAAGGGCTAGGCAGGTAATTCATGCTTCTCTGGCAAGGGGGACTGCTTCCAACTTCTCTAGGTAGCGGAAGCACTTAGTAGGATTTCTTTGTTTCTTAAAGTCTGTTCCAGATTTCTACCTGAGCTTTGCATTTCTCACGGCCTCTCATTCTAATACAACAACGCTTTCAGAGTTTTGGATGCATGTGGGCAACCCACCATCCTGGACAATGACACTCGGTTCTCCTAACCCCTTCACTAGCAACTTGAAGGACACGTGTCTAAATTTAAAAAACAAACGAACACACGCAAAAACCAGAGGCTCACTCCAGGGCCTCTGATTTATCACTTTGATAAAGTGCCTCAGTTTTATCATTCATTCTGCTCAGTGTGGCCACTTCGAAAGTTTATTTTGCACTTTCTCCTTTTCTATTGGTAGACAACCTTGAGAAATAAAAGAAATAAGAGTCATGAGACCATCAGGGTTCTTGGTAAGAGTTTTGTAAACCGCTCCTCCAGGAGGGGAGCAGAGTCAATGCTCTTTGGCTTCCTTGCGCAGGAAATGTCAGAGAGCCTTGAGTATTTGCCTAGAGCACTGTCCCGAGATCCAGACCCATAAATTCATCCGCGAACACACAGTCAGCTGGACTTCACTGAGCATTTGTCAACACACATGCTCAGTAAGTGCTCCATGTCCAGGAACTGTGCAGAGCAATGGTGAGGTTGAAAGCTGCCTGTCCGAGTGAATGAACTGACCCAGCTAGGTCCCTACCCTCATTGCTCTTACATTCTATACGTCCAATTTCTTCCTTGGATAGCTCACAGGTACTCCAGGCCTGGAAAGTTAAATGTGCTATCTCCCTGATCACCGCCCCCCTCCCAAATCCGTATCTCCTCTTGTATTGCCTATTTGGGGAAAATGCGGCCCCCTCTACCCACTTGCCCACGGCAAGAACCTAGGATGGATTATTCTGTTTAATACCTGATGTGTACTCCCAGTGTGAGAAGGAAAATGAGAACTTCAAAAACTGTCAACGAACGTGTTTAATGTCTGTGGTGGAGCTAAGGGTAGTTTAGGAAACCCCAGTTAGAGCAGGAAGAAAGTGCAAGGCAGTGAGGGAGCCTGTGTGGGTGGCTGAGGACACTCAGCACGCCACGTCTGCCAGGCCAGTGACGTGAGTCAACCCTGCTTTCTCGTAGGCTGTGTTTATGAGGTAGAGTTCGGCCTCTGATGCTCAAGACTGGTTGTTCTCGCTTCATCCTGATGGTCAGAAGAATTTTTACGTATTTCTCTGTATATTTAAACACTGAAAACAAAGTATGAGACGGCTTGGGTCTTTGCCACCCAGATGTTTAGAGTTCAAAGAAAATGACAATGTGGCAGGCCAGAGGCCACCGAGCCATCTCTCCAACAAAGGCACAGCCCGATGAGATAGCAGATTAAAAGGTTTAGATGGAGACACTTGCAGCTAAGTCCCCAACTGTGTTTTCTATCAAAATGTACTTCCTTCAACTGGTTTTTGATAGATACAAGTAACTTATACTCGTTACAGAGAAAAATTAGAATACACAGAGCAAAACTAAGAACCAGCCCCGAAGATGAATTTTCCCTTTCACTGGTGGAGATCCTTACACATAAATAAAACTGCACCCCATATATGTGTTTTGTAAGCAGACTTTTTCATTGTATATCTCACCTGATACCTCCTTTTCACTGCACCCATTTATTTAGTATCATTTTTATGGCTTCAAACTATTCTATTGTATGGATTTACTACTGTGTATTTAAACAAATCACATTTATTAAATATTCAGGTTGTTTCCAACTTTTCTCTATTTCAAGATACTGTTTTACAATATGTCTAGTAAGACATTTTGATTGATATAATCATCAGAAAGGTTTATGTGCTTGAATTAGAAACTGTTGTTTGCCAAGAAGGATATTACATGGAAAACAGAGTTCATATATTATCTTTAAAAAGTTTTCCATTTTTATTTCTGAAACCTGGATTCTGGAATAGCTTGGCGATGATGGTAGGAGTGAGGTAAGGTGCATTTTGGGGGCGTGGGGAAGGAGAGAGCATTTAACTTTAGGCAGATGCATTTCTTATTAGTGCTTATTTATTTCACTTGTAGGATCTGTAGGTGGAGGAAGGAGTGATAAATCAGGAATGAGCGAACCTGTGCAGAATGCCTAGCAAGTTCCAAGCCCCTGGCTAGGCATTCTGCCCATGATGTCACGAAATCGTTTAATCAGGTCTGGGTTAACACATCACACGCATACACACTCATGCCTTCTAGAAACATTCATGAGTTAAGAAACAAAAACCAACACATTTTTTTAAAAAAAAGTTCCTTAGGAGAGGAGCTTACCCACAGAAACTTGTTACTGAAATTGGCCACACATAAACAGCTCATACTCCACGGACAGACGTCACTCAAGAGGCAGGTGAGACCGCACTCTGGGCTGGCGTGTGGGTGCGTAATCCTGGCGTTGCTTCATCAGTGCGTCAGAGCGGCTCTGCGGGCGGCGACCTCGCGGGCACCCACACTCACACGGCACCGGCCACGCCTGCTCTGAGCCGAGAATCTTACAGCCTCGCAGTGCCTGGCAGATCCTTTCTTTCCTATCCAGCACAGCTCTGGCGGGGATCCTGGGGAGGTGGGTGGGTCCCCAGAGGAGGGACAGCTTTGCACATGTTTTTGTCACAAAGCGGTCCCCTGGTTTGTCTCCGGCCCGGCCTGGGAGCTGCACTCGAGGGTCCCTCTTCCTGTTTGCCTTGAGAAAGGGGATTCATATGAGAGCTGCCCACCTGTGAAGCCGCAGCACCTTCCTGGGGGGAGAGGAATACTCCTCTCCACGCAGAGGGGTGCCCAGGCAGCACCCTGGCTGAAAGACACGGCTCAGAGAACTTAAATGGGGCAAACGATGGACACCTCAGACACTGAGTTTGTAATTGAACAACTTGGAGTGAGAACTGTCAGGTCAGTGCCTGGAAGTCTGTCCTATAAACACGGATTATAAGATTTAAACAGGGCTTTGCCTCACAACAGTTGTGTCAGCGGCCAATGGTGATGGGTGGGGAGGCTCCCCGTCTTTCTGCGGCTCCACTTAAAGCGACAGCATCCAGCTCCCCCACTCAGCATCGATCATAGAGACACATTGATTTCCTCTCTGGGGAAACACATATTTCTTTGGTCCTGCTCAAAAGATAAATCCGACAGATTTTAATCAAATGTCGTTGGTCCCAATGACGGAAATGCGTTCTGTGCCACATAAGAACACAGAAATACACCAGTAACTAAGCGAGAGTTTTGTGGCCAAGTTTACTTGGAGACAATGCTTGAATTAAAACACACACACAGTCTCACGCACTCGCAAGCTGTGGAGCCTGTGGGTTGGTTAATCTTTTTCAAACTCGTGTGTTACTGGGAGTGACGTCAGTGATGATTGGTCTCCATCAAGATTTACGCTAAAACTATTCTGTCCGGTTTCTCTGTTTTCCTCGAAGGTGCTGAAATACTGGGACTTGGTTTTTAGATTGAAGTCTTACCCAAGATGAAAGTTGGCCTTTAGAGGAAACACCCCTCAAGATATAACATAGAAAAATGAAGAATATTGGTGGGTTTTATCATACAGGCTCTTGTAATTGTCTTTTTGTTCAGCACTTGGCTGTGTGGGGAACATGTATGTTATCGCATAAATGTATATACTGAGTAGCTCTTATTTTTTTTCAATGTGTCTATGGAGAGCCACATTATTTATATGTATGTTCTTTTCTTCTGACGGTAGATAGACGTATAATCAGATTTTTCTTAAAATTTTTGATATTAAAAAGGTCTTTGGAAGGGGGGCATATACCTTCTTCATTGATTATGTCAGGATCTCTCATTAGAAGCTGAGCTAATTCGTAATGGTGTTTTTCTAAATTTTTGAGTCCTTAGCATTTTTTTTTTGTCTTTTTTCCTCAGTATAGATACGGCTGAGTACATTTTCATACAAATGAAGGAACTGGATGTCTCTTGTTCACACCTAGTGGCAATTTCCTGCCCAGATATTTTGGCATGATTGATTCCATTTCAGCCGATTTTCAGAGGTGAAAAAAAGAACCCACATCAGGAGCGGAAGTGGGGAAATACACTTTTCATTGACCACCAATCCAATCCTGCCTTCAATGGTCCATTTTTTCAATGAAGTTTTTGTTTTCATTTGACCCTCCTACTGTTGAATATTATATTATGATACATGATTCAAGAAGAATTTTATTTGGAAAAAAGTATTGAAAGGAAGTTATTTTAATAATCTTACATAGGGATTCATGATGTATACACCTCTACAATTCCACTGCATTTTAATGGGCAAAAATAGAGAATCAATTCTCTTCCAAAATGGGGGCTTGAAAAAAGTCCCTTTAGTGTGCTTCCACTGGCATTTCTAAGTTCATAAAAATTACAAAACTTTACTCCCTTTTATATGATAACGTGCTCTATAAAAGAATTGCCCTGCAATATGTTATTGGGTTAATGTTGACAACCGCTTGGTCTAAGAATGACCTTCCAACTATGATTTGTCCTTGTTGTACCATTAAGATGTATATTAATAAATATATATCAATATATATGTATGCTTTTTATTTTTTCTGAAAGGCATAGGATGATGATATGGAAAAGGGGGAAGATAAAAGAGTGGACAAGTCAGAAGTTACCTTGCAAACATAATTTTAGAAAATATTGGCACATAAATTGTAAGGCGCAGAAATTAACTTCTTAAAATAGACAGTAAGAAAAGGAAGCCGGTAAAAGCGAGTGAACTCCTTCACTGGAAAATTATGGCATCCTCACTGAGTCTCTGCCAAGTGGTTAAAAATGTGGCCCAATTCCTATATGGTTCTGGTGTCATTTAACCCAAAATGAAGCACCATCAGACACGGGCAATACGTGGTTCTCTCCTGAAACAATATTTCTTTTTTTAAAAAAGATTTTATTTATTTATTTATTTATTTATTTATTTATTTATTTTTAGAGAGGGAAGGGAGGGAGAAAGAGAGAGAGAAAAACATCAATGTGCAGTTGCTGGGGGCCACGGCCTACAACCCAGGCATGTGCCCTGACTGGGAATCAAACCTGCAATGCTTTGGTTCACAGTCCATGCTCCATCCACTGAGCTACACCAGCCAGGGCCCCTGAAACAGTATTTCTGATGCCGCAACCTAGACAGTGGAAGGTAGGCAAGCAAGCAGACCACACTTTCTGGATCGTGATTTATAGATGCTGAGCAGACAATAAACTCGCCACCCTCCTTGGCCCCCACAGAAAACGCCACCAGCTAGCTGTAGCTCCAGCACGGAATTGCGTAGCAGTATTTCCCAAAGTTTTTTCTTATTTACAAAAGAAGCAATTCATTTTGTAGGACATTTCAAACTGGCAAAGGGCCAACGACAATTTTGACCAGAGCTGGGTGCAAAAGGTATTGCAAACACAAAGAGAAAGAATCTTTAGGAGAGATGGAAACAAAAAAGAAGATTACTCATTCTTCCATATGGCGTTTCTCAAGCCGGTTACAATTATGGGCCATTTCTGGTAGCTTCTATAAATTTTTTTTTCCATTGAAGAAGGCGGAAGACTAAATAAGTTTGTGAATGCACACAAAAGAAAGAGAAGAAATTCAGCAGGACAATGGAATTTAGCTGATTGAGGATCCAAGGATGACAATGACGCTGTTAGCCCGGAGAAGGGACAACTTGATCTCATTTGTTTTTCCTGGAAGGGATTGCAAGGATCTCACCAAAAATTAAAGTCCTCTTGAGAGCGTGAAATGTAAGCCATAATAGGTGCTGATGGAAGAGGGACATGGTATCAGGAATCTTAGAGGTGGTGCTTGCTCCTCTATCTGGTGGGCATGGAAATGAGTTTCAACAGAAAGGAGAGACCATGAGTCTGTTTCAGTGCGTAGTTAGAAAACTTCATATCATCCACGATCTAAATCATGTGACATACCGCTCATTCATGCCCTCAGCCTCTTATGACCCAACTGGGAAAAGATTTCTAGACATTTGGGTCTAAATAGGATTCTTGGAGGTTTCATAGTCCATGTCAGAGTTGCCAAGTAAAGACTTTCTTAGAAAATTCAAGCTAAATTGGAAGGCATTTGAGTTGTCAAATTCTTCACAGATATTCAAAAACAACCCCACATCCTAACACACACACACACCAATCTTGTGTCTTAAAGATGAAATTTGGACACTTCTCTCTCTATTGGGGCTGGTTTTCCACGTGCTTTGGGAATCATCTTTGGAAACCTCCCTAAATTCTTGGCAGCTCCCTCACACTGGGAAGCCAAACCATGGCACTTCCTGACGAATGAATACACTAACTTTGGACTCAGAAAAACCCAAGACTGGGTTACAGCTTCGCCGGAGTCTAGATGCTCCGTAACTTGAGACAAGTTACTGAAACTTTTACCCATTAACTTTCTCACATGGAAAATGGGAACAACGATACTTAACTCATAGGAATTACACCACGAACGTCGCTAATGCACTGAACAAGAGCATAGAAGAACTTACTAGAAAATAGTGAGCTGGAGGTGGAAGTAGAAAGAAAGCGGGAGACAGCAACTCGTGGCTTTGAGATGTTCCTCTAGGTCCCCTATCCTTCTTTTTCTGCTAATTTGACCAGATACCCTCTCTGCAAACGTGGAAGTTTGCACACCCTCCCTGCTCATCTCTTTACAGACCACACTCTCAATTTGCAGCCTCAGAACGTCAAGAAATTAAATTCCCTCTGTACAGAAGTGACTTCTGCAGAGGAAGTCCCTCCCTGTGTCCCCTAGTTGAATGAGACTCTCGGATGCAATAAAGGATGCCCCGGCGGAGGCTGGAAGCATGTATCTTCTGTCCAAAGCTGCCAGCCTTCCCCGGGATTAGTCACTTGGCTGTCTCCATATGCAGAGAGTAATTCAGAGATAATCGTGTTACCAAGACACCATTTAATCTGTACTTGGTGAATCTCAAGTTTTCATCTTCATTAATAGAGCCATCAAAGTTTCATGGGGCCTGACTGGTGTTGGACACACGAGTGATTCACCCAGAGGGGGGGTTTGCAGTTTTCCTGGAGTCTCTGCTTGCCATATGGTCGCGGCTAATCTGCCCACACCAGGGGTGCGAGGGGGGGGCTGAGCTCGCCTGGCCCCTGGCCAACGGGGCCATCCTTCCCCTCTGAGGACACGTCGCTAAGGACCCCAGGCTAGGGATCCTGGATCTCTGTGGTGTGTTGGGCTCTTCGAGCCCCGTCGGCTGGGGGAATAGATGCCTGGCGAAGGGAAAGGATAGTTTTTCTGGCTTCTGTGTCCACGAGGCTTCTAATATAGGCCATGGGATCAAAAGACCCCTATGGAAGGCAGTGTGTCCCAATGGAAGGTTGCAGACTTGCAAGTCACAAAATCCGGCATGAAACCCTGACCCTGCCACTTAATTAGTGACGAGAAATCAGGTGCATCAGTCACTTCGCCTCCCTGAGCCTCAGATTCTCCCACGTGTGTGACGTGAACCAGAGCGTGTCACCTAGTGTAGACAGGATGGGGAGTGGAGTGGAGATAGATCCTATAGCCTTACGACCCGGTTGTCCCGCTGCTGGGACTAGAGCCCAGAGAAGCTCCCCTACAGGTCCCTGAGGTGGCTGGACGGGGAGGGCCCTCACGGTGCTGTATGTGGTGGAGGGGGTGGTGGTGACTAGGACTCAACGCGGCGGGATAGATAATCAGGTTCAGGACCCACCATGCAATGACATGTAGCAGTTAGAAATAGTGTAGATGAATATTAAAAATGTTCTGGGTGGGAAAAAAACCCCAGAACAGGGTCTGAGGACATCATTTTATAATTGAAAGATATGTCCACATAGAACAAGGCTACCCTCCGTGCCTTATGAGGATACATACAAATCCAAGGATGTCACCACAGCTAGTACTGCCACTTAGGGGTAGGGGAGGAAAAAGGGACGTAAGGCAGTAAACCCGTGAGTGAAGGACCGGGTACAGAATTGTAATGACTGCACACTGTGAGTGGAGGAGATCTGAGAAAAAAGGAAAGAT
Organism: Tonatia bakeri; assembly: GCA_004024845.1. NCBI lineage: Eukaryota > Metazoa > Chordata > Mammalia > Chiroptera > Phyllostomidae > Tonatia > Tonatia bakeri. Next base: position 211,748 of record PVIA01001728.1, on the reverse strand, counting down.
CAAGGACAAAGGCTTGGCCTCTTTAAAAAAAATGTCATGAACCCTGGCTGGTGTGGCTCAGTAGATTGAGCACTGGCCTGAGAACCTAAGGGTCTCCAGTTTGATTCCTAGTCAGGGCACATGCCTGGGTTGTGGGCCAGGTCCCCAGCTGTGGGGCACACAAGAGACAACCACACATTGATATTTCTCTCCCTCTCTTTCTCCTTCCCTTCCCTTCTCTAAATATAAATAAATAAAATATTAAATTTTTTTTTTAAAGCTCATGGGACAGGAAAGGATCTAATGATAGAGTTGTGGGGGCTTTAGGATCAGGGCCTCTGGAGAATCTCCCCATGGGCCTTTCCTCTCCCCCCTGCCTCTCCTTCTCAGAAGTCAAGAATCCGGAGGAAAAAACGTGAGACAGGAATGAAGCTGCATCGCCCGACATGCTCATTTGCGCTTATCTGAGCTGTCCATCTCCAGAGAGCCCAGCCAGCTAGCTGCCTGGGGCGCTTCCCTATCTTTTCCCAGTTCTCAGTTTTTTCTGGTGACTTACTGTGGGGCTTTAAGAAGGTGTGGTGGCCATTCCTGTTGAGTCAATTGACTCTTTCTGGGGTCCCCCCGACTTTGGCCCCGAACATCAGTGTGGCTGTTCTTCCAGTCAATGAGAGCTTTGTGTGCAGTGGGTCAGAGAGACACTGCTGTGTGAGAAAGGACCACGGGGGAACTCCCACCGTTTCCCAGAGTCTGAGGAAAAAATATAAACGGGGCCTGCTCTGTGGTCTCCGTGTGCAGCTTGTGAATGGAAAGGCGAGTGTGGATTTATTGGAGTGGGATCGCTGTCACCGTGGTTTCCCCCATGATCGTGGCTATCATCAGCAGGGGCAGTTTCCCTGCTGAGTGGCGTCATCGGTGTAAGCTTGGCCTTCTCCATAGCTGTGTGCATTTCCTAGTAAATGAATACAATGAACGTGCTAAAAGAGGGGGAGGGGATGATCTATCATCCACTTCCTTTCCTAGAAGCTACACTATTGAGATAGCATGGAAGATAAAATGAGCAAGACATCTCCCCCTCTTCCTCACCTTCTACCTTCTCTCCTCTCTTCCTCCTACTTCTGGGTTGGCCAGTCAGGTGCTTTATCCACGTGAAGGCAGTGACTGGTTCAAGGATGGCTCCGTGATGGGGCTGAGCCAGTTCAAGGCTTCCCTGGGACTTTGGCTGGTGGTATGAAGAAAGCAGTGCTCTGCTTGTGGGGTAGCCACATCTAATCCCGTAACTGCTGGCGAGGAGAGCCAGAGTGGGAAGGCAGCTGGTGAGGAGCAGAGCGGAGCAGAGGAAGAGATGCCAGTCATGGCTGAGGCCAGAACTTTCTGGACTCTTTGCTGATGTGAACTAATAATCAGTTCTTCTTTTGATCATAGCTGGTTGGAGTTGGCTTTTTGCCATTTGTCTTAGAAGACGGCTTAAGCTGAGAGTGATGACTTGGTCTCAAAGAGGAAATAGACCCAGAATTTTATAAAAAAGCTACTTTTGTGATTTTTCTGCTGGTGACTGTATTGGACCTTTAAGAATTTTATTATTGGCTTGCCTGGTGTGGGTCAGTGGCTTGAGCACCAGTCTGTGAACCTAAAGGTCACCGGTTCGATTCCTGGTCAGAGCATATGCCTGGGTTGCCGGCCAGGTCCCCAGTAGGGGGCGTGTGAGAGGCAACTGATAGATGTTTCTCTCCCACATTGGTGTTTCTCTCCCTCTCCTTCTCCTTCCCTTCCTTTTTCTCTAATAAATAAATAAAATCTTAAAAAAATAAGTTTACTATTAATAGATGATGGTTGGAGATACGGAGAGCATCATGGAAAGTCAGTGGAAACCTAAAAATCTGTGAAAGATCAAAGGAACAACTTCGACATGCTGGTTTTCCAGCCTGGCTCAGATACTCTGCGATGTTGGAGTACGCAGCACTCAGTGACTTCTGCATGATATTTGCATAGAGAGAACTTTAAAAAGGTTACATTTCTTTTCTACTTTCATATTTAATTTCTGGTAAGGTTATAGAATCTCATTGGCAATGTTGCTGGTGTTATTTTTGTCAACTCCAGTGCTATTAAAGGCAGCAGGATGGAAATTTTGAGCTAGTGACAATAAATATATTTTATGTCCCTGAAACTTTTGAGCTGTAGTATGTCTGAGAGCCAGAGAAGGTTGCTTTCTGCTCTGAACTCTGAAGTATATACCACCCCCCCCCCCAAAAAAAAACACCAAAACCAAAAACCCTGAATTTTTGTTTATAGGTTTCAGAGATTTTTGCCTTGGCACTTAACACAAAGTCAAATGTGGATATAATCCACTTTATACACTTTTGGCAAAGTATCAAATATGCTGGTTTTTGGATAAGGGAATAAAGTGTCTCTTCATGAACCCAGGTCCTCATCTCTGGGTTGCAGTTGATGACTTCTGTCCGTCACTGTGATCTTGTGATTTAGGGATGCCTGACCCCATGCAGGAAGGAAGCGGCAGATGCAGAATCGGGGACGTGTGTCTGATCCATGTTAGTTTGGTCTGATTCTGAATTAACTGATACAGAATTGCACATGAAGGCCTCTGTCTAGATATTCTTTATTCCTCTATGAAAGGGAACATTTTCGTATCCTTCTTTCAGTGAAATGGCCTGAGGCTATTCAGAATCAAAGATGATTTGATTTGTGTTTCGGTGTGTTCTGTACTGGATTCCTTTGCAAAGACATTTGATATCGGCGTGCGGGGGGGGGGGTACATTGTCTCTAATTCACTGTGCTGCTACGTGTGTGTACAAGATGGTAAGCCCCTTGAAGGGCAGAGAGGTGTTACACTGTCCCTCCTGTTAGCCCTGTAGCCCCTAACAGGAGGCTCTCAAGAAATAAAACAGCAATTTATAATTGTGTAGACTTCACATTCCTGAAGATGTCCATCCGTGAACTTCTACATTCTTAAAACCATCTGGTGAGGTGGACTGGGTGAGGATTACAATGGTTATTTCTTCTTTAAAAAAAAAAAAGATTTTAAAATGCGATTTCAGAGAGAGGGGAACTGGGGGAAAAGGAGAGGGAGGGAAACAGATGTGAGAAAGAAATGCTGATTGGTTGCCTCTGGTATGCGCTCTGACTGGGGATTGAACCTGAAACCTAGGTTCATGTTCCCTGGTACGTGCCCTGACCGGGGATCAAACCTTAGGTGACGTTTTGCTTCGCGGAATGACACCCACCCACGGAGCCACACTGGCCAGGGCACGTCATTATTTCATAGATGCTGAATCTGAGCCCCAGAGAGAGTGAGTGAGTTGAAAGTCCCTCCCTGTCTTTCATTCAGTGGGACTCCCTGTGTTGAATGGAAGGAGCATTGCCAGGCAGGGGGGCAGGCAAAGGGCTGCAGCCAAGCATGTGCTAGAGTTCATGTGTCAGGTTAGGGACAAGTGATACAAGCCTTCCTATAAGGCTGCATGCCTCCTCCACCACTGTGGGCACCGTATGTACCTCCTGGACTGCCGGGAGCATCAAACTACACTCTTATCAGTCCTGAGCAACTTCCACATGACTGGCCGTGAGGTTTCCAAATGGACGGAAGTGGCAATTGTCTCTGGCTTAAAGGTGGTCTCCGGAGTGCCTATAGGGTGGTCCCTAAGCTTCAGGTTCAGCCAAACCATTGTCATCTAACTTTTACCTGGTTTCATTTGTGGTGGTAGACTGACTTACCGCTCAGGTAGACAGGAAGTCGTGTTGAGAAAGGGTCAGTCAGAGCAAGATGCCTCAAGGGGCATAAGATACCTTGTATCCTTGGGTTACCAATATTTACAAAACAAAAAGTTCTTATCTCTCAGAGCTGTAGTGAGAGGCTTAACATTTAACAAAGACCCACACATGATTGAGGGATGAGCAATCTAAGGATCTGGCTTGTCCTTTGGTGTACTTATCCTGATGCTGATACACATCTTTGACCAGGGGTTTACTGAGCACATACTACATACCCTGTGACCGGGCTGATGCTGGGAATGTGGCGGAAATGACACAGACCCAGTGCCTGCTTTCGTGGGACCTATAACCTAGTGGGGACAGATGAGAAGAAAGGAAAGGCAGCTGGATTCGTCTGGTTATCTGAGAGTTTATTTTAGACTGCCTGAATTCTTCATGTCCTCACAGGTAGGGCCTGGTCTCAGTGACTGTGAAATGTGAAAGTTTCATGAGCTCTTATCATCTGTGAGACCTAGGAGTTCAAGTGGATGCTTTTCAAACTCTTTTCGGGGAAGCTCTACCTCTAAGATGAGGAATAAGATGAGGGCTCTTACTACTGCTCAGCATAATTCTGGAAGTCCTAGCCAAAGCAATTAGGCAAAAATAAATAAATAAAGTGAAATGAAATAAAATAAAATAAAAGGCATCCAAATTGGAAAAGAAAAAGTGAAATTGTCTCCCTTTACAAGTGATATAATCTTCTATGTAGAAATTCCTAAACAGTGTCAAAAACCTCTTAGAATTAATAAACAAATTCAGTAAAGTTTCAGGATACAAAATCAACATACGGAAGTAAGTTGTGTTTCTATACACTAACAATCAGATATTTGGAAAAGAAGTGAAAAAAAAATCCTCATTTACCAAAGTGTCAAAAACAATAAAATATTGAGGAATAGGTTTAACCAAAGAGGTGAAAGATCTCTACCTGGAAAACTGTAAGTCTTTGATGAAAAAAGTTGAAGAGAACAAATAAATGGCATGATGTCCCTTGCTCATGGACTGGAAGAATTCATATGGTTAAAATGTCCACACTACCAAAAGCTACTTATGAATTCAATGTAATCCCTATTAAATTCCAATGGCATTTTCACAGAAATAAAAAAAAAATCCCATCATTCATATGGAACCACAGAGATGCCCACTAGACAAAGGAATTTTAAGAAAAAAAGAACAGGGCTGGAGGCATCATGCATCCATCACACACATTAAATTATATTACAAAGCTATTGAAATGAAAACAGCATGGCACCAGCACATACACTAATGGAATACAATTGAGAGCCCAGAAATAAACCCACACATAAATAGTCCACTAATATTTGACAAGACTTGTCAAAATTCAATGGAGAAAGTCTCTCCAATGAAACAATCAACAAAATAAAAGTTCAACCCACAGAATGGGAAAAAATATTTGCAAACCACATATCTGATCATGTCCAAAGTATATAAGAAACTCAATAGCAACTCCCCCCCCAAACAATCTGATTAAAAGATGGTCAAAGGATCTAAACAGATGGTTTACAAAGAAGACAGACAAATGGCCAACAGGTACTTGGCAAGATGCTCACCATCATTGATCATCTGGAAATTGCAAATCGAGACCACAGTGAGGTATCAACTCACACTCATCAGATCGGCTGCCTTCAAGGAGAGCAAAGTGTGGGTGAGGACGTGCAGAAAAGGGAGCCCAGCGTGCATGGTCGGGGGGATTATAAATTGGCAGTGCTGCTGTGCAGAACGGCAAGAAGGTTCCTCTAAGATCTGAAAGTAGGCCTACTCCATGATCCGATGATCCCCCTTCTGGGTACCCACGCAACGGAAGTGAAATCGGGATCTCAAAGAGGGGTCTGTACACCCGTGTCCACTGCAGTGTTATCCACAAAAGCCAATGCAGGCGAACAAGCTGGGTGTCCGTCCGTGGTGGGCTGGGTAAGGAAGTCACGTGAGAAAAACGAAGGTCGTATAATCTCACTTATAACTGGAGTCGAGCAGAGCCGAACTCCTAGGGACAGAGAGCGTGATGGTGTCTGCCAGGGGCTGGGAGAAATGGGAAATACTGCTCAAAGAATACAAAGTTCCACTGATAAAGTGAGTGAGTTCTGGAGATCCCAGGTAAAGTACACTGACTGTAGTTAACAGTATTGTATACGTGAACATTGCTAAGGACAGATCTTAAATGTTCTCACCGCACACACACTCACACACGCAGTACACATGGGAGGTGACAGAGGTGTTATTTAGTACGCATATATATCACAAAATATATACGTGTATCAAATCATCACATTGGCTGCCTCAAACTCATACAATGTTTTATGTCTATTTTTACATCTCAGGAAACATCAGGGGGCAAAGCCTTTCCCATGACCCAGAGACAAAAAAGTGGCGTGTGAGGTTGGCCTGGTCTGGTGGGGCCCCCACACGGCCAGCTGTGTGATCTGGGCCAGCCTCAGTTTCCTCGCCTGCAGTGCAGGGCTGACAATAGCCACCCTGAAGGGAGGCTGGAGGCGCTGGAGGTCATCAGCTGCCAATCTGGATGGCACCTGGTGAGGAGAGTGTTTTCTCCATCAATAAACACGAGGAAGCCACTTGGGCAGTCAGGGTCCTTTCACTTTCCTGCTCAGAAATCACCAGTTCCAATCGAGGTTTTGGGATCAGACTCAAGTCCTTACCTTGGCCTCAAGGCCCTTCCTGATTTGACCCCTGCCCATGTTGTCCAGCCTGTCTGGGTCCTTCTCTCTGTCACTTTTTTGTTGTTGTCATCGTCATTGCCCAAATGGCCCAAGCATCGCCCTTCCGCCCCCACCCCTTGGAACATGCACTGTTCTGGGCTGAACATACCCTTTCATCTCGCCACTTTTTCTTGTCCTTGAGGTCTCAGCTTAAGTGTCGCTTTCCCAAGGGGAGGGTTCCTTGAACCCTAGAAACATCAGTACCTCTCTTTGAACGCTAGAGCTCCTTATTTGAGACACTTCTCACTGTTGTAATTAAGTACTTAACTCCTCATTATTTAATATCTGTCCATCACTGTAACACATTGGCTGCATCCCGGCTCTGTCCCTGTTTTTGGCCGGGGGCCTCCCTCATAGCTGGTACTCGAGTACCCATGAAATGAATTAAAAAAGAACAATAAATGAGTTGATAAATAAAGGATTGCCTTATTTCAAAAATCCCCCTGGACATTTCCTGACCTGTTTTTTATTAGAAGAAGACCAGGGGACATGAACCATGGAGACTTCTATCAAAGTCACAGGTGTTTGCCCAGAGTCATGCCCTTTTCACCCCCGAGGAGGGCGGGACTTCCTCGGGGACCATTTGTCACCTGTGGCCTGGCAGGCAGCCTGGGGAATGCAATGAGCTGCGTCCACTCTGACCAGAGCGCCCCACTGGATGATGAAAAGATACCACCTCTCTGGGACGCAGGCCTCGTTTGATGATGGAAACGGAGAAGCCGGACCCTGCAGGTGCGGCCCGGGCTGACACGGCCTCTGTGGAGAATCATCAGAGCCTCCTCCGAGATGTGGACCTACCCTGGGTTTGATCAGCCACAGGCCCCAGAAATGGCCGCGCTTCAGCTCAGTGAGAGCCAGATCGCAACCGAAAGATGGATGGCCGAGGAGGCTCCTCGCTGTGAGCATATTGTCTCAGTTTGAAGGACCAGCCTGGCACCCATGCCGACCACCGGAGCAGACAGCGCATACCGCTAGCATGGGGGGAGGGGCGCCAGTCGGTTTAACTCTCAGTGTTCCCCTCAAGGAAAAGATCTTTTCTTGATTACTATTTTAAGGAGAGCGAGAGAGAACTTTAAAACGCATGGCTCAGCCACGAAAGACATTCCCTGGCTGGGAGTGCCACATGCTAAAGGAAGGACCTTCGTACTTGAAACGTCGGAATCTCCGCCTCTGAAAACACGTTGCAGCCAATGAGTGAAATGCTGTAGGAAAAGCCAGCATTTCGTTGGCTGCGTTTTGTTGGCAGTTAATCTGGAAGCAGTCGCACACAGAGACAGTGTTACGTCCATGTGTTATGTAGCACACAGATACCTGCTAGTCACTTGTGAGCTCTTGCTGTCACCAGGTGGCTTGGTCCTCTGGGTGGCTTTGGTCCTCTAGAACTCACCTTGCTGAGGCCTTGAACATGGACTCTCGGTCCAGCTGCCATTAGCTTCTGAGTTGCCTGAAAATGCCAGAAAGGGGATTTGAAGCTCGGGTAAAAGCAGAACGCACACCCGAACTCAGTCCCTTGCAAACCGCTCTGTTCGAAATGAAAGCAGAGAACGAGACTCTTGGGCATGCGCAAACAAGTGGATGTCGCGGAAGCACTGGGTCCGCATTGCATCCCTGTTTTCATTGTACCCCCTCAGCCCTCACACGCAGACCTTGCACAGCCCTCCTCTCCTCCTAGTGACTCTCTCCCAAACACTGTCAAAACACAACAAATGGCCCAGTTTACCCTTGAGGGGTTTATAAGGGTGCACGTGCGGGGAGACATGCTGATCGAGGCTGAGCTAGTGGCTTGGTGGCTCATTCCTGGATAATCCCCCAAGAACATGCTATCAAATCTGACTTCACCTGGGGCACACGGTGGAGAGTTTTTCAGCAGACGATATGCTGAACACTCCCAAAGTGAAGAAGAAACTTAAGAGGCTTAAAAACGGCTGCAGAAATACAATCATCAGCTATCGGGGTAATAGCAGCCAGCCACTTCCCACCTAGGGGCACAGATTTAGTTTTCAGCAGCTGAAGACAGCGCAGAGAAGTGTGTGGTCTCAGAGTGTTTGCAGGGGAGCGGGTCGGTGAGCATAAAGCCTGCACGTATATTATCTGCCTTTTGTGCTGAATATGACGGAAATGAAATCACAATTGCGTACAGCCATAGCCTGTCAAAAGGCAGAGTTTTGTACAGATCTTTCTGGAGAAGCGATACTGCTTACTCAGGGGAGGCTCATGTTTGCAAACAAGAAATCATTCTGTTCTTTGTGCCTGGGCAGCAGATACCAGCGCAGCTCCTGGGATCAGAGTGTCACCCTTTGCCTCTGTAGTGATGGTGAGCCATGGCTCAAGGAGAAAAAACGATGTTGCCTCATCTTCAGTCATAGAAAAAGAACCACCGATCCCCTCCAAGCTTGGGTGTCAGGTAAGACGTCAAAACTGGGCAGGAAGGTGGGTTGCCTCTCCAAGCACATCCCGGATGTTGAGACGCCGTTCTGCAGAATAGGTTCCACCCCAACTCCCAAAGTCAGCCTGCAGCAGAAGCCTCAATGTGCAAAAGCCTTCGCGTTCTCCAGTGTGTCCATCCGCCGGCGAATGCTGGGGCCACACGAACACCCCCTGCACGGTTTCTGTCATCGCTGGCACCATGGTGCTGCAGTCACCCTGCTGAGCTCCTTCACCTGGGCAAGGGGAGGTGGGTGCGCAGGAGAGGCCCTGACCCCTGCGATCTCAGAATGCCTGCCGGCGGCCTGCTGTTTCCACCCCTTTCCAGGGCGACGTGGCACAGATGACAGTCCTTTCGCCGAGTTCGGAACTCGATGCCCCTTCATGTGTTGGAAGGCTGGAGGGCCTTACCCACTACTGACATGGTCCTGTAGCTCCAACTGGGTAAAGAGGTCCTGTCCCGACGCCGTGGTGACGGGAGCATCACAGCCCGATCGTACAGAGTCATTTGTCACGCCTGGTGCTGGTTTTTGATTCCCGGGACTGATCTGCTCCTGGTGGGACACACGTGTTCCGTGACCCTCACCTTAGCATCCTTCCCTGTCCCCACTGCTCTTGGTCATCAAATGAGCCGCTTCCTCTCGCGTCAGAGGCGCTGCCAGCTTGGGGTGGTTTGAGCTGAGTGGGTTGGACGAGGGGAAATAGGCGATTTCCTCTGCCTCTTGTAGAGTCAATCTCTCGTCCAGCTACTTCTGAAGCATCTCTTTCAGCAGCAGGCTTTCGCCCGCGTTAGCTGCGGAACTGCGAGAACGGCCTTCTCCCTGACAGCGCTCCAGCTCGAAGTCCGAACGACGGGTGGTTTCCTGGTCCCGAAGGAGACACAGTCAGCGCTCACGCTTCTTTCAGCAGGGTGCCCCAGTCGGAGGAAGACAGCGTGTTTCTCGAGTCAGTGTGGAGCGAGCGGGGCGTGTGTGTGCCGACGGCAATGTCTGGCTCTCTTCCAGAGCTGGGTGAGGAGCAGGCCCTCTGAACAGTGTCACCAGAAACACTCTTTACACTCTTTTCTCGTGTCACTGTTCGATATGTGGGGGCTTCCCTCCTGTCTGCATAAATTTCCTCTGTTTACTTTTGAAAGATTTTATTTATTTATTTTTAGAGAGAGGGGAAGGGTGGGACAAACACAGGGAGAGAAACACGGATCAGTGACCTCTGGTTCACGCCCCGACCAGGGACTGAACCCACAACCCAGGTATGTGCCCTGACCGGGAATCGAACCAGCGACCTTCTGCTTTGCAGGATGATGCCCAACCAACTAAGCCACATGGGTCAGGGCTCCTCTGCTATTAAAAGTCCTATTTGGGTCTGCTGAGAGGACTGACTTGCTTACTATGGATCTTTGCATTTCCTTTTAATTCACGCTAGTAGCTTAATCTTTGCATTCCTTTGCTATGCTCCAGCCCCCTCCTATCCCCACAGCCCTACCCTGTTTGCCCACCAAATAGGTGTATGGGGTGGTCTGGCTGGACCTGAATCCAGAGAGTATCCACAGCTTTGTCTATCCCAGTTTTTCCTTTTCCCCTGGAGCAAAACATTTGTCTCAAGTAACATGTTTTGTTCAATACATTGTAACCTCTCAAATGTCACTTCTGTGGCAATGTGACTGCAAGGAAACATTTGCAAACATTTCTACAAAGGAGTCCTCCTTCCTTACCCTGACAAAACTATAGTGAAATAAGCACACGTCTGTTTAAAATCCTTTTTTTCCTTCTGAAAGGCATCGCTTTCCTTCCTTCCTGATCAACAGGAAGAAATACATGCCCGCCTTCGCTACCCAAGGGTAGAACATTATGTATTTTGCCATATGTGCTCGGCGCACAGGGGCTCCAAGGGGCTATAACACCTTTCCGCATAGTAGCAATTTTAATAATCTTGTGACGGGATTTCTAACTGGTAGGTCTTTGGGGGACCAGAGACCTGCCTCGTTCATGGGCGACTGCCTGGGGAGCAATTCGAATCAGCAGAACATAATGTGAGTTCAGAACGCTCCCTGACGTTGAACCTTCCTGGAAGACTGAGGCGTCCCGAGTCTAAAGGAGCGTCCCTGTCACTCGGAAAACTTCCATTCCCTTCCTTCTGTGGTGCGTGAATGTAAGCCACGTGTCAGTCAAGGGTTAGGAGAAAATTCAGGCCTCGTCACAGAGACACGACCCTGTGTTGCCACCGTCTCTAATGTTCGAAAGATGTTCAAGGAAGGTACTTATCTCAAGGCAGGTACTTTGGGTAAAGCTGCCCCTTCAAGTTTGAATACATTCGTGTCTCCCGCTGGTCCTCTGAGTGTTAGCTTGTTTCTTGCTGGGCGTGGGGGAGCCCAGGCCCAGGAATTTACGGCTCCTATTAAGGAGGTTGGCTGGTCCTGTGGACAATATGCCAATAATTATTTCTGGTGGGCCCCTCACAGCAGAGTAAGTGCCTCTGCCATGTGGCTTATTTTAACCGAAGACAGATATGCCTGACCTGGGTTTTATGACAGATGTCAAGTATATTGAAGGGTGTTGTGGGACAGATCGCCTTACTGGCAAAGAAATGAAAGACCTCCAGGAAGATGGATGGGGAGCTTTTCTCAAGGGTGTTCCTGTCTCTGTGTGCAGGTATAACAATGAACTTGAAGAAGGGCAGATGGGCAGGCAAGGGTGGAGGCTTCGGCCTGTCCTTGACACCTGGAAATGAAGTCCCCGAGCCCTGGAGGGTTGATGGGAGAGGGTGGGGTGGGGTGGGGGAGCAGGGCTGGGACTGGGGGGATGTGAGAGAGGTCTCCCTGTGAGCCAGGCACTCCTTGCATGGGATCCCGTGGGTGCCTGTTGGTCCTGCTCAAAAAATGTTGGCTCTCTAGGCTTCTTTCTTGAGTTTTGTTCGAGAAATACTTCTTGGGGGTACCCCAGGGGCCAACACTATGCCAAGTCACTGCTGAGCACCACAGGGTCCCTGCTCTGGCCCTTGCTTCCCTCATACGACTCTGCCTCTCCCTTCTTCTGGGCCTCGCACAGTGGTGGGGGGCAGGGACTCTTGGGGGTCAGTTGCTAGCTGCTGGGGTGCCTGGGGTAAGCTACTCCACTTCTCTGAAACTCCTTGTCCTCAACTGGAGACAGGGGACTCGAACTGCTGCCTTGCAGAGTTTATAGGACTGATCGTAACAGTGTCTTTCTGCCTGCCGAAAAGACTAGAACCGGAATGATAAGGGGGAAATGAGGTTGCTCCCTGTTTAGCCTTCATCCTATTATTAATCATCATCGCTACGATTCAGGCCATTTACAATATAGCCCCTTCCACTGAAATGATCTCCCATTAGACTGCAAGCCCACTGTATCCCTAGACTTTGAAATCCCTCTGTCAAATACGGTCATCAGAAAACGGCGACCCTTGGAACGACCGAGTTACAGAAGGCCACCTTTGCTCACGGTGGGTGTGGCCAGGGCATGCCAGAGCCAGCAGATGGATTTCCGCCGCCCCTGCTGCTGGGCACCATTGTGCTGTGTTGGACGCATACGGCTGTCCACGTGGCCCAGCTGGCCTGCACTCTGGGCTCGCCCAGCGTACACACTCGGGACATGTTTTCACACTCAATTTAGAACACTCGCTCTAACGCCAGAACGGGGGCATTGTGTTGTCAGAGATAAGTCATTGGAAAGACTTCTCGGACAAAGTGTACAGATTGGCCTCTTGAATATTTCTTTCCCCAGGTTAATCATTAACACGAATATGGGATTTCATTCCATTGAGGCCGTTGTTGTGGTGGTTTTTATTTTTGGTGACCAGAAGACCCACGAACTGCAGTGAACCAACACCAGCACGAATCAGGAGAAAAACACGGAGGAACCGAAGTGGTACAAAGTATTAAAGAGGAATATGCGTGTCCTCACACGTCTAGGACTGCTAAACTTAGGTGAGGGGGCCGAACTACAGTGGCTGAGGCCGGCTTGCAGGGAGAGGTAGTTGTGCCATAGAATATTAGTTGGTTTGACTACTTTTCCTTTTGCTGAAAGTACACTTCTTTTTTCCCCAAGATTTTATTTATTTATTTTCAGAGAGAAGGGGAGGGAAAGAGCAAGAGAGGGAGAGAAACATCGATGTGTGGTTGCCTCTTGCACACCCCCTACTGGGGACCTGGCCCACAACCCAGGCATGTGCCCTGACTGAGAATTGAACCCGCGACCCTTTGGTTCGTAGGCCGGCACTCAATCCACTGAACCACACCAGCCAGGACTAAAAGTACAATTCTTCATAGATGGAAGAACTGTACTGTTTTCTTACTTCTTTTGTCCCATTTGGTAAAGAAAAGATTTAAGAGTAAAGATCTTCCTTGCTTTCCATCCCCCTCCCTCCCACCCTTAATCTACTTGGCTTTGACCGTGACTGAAGGGAAGTCTATCTTGGGATAGGAAATGTTTTCTAGGGTTTGCTTCTCCAAGCCACCTGCCAAGGTGGTTTAATGGTTTCTCCACGGGGCAGAAAATACAAGTCTCTCTAGAAAGAAAAAAAGCAGGATCTAGTTTTTTTGGTAAAAGATGGCATAACATGGGGTACAAACAGAACCGAGAAAGGCATTGCTTTGTGTGTGTGCTGTCCATTTTACCGAGACCCTGAGGATGAGAGTGAGTCGTTTGCCGACGTCTGTCTCTTAGGTGGGCTCGAAATGATTTTTCAAATGATTTGAAATCACTGGAGACATGATTTTTAGTTCAAATCTAGAAAATGTAGAATATGTCACTGGGCCGAAGGGGGAGGAGCAAATGGATTTCCTACCACAGGAGTATTTCACAAATTCATATTCTTTTGTTCATTTGGGTTTTTTTTGGTCCCCCTGCTCCTTTATTTCGCTTTGAATTTGTATTAAATTTGTTATATGCTCTTGAGGGAGGGAGGTTCTCCAGGGCTTAATCGAGGTTGTAAGTTGCTATGAATAAGAAAGGGGGGTTAGGAATTCACCGTTGCTTCATTGAACTAAGCGAGGGCTCATCTCAATATGCCCTTCTCCCCCAGCAACTTCTAAGTCTCCAAGGCCTTTATTAACTTGATCTTTGGGAATAGTGTTTTAATTTTTTCCATAATCATCATGCAAATTGATCATGAGAATCTCTGGAAAGGAAAATAAGGGAACCCATGGCCTCATTAACTCCGGTGCTAGGGGACCCATGCTCCTAAGAGCAGGCGCCCTTTCTCCACAGTGGCCTCGGCCTTCTTTGTGTGTGACTCGGTCCAGCCCCCAGTGGGAGCCGCGGCCCGTTCCTTGCCTGGCCTGCATAAATTGCCTCATGCATTTTACTCCCTGACGAAATAACGGGGGAGCAATTCAAAGGGCCTCCACCTTACGGAGGAGGCCTTTGCATTTGGCTGGATTCCAACCAGTACCTCTATGTCTCCTTCGACAGAACCATACTCTATAATATGCATGTGTCTTATCTAAACTTTATTTCACAAACATCAGGGTTGCAAATTGCTAAACTCCAGACAATAAATTGGGTCCGTCAGCATGAAAACATACAGCTCAGATGCATTATGTTGCCCGCTGTTCTGCTGAATGAGGGGCGCTTTCTAAAAGAGCGTATTTTAATTTTAATTTAACAGAGAGAATGGCAGAGACAAATAGATGTGTCCAAAAAATACTTAGTAACAGAGTTCTGAGTTCGTTATTAATTTCCATGCAAGCGAGCCCCCTGTTTATTCTGATAAACTGTAAAAGCTGGGAGAAAGCTGAATCAAACGGAGCACACTTTTATTGATGGCCCGCTAGGTGCCAAGCAAGGTGTTAAATGCCTTCCAGTGCCGCCTCATTTATTCTCATTTCACAGGTGAGGAAAGGGGGGGTGGAGGGTGGGAAGGGGTGATAGAGTTTGTCCAGCTTGAAAGCAGCAGAGTCATTTCCAGATCTGCTTCATCGTGAAAAAAAGTTTGGACGCAACTTTTGGAGAATCAGCTTCTTCAGAGCTTTTGTGGAACGAGGGCGGTTTTCAGTGGGCCTGGTCCTCTTGGAGTCACTGACACCCCTGGGTGAGGACAGTCATCAACAGTGTCAACCACCATGCCCTGTGCACACTAGTGACTTCCACTGATTAACTCCCTGGTCCCCTTCGATTAAGCAAAGCAAAACAAAACAAAACAAAACAAAACACCGCCCACTCGTAAACAGACGACTGTATGGTGAGTACTGGAGGGAAAGGGGGCAGGGAGGCAGAAGAGGGTGAAGCGGGGATGGACGGTGAGGGCAGGAGACGTGACTCGGGGTGGTGAACACACAGTACAATACACAGATGATGCGTCATAGAATTGTACACCTGAGGCCTATGTAAATACATTAACCAAAGTCACCTTAATAAATTCAATCAAAAAAAGAAAAAAAAGAGATTGTCCCCTCAGATGTAGGACATGCTCAGAAAGCCGGGAGTGGGAGGCGTGTCCAAGTCACTAGATGGATTAATTGATCAAATTTCTGCTCTCAAGACAGGGCAGGTCCGCCTATCAGACTTTCTTTGGAAAAAATCCTGTATCTCAGCTGCAATGAGGGATGCGTTACATATTTCTTAAAGTCCCTCTGATGTCTCTTGAGAAATTGTATAATAAATATGCACCGATACCTACGGTGTGTAAGGCACTGAATCCAAATGCAGTGCAATGCGCCTGCGGCCAGCACTTGAGTGTCTGCTGCACGCTGGGGGTCGGGCCGGGTGCTCCAGATGCAGATGAAAGAAGGTGGGTTTATGAGCACATCTGGGCAACATGAGAAAGATGACTCAGCCTGGCCGGGTGGCTCAGTTGGTTGGAGCATCGTCCTGTACAACAGAAGGTTGTGGGTTCAATCCCCAGTCCAGGTGCATATGGGAGGCAACCAATTGATGTTTCTCTCTCTCTCTCTCCTCCTGTCCCTCTCTCTCTAAGATCAGTAAAACATATCCTTAGGTGAGGATTAAGAAGGAAAGAAAGAAAGAAAGAAAGAAAGAAAGAAAGAAAGAAAGAAAGCCTAAAGCAGAGCAAGCAAAGGGGAGACTTGAAGAAGTCTTCAGAGAGCTGGGCCTTGAAGTTATGTAAGAATTTTTCAGAAAAAAAGGTTGGGGAAAACACATTCTATTTTGAAGAAACTTCATGTTGAACTTAACCGAACAAGGGTATGTTTTTTTACCTTGGCCACAATTGGTTACGGAAGGGTGTGTTTAATGAAGTACTATAGTTGATTTATCTGCTAGGATGGTATTTTCTCAAACTATGCTCCAAAGAACACTAGTTTCTTGAGATGTTAACTGGTATTGTCTGGGAAAACAGGGGGGGTTAGGGCCAAATAAAATGTGGGGAACCCTGGGTCAGGCTGTTACATGGAATTTGTTCTTGCAGACACCCTCAGAGCTCCTGACATTCTAGTCTGTGTTAGCAATTCCCCAGAGCTTGTGTAAACCTATTTGCCTTTCCCTTTTCACAGTTCTTAAAGGGTCCCTGGATCTCTCAGTGGAAAACACTGCTTTAGGGGAGAGGCAGCTGTCGGCAGCCTTTAAGAAGCGCATGGTTTCTATTTCAGCACGAAACTCGGGGCCGCTGGGAAGACGAGCGCCTGTGGTAACAGACAGACTCAAGGCAACCTCTCACTGGGCTGTGACATCCTTCTGAGCAAAAGCAACTGAGGAGCAGAATGAAGACACTGGCCCTGGAAAGGGTCATGGGATGGGGTGATGCCCAGCAGGTAGAATGGGTGCACCATGACCTTAGGGAGGATGAGTGAGTAAAACAGTTTGAGGGGGGTTTCCTGGTTTCTAGTTGGGATGCTTGCACGGTGAAGAGACATGTCAGATAGAACAGGAGAAAATGACTTTGATTTGGGATGGGATATCATTGAGGTACTTGTAAGAACTAGAGATAGAGTTGGCCAGCTCAGCCAGAAGTTAGAGATACATTGTATAGCAGCACCTTTTTTTCCCCCTAGGAATGTCTTAGGGGGTTATTGTAATTATTATTAAGTATTGCTTAATAATATATGTATAGAAATGCAGGGTATAGAGAGTTGTGTTTGTTTATTTATTTAATCCACACTAGAAGATATTGTTTCCATTGCTGAGAGAGAGAGAGAGAGAGAGAGAGAGAGATTGGTTGCCTTCTGCACATGCCCCAACCAGGAATTGAATATGCAACCTGGGTATGTGCCCTGACCGGGAATCGAACCCACAACCTTTTGGTATACAGGATGATGCTCCAACCAACTGAGCCACACTGGCCAAGGCAAGAGCTGTGTTTAATAGAAAGCTGAATATAAACCACTTGTTAACTGTATTTATTGAGATACTAATATGTATCAGCAACAGTGCATAAGGAAAAAGCAAGCAAAAAAAAATACAAATAAACCAAGAAATAAAAAGGAAAAGATGCAACCCTTGCTCAAGGAGCTTATTATCTTAAGATTACAAAGATACCGTAAGTGGTCTAAGATCCTACCTGTGTTAGGGTCTTGAGCTTCCCCTTGCTAGATGACCTAGGGCAATCTATATAAGTTTTTAAAGCTTGGATTTTCTCATTTGCAAAATATCATTGGTAGGATAACTCCTCATTAAGAAATTGTGAGGATTAGCTGGGGTTAAACAAAAAAGTGCTTACTATATTTTGAATGTATAAAATAAATTTCTTTAGGAAATAATGTATGCATTGTAATCTATTTAATAAGTTTTACCGTCACTTTATTTGATTTCCAGTTAATACAAAATAATAACCTGTCTATCTGAATTGCAAAAAATCAAGCTGGTTTGAATTAAAAAAGTGTGAAACATTCTTTGGTTGGCAAAATACATCACACTTTCGTCAATTAAAAATAGGTAAAATGTGTTAAAAATAATGAAAAGTTCATACTTTAATTGAACTAGCTTTTTCATGAGCTTATATTTTTATGAAGCTTAATGAAAGAAAAACTGAAATGGTCCATTATGAAATCTGTTAATTGTTATTATTCCCATAAAGTTCACATGATTACAGAAAGTTTTGCAATTATGCCAAGTAGAAATGTACAGTACCCGCCTTTCATTTTCTCTGGCTTTATTTTTTGATAATAAAGACCAGCATTCACCTTGGCAAACAGAGCGTTTGCTAAATTAAAAACTTCCTTTAAACACACCAGAAACTTTTGACATAAGACTGCCAAAATTGCAGGGTATTTCTGTCAGGCTGACAAAACTCTCTTTGTTCTTCCTGGCTTCTCCACCCACTGTTATTCCAATACTATCATAATCTTAAATATCGTTGTGCTAGAAGGCACTGCGATATTAATTAAAAATATAGTCTAATTATTTACCCTAGTTGGTTCCTACAAACCTCCGCAGTATAATCGGTGGACTCCCGAAGGGGCTCCGTGGTATTTGGGAGTGAAATAAGGCGGTCTGTCACTGGCTGACTCACGGCTCACGAGTGTAATTAAGAGTGACCTCCAGCTCACCTTGAGGTCACCGGATCAAGTATAACTCAGCTGGGCTCTGGCCAAAGGTATGTTGCCTGGCCGCGGTTGGGCAGTCTACGTAAATGAGTGTGACTTTTCATCCGCCTGCCTCCAGGCATCTCAGAGAACATGCTGGATGTTTCTGGAGACGGAGGAAAGCGGAAGATGGCCGACAGTCCAGCAGACAAAGCTCCCGAAAGCAGTCCCAGAAAGGCTCAGCTGATGGGAGGTGTGCTGGGATGACTGACCCCCCTTCCCACTCTGGCCTCAGGCTAGCCTGGCCTTAGAAAGAAACATTTTCTAGCTCTTAGAGGTGCAGTGTGAAGACTCCTGGGCCTGCCTGGGGAAGCGCAGTGGAGAATGTTTCCAAGGCAGGCGAGGGGAGATCTGTCTTTAAATCCTTATATCTTTGGGCTTATGTGGCATTTTTTAACCAGGGAGAAATTCCTTCCAGAAGGAGACTCAGCGGGTCCATGGGTCTCCTCCACAGACACAGTGGCAGGAACTTTGTGGCCTGAAATATCCAGGCGTCCCCTCCCCCTGCCCGTACAATTCCCATCCGTGTCTAAAAGCCCGACTCAGTGGGAACCATTCCATTGCTGGAGCGAGGACGAAGCTAACAGCGCGAGCCAACACATAAAATGGTAAGAGACTTTGGGCAATGGGAAACAACAGTAAAAATAAGATCGTATTCGGTTCTGGAGACCGGAAGTCATTATTGGCACTCAGGGTGACTGAGCGGCACCTTCGCTAGGAGACCTTGTGGGCGAGGAGAACAAGGTCGTCTGGGTTCGATATGGAAGGCGCTGGATGTTCTTGTGAAGTGGAGGGAGCAAGTGGCCTAGTTGAACACACACAAGCAATTCAGTTGGTGGCTCTCGGTTCCTCCCGAGTCTGAAGTGGGGGCAGGCCCTCACTATGACTTCCCTGATTGAATTCGACCAGAAATTCTGGCCGAAGAAAGTTAATGGATTCAGAGTAGAAATGGGCCACCTCGGTTTCCTAATTCAAAAGGCGCCAGCAGCCCAGAAGCGGTATGATCAGAAGAGCTTCCAGCGCTTCTCCTTCAGCATCCTCACGGGGTACCCTGGACACCCCCAATTCTCCCTCCCACCCATGGCCATGAGGTTTTCTAGCACGAACGAGGGTGTGAGAGGTGTTGTGAAGAGAAACTGAACGCATGGAAATGGAGGAAGAGACTCTTTTTTTGTTTGTTTTTACAGTTGAGTTTGGACCTGATGACCTGACAGCTGGAGTGTGTTGGCTGTCCCGGGTCTCACTTGCTGCGCCCTGGCCAGGGCGGTTTTGTCAAACTGCACGTCCCCCTCTGGAAGCCTTCACCAGCTCTCCGGAGCTGGGACTGCACAGAGGTCCCTGATGGGGCAACCAGGCCCTCCATGCAACGGTCCCTGTCGGGATCCCCTGAGTGGATCCCCAAGATTTCTGCACAAGAGAGCTTCCTAAACTGGTTTCTCAGAATGCCGGGTTAGTGAGATGTTATCAGACGCTCTGTTGGGGGGAAAAAAAAACGAAACAAAAACAACAACAAAAAGCTACAGAAAGCAAACAAGAATCAAACAGAAACAAAACAAGGAGGGTAGGGGTAGATTGTCAAATAAACTGGTAACCCCCCTCCAGCATATAATAATGTTCTCTATTATTAATTATTATTATCATTGTCATTATCATTATCACTTTTGATACTGGCTACTATTTTAAAAATCTCCCTTTTTTGTTCTGCTGACTGTGTGTGTCCAATATTCTAGTGTGTCAACATTCTTGAATATTCTGGTGCTTTGGCAGCCACCCCCCACAGGCTGCGTTTTTGTCTGCAGGGCAGAGAGAGGGGTGTTAGATATGCCTGCGGCCCAATCAGAAGGGTCTGCCTCCCAGAGAGCGAGGGTGTGCAACAGCTTTGCTCTCCGGTCCACCCAGCCATCCCTTGTGAATGCCATCAGCAGACAGGAATCAGCACTGCGCATCCGACTTCTGTTTTGATGGGAATGCTCTGTGTTGTTGGAAGAGGTGCGTGGTTCCTGCTTCTGGCTGACTGGCCCACCTAGTCCAGGTGGCCTGGACGTCAGGGGACACTCAGCTGAAATTCAGTGGGGGGTGGAATCAGCTCTTCCGTTGCCTTAGGTTAGATTTCCCTTGAATCTTGGCATGTGATTGTCTAGGATGTGACAATTCAGTAAAAGAAAGTGTCAAAGTCCCTTTTATAGTTGACATGATAAGGATATGCAAATTAAGAGAAAAGAGTGTTATAGATACATATGTTTTTTTCATGTTACTATCCATTCATCAAATGTTTCCCGAGCACCTACTCCGGGCTGAGCACAGTTACAGGTGGTTGTACAGGTGAACAAAAGATAGGCATCCCCCTTGTAAGGGGGCTTCATTCTGGATGGAGAAGGTGGAAAACAAACCAGTAAATGGAGGAACAAGTAACATTCTGAGTGGTGGTGAAGCTACGGGAAAACCCAAACTGGAAGGGACGGCGCATTAGGGAGGTCAGGGAAGGCCTCTGTTAAGACCACATTTGAACAGAGGTGTGAAGGAAATGTGAGAAGGATGCAGGGTAAGTGACTCTGAAAAGGAAAGGGACCCTGTCCCAGGTGAGAGAAGAAAGGCACAGCCAGCAAGAGTGGCCCGAGGTGAGGTAACGACACGGGCCAGCTTCTCTGGCAACGCCGAGGAGAAGTTCGTACCCTTCTGTAAGGGACCTGGGAAGAAGGGCATGGGCTTTAGGCAAAAGAACTATATTTGTGTTTTTCAAAGGCCCTCCGGGCTGTGTGGGCAGTGGCCTGAAGAGAGTAAAATGGTGATCGAGAAATGACAACAGAGATGACAATGAGTTGAGTAAGAGATGCTAGCTCGGACTAGACCAGTGTCAGCAGTGAGCTGTCAGTCCACCTAATCTCTGTGGTCGGAGGCTGCCCTGGGCACTGTGGGATGTTTAGCCATCTCCTGGGTCCCTGACAACTGGAGGCCAGTAGCACCTCCTCCCCACAGCCGTGACAATTGCAGACAAACAGCCCCAAGTCGTCCTGTTCTCCGGCGGAGAATCACTAGATCGTGCTGCTGGTCAGTGAGAAGATGGGAGGGGACAGGTTTGTGAGATCTCAGAGGCAGAGTCACTGAGAGCTGGTGTGAGCGGACTGACAATGGAGAAAACGAACAGGAGTAGAGAGGAGCGCAGGAGACGGGCCCCAATGGAAGTTGCTCTGGTGGCCGAGCTAGGCCACGCTTGAGAAGGGGCAGGCTTGCTGCCAAGGAGGCTCGCTTAGGGCTGGAAGTGCAGTGCTGGGGTGCCTGTGAGATACCCCTGCCTTGGGTGGACATGAGAGAAGCAAGTTGAATTTCCAGGCCTGGAGGGCAGGAGTGAGACCTGGATGGAGAGACCCATTTTTACAGGGGTGCCTGGTGGCTGGTGCTCGGGGCCACTGTGGGAGGGGAGGGGACAATCAGGGAGCTCCTCAGAGGGGGGAAGAAGAGAACAGAGCCGAAGACAGAGCTGCAAGAGACCCAAGGAACTACGGACTAAAGGAGGAGCCAGCAAGGAGGCCCGGAGACTCGCTGGAGCCGGTGCTGCCTGGGGGGCTGCACCCGAAACAGCGTGTCGGTCAAGGTCAGGGCTCTGGAGTCCAACTGGCCTGGCTCTGAGTCTTGATTCCACCTCTTACACTTCCTTACGGGACCTCACACCCATTACTAAGACTTGAAGTATTGTTGAGAGGAATCAGGTGCAATGCTGTATTTAAAATCTTCAGCTCAGGACCTGGCTTCTTGTGGATGTTCAGTAAGTGGAGAAAGATATGGAGAATCATGAACTGCAGAAGGCACATCTCGATGGAGGGAGACATGGGGACAGTCTCTAAAGTTGTTCAGCTGCAGGCCTTGGCAGCTTAATAGAAGGGGCAGCAGCGTCTCCACTGGCGTGCCTGAATAGGATCCGCTGTAACCCTACACAGCCCGAAGCTGGCGGGCCCGCGAGTAACGTAATGAAAGGCGTGTTCCTCCCCTTTGGGCCCCGTGCTGAACGGATACAATTTAGAGTCTCAGATTCCAGGACATAATTGTTTGCTCTACATACACGTTAGCCCAGTTCAGAACACCTGTGGACTACGTTCTTTTGATGCACGAAAGCCTGTCTTTTATTAAGCTCTTTGCAAGCAGTCAGAATAAGACAAATGTCCATGCGCTGCGTAATGTGGGCGTGAAACACGCCAGCAGGAGCGCCGCACGAGACGCTCTCAGAAAATGGCGAGTGAATGCTGGGGCTCTGGAGAATTACATGATTAATGTAACCAGAGTTAGACACAAAATAAAATTAAATATTTTATACATGTACATAAGAAACTGGCCTGCAAGCCCATAAAATTCCCTGTTAGTTGTTCTGGAGGTTGAGCCGTGTTGAATCGATAAAACATGATTTAGAACGGCTGGTTTTCAGCAGCTGGTCGCACTTTCAGTCTTCCATAAAGAAGTGAAAATTAATTTTAATATGTTGATGGTGCTTATTGATGATAATATTCACAATAAATATCCATTGGAAAAACTCTCGGGCACGTGTCTGTGACAGGAAGGTCAGGGATGTTAATGGCAATCACAACTACAAAATGCAATTCAGTCAATTACTTTAATTAAACCTGAAACTATTTTATGTCTTCTCATTTATGTAGTAAACTGAGAGCGGGGAAAAGGCCAGCATCTTTATCTGTGGTCTCAGATTGGGTTTTAGCATTGGTGGCTTTTATATCCTTGCGGGACATTTACGGTAATGATGGGTCTCAGACACGCAATGCTGCAGCCTCCACGAGGGGTAGAAAGGTGGAGAGTGCCTTCTGAACGCAGCTTTAGAGAGAACAGCTTTGCCTTCCTGGACACTAATCTTCTATTTACTCTGGGTTACACTGGACAGAGCCAACATTGCAGTGGAAGTGGTAGAAATGTCTCCATTTCAGTGAATTCTTTTTAACAATATTGTTTGGGATCAGAAGAAAAGAATGCCACTGTCTAAAGTTCTCACAGCCACCCAAGTTCAAGTTGTGCCAATCATACAAAATGCTTTCTTAAGGTAATGGCGCTGTCATCCAAAACCCTGTATTCCTCATGCATTTATGTTGTTAAACTTGGAGAATAGAAGGGTGAATTATTTTTTAAGCGAGCCACTCAATTAATTGACAATTAATTCAGTCTTTCAACAAATAGCTATTTAGTGCCCGCGATATGCCAAGCAGTGTTGTGGGTACCCAACCAGAGCTGTGAACCACAAAGACGAAATCCTGTTTCTATACTTTAGGGGTTTACATTTTAGTTGAAAGGAAGTGGGAAAACAAGGAGATTAAATTGTGTAAGTAGTGGCAAAGCCTATGAAAGCAAATGAAACAAAGTCGGATGACAATAGGGTGTCCAACTTTTCCAAGTTGGCCCAGCACTGTCCTGGTTTCCACTCAGAAAGGCCTGCGTCCCAGGAAACTGCTCGGTTCCAGGCAACATTGGGTGATTGTCTACTCTAGTAATGGGGAAGAGAGGGACAAAGAGGGGTCCCTTTTGGATGGATGGTCGGGGAAGTCCTCCTTGGGGAGGTGACATTCCTTAAGTCTTTTCAGAGCAGGCTTTATGTGTTTTATCTTTGGATTTTCCACTGTGACTAGTGAAGGTCATTGCAGGTAGTATAAAACCCACAAACATTCGCTGCAATGCAAATATTTGGAGGGCCAGCATCGGTATCCTAATAAAGTTAAGATTATAATTTTAAGTGATTTTTCTTCCACAATAGCATTTTAGAAGTGACCCCTTTTGGGTTTGGCTAACAACTATTTTGGACCTCAAAAGAAACACTGTCCCTTGTCATGGGTTATATTTTAACCCATCTTATGTCATGATGAAAAACTTTGAAGATATGAATTTACTTAGATTAAAATAGACATGAGAAAGCAGTTCTGGAACGGTAGAATGAAGGTGCAAAAAATGTCCACTCCTCCAGAAAAGCAATGGGAATCCCGGCGAAGATGATCCACAGCAGCTTTTTCAGAACTCTGGAGATGAGGTAAAGGCTTGAAAAAGACTGAAGAGTGTTTATGCAAGAAAGATGGTTAATCTTGTTAGGAATAGCAAGCACTGCGGCATTTTAACTTGCCTTATAGTCCTATCCCAGTCGCCCAGTACTGGAGAAGCTCTGAAAAACAATAGCATGGCAGCTGAGCCAACAAATACCCCAGCAGCCACGGAAGGGAGAAGAAAGGGCTTGGAGCTCCCCAAAAGCTCCACCTCAAGAAAACTGTCCCATTGGACCTATCTCAAAGATTATCCTTATTTGACTTGATTCAGAGTCTGCTCTGTACAAGTAGCCTTTCCCTAGGGTGTTTGTTAAGAACTACTAATGGCAATGGTTTGATATTGCAGCTGTCTGATATGGTGATAACGGTTGCAGCTACCAAGAGGCAAAGAAAAACATTAAAAAGGGAAAGCTGGGTAATGAAATGTCTATAGAGGGCTTTGAAAAGCGTCAACAATTCCTGGGAATCTGGAAATCCTCATGAAAATGCAGGGCTGTACCCTTGCCAGGAAAGATCTGAGATGGCTCTGACCTCTCACCTTGGCTGACCTTGAGGCTCTGTGTAAGCAGGAAGTGAAGGCTAAAGTGGAGTTCTCAACCGCCTGGCCGAGCACTGAATGTACTCCCTCCCCACTCTTTTCAGAGCTTCTTGGCAAAGGCAGGGCAATTTATTAATCAAATCATTTAAAGAAATCTCTCATTTGTAGTTGACCACTAAGTAGCTTCATTGACTGCACATGATGAAGCCTTCAGACTTGACAAAGTTAGTTCAAGAAAGTCACTAAACACACAAGAAGCAACAACAATAAAAAGTTCAGCAATTGAGGGTACATGGGTGTGTGTAAATCTTGTTTCCGTGGTAGTCACACTAGCCACATTATATATACGGTAAATGTCCAGTTTTCAAAAGAAACAGGAAAGCATGGTTCACATCCAGAAAAAAAAAAAGCAGGAAACTGGAACTGTCCTGAAGGAGCCCAAACTGGACTTACTAGACAAAGACTTTAAATCAGCTGCTGTAACTAGGTCCAGAGAACTGAAGGGAAGTGTGAGAACAATGTTTCACCAAATGGAGAATACCAATAAAAAATATGAATTATAAAAAGGAACCAAGTAGGAATGTTGGAGTTGAAAACTAGAAAAACTTAAATGAAAAATTTGCTAAAGGGGTTCCATGACCATTTGAAACGACAAACGAAAGAATCAGGGAATCTCAAGATAGTTACATTGAGATCATCCAGTCTGGGGAACAGAAAGAAAAAGAATGACTAAAAATGAACGGAGCCTTAAAGGCCTACGGTACATACCCAGTGTGCCCACATGTGCACAGTGGGGACCACAGAGCAGGAAGAGAGAGAGGATGGGGCTGAAAGAATATTTGAAGAAATAATGGCTAAAAATCTTTTCCATTGATGAAAAACGTTACTTGGCCCATTAAAAAATCTCAACAAAGTTCAAGTAGAATAGACTCAAGGAGATCTACCTAGACACATGATAAAACCACACCTAGATAAACACAATTTAAGAGACTGTGGCTGGCAGACATACCCTATAAAAAGTAAGGAAGGGAATTCTTCAGGCTTAAATAAAATGATATTAGGCAGCAACTGGTAGATGTAACTACTTAAGTAAATATAAGAGACCGTATAAAAGCATTTTTTTACTTGCAAATATTCTTTTATTTTATTTAAAAGTAAACTGCCTAACGCAAGACTAATTGAACTACGACAGGCTCAGCATGTGTGAAGATGTAAGTTGTATGACAAAAAGTACACAGTGTGGGGAGGACGTGGAGCTACGTCAGAGCGAATTTTCATGCACTCTTGAAGTTAAGTTGGTACTAACTCAAACCAGGTTGTTGTGAGAGTGTTGAGTGTAAAAGCCAGGGCAACCACTAAAAAAGTAACAAAAATATCACAAAACAAACTCAAGGACATTAAAATACTATGCTACAAAACAGCCCACAGAAGAGAAGGCAGTTATGGATAAATAGTAAAAAAAAAAAAGGACATAAGATATATAAAGAACAAATGGAAAATGGCATATATTTTACCTTTTCAGTAATTACTTAATGTAAATGGACTAACCACTTCCATCAGAGGCAGAATTTGGTTAGAACAACTAGATAGAAGTTGGAAACAGAAAACCAACAATGATATAAACCCAACAGAACAGATATCTGCAGAAAATTCTACCCAACAACTGCAGAATACAAATTTATCACAGGTACGTGTGGAACAGTCTTCAGGAAAGACCATATTCAATTATTAAACATACTCAATAAAGATAAAAGGATTAAAATAACTCAAAGTATACAGGGAGGGTTGGAGGAAGACCCAGAGGAGGGGGTGGGCCTCTTCTTAGAAAACCCTTTAGAAAGGGGGTGAAGGTAACACAATTTCTCATTTCATTTTATGTGTTATGTTTTGTGATGTGTTTTTGCAGCTTGCTAATGTGTACTTCTTATTTTCAAAAACTTCCTATTTTGAAATAGTCTTAAAAGTTACAGAAGAATTCAAAGGTGGTAAAGAGAATTCCTGTACATCCCTCACTCGGCTGGTCCTAACGTTAACCCCTGATACTAAGACAGTTACTAAATACTAATGCATATAATTTATATATAAATAAGTATAACGCTATTAACTAGACTCCAGACTTTATCAGCTTTCACCAGCTTTTCTTCTAACATTTTATTTCATTCTCACTCCAGTCCAGGATCCCAAATCACATTTGGTCTTTACCCGTTGATACCCTCCCCTGTCAGATTTAGATAACGGGGTAATTCACGGAGTACCTCTCCAGTCCGTCTGTAGTCAAGAAGACTAGGATGGCGCTTAAAAAGTGCCTGTCTGAGGCCTGCACCTGTCCTGAATGAAACTCTAGGCCTAGGTCAAGGGGATGGTTGTGGGGCCCAAACGTGAAAGCATCCTGAAAATTACACAGCACGGTCCTCCAGCAAGATCATTCATTCACCCTTCCTGAGGGCCACCCAAATCTTAGACACTGTGTTAGGCACTGGGCCACATAGCACGTGATGCTCCTTCCTCACTTACTGGCATTTCTGGTCTTGCCAGTCTGACGGTTAAGTATTTACTGAATGCCCACCATGGGCCCTGCGATACCAATGATTAACTTTCCATTACGCAGCAGTCCACGAATCCCCATCACAGGCCTGAAAGAGTTAATGTGCTACAATGCCTCCCCCTCCCCGCTGGTGCCCAGGGAGTCCACCCCCTTGGGTGAAGACTACTGATGCATTAGGCTCCGAGGAACTGTATGTATTTTCTTTTCCCCTCTGTTTATGTCTCTGTTTTCTGTAAAATCTCCTAGATTGCAGCAGTATCTCCCAAGGTCTCTGACAATGCTATAAATTTCATTAAGAAGATGAAGTCTCATGCTGCAATTAACTCCAAGAGCCGGACAAAGCAATGGCAAGAAGATACTGGCCTGTAGGACTTAGCACTTAGCTCTGAAATTGAGATAAGCCCTATCAGCTGGGGGGTTGTGTTTAATGTTCACTGCCGCGTCCGCGCCGCTGCTACAACCTAGCAGTCGCCGTGTTAACACTCCCCAATATCTATTACAATTAGTTTTTGATTAAGAGGCCTAACACGGCTTTGGAAGCCTTTTATGTCGTGTCAGATGGCTGGTGATGGAGTGGGAAGCACAGACACCTCCTAGTAACAAAGCGTCTTGTAAAAGGTTTCAAGTGAACTATTTTATCATCCTAATGGAAACCAGATGACTCCAGCCCTCCCCCACCCTTAATTTCAACTATTTACTGAAGAGTCCTTGTTTTGAATTACTTAAAGATTTATTCTGAAACGATGGCTTCATGCATTAAGAATCGTTAAGAACAGGGGCCATTTCGAATTTGGGAAAGCTTTTAAAATGACGGAGGCGATTTTCACAGAGGGCTGATTTTGTTTTATTTCTTTCTTTTCAGTTTCTAAAAGAGCAGATGCCTCTGCCCTTCCTTAATATGTAATTATTATTTTAATTACGGTTTAGAAGGCCTTTCTCTGTTGAGTTCTGCTTTCGTCGCTGGGGTTGCAGTCAGCGGGCTGGCTTACTTTATAAGAGAGAGACCGCTGGTGTTCTGTGAGGCAAAAGCAACTGTTTGGTTCTGTAAGATTTATTCTGTGAAAATGGAAAATATGTTCTTTTAAAAAAAGATTTTATTTTTTATTTTTAGAGAGAAGGGAAAGGAGGGAGAAAGTGAGGGAAAGAAACATCAGTGTGTGGTTGCCTCTCATGTGTCCCCTACCAGGGACCTGGCCCACAACCCAGGCAAGTGCCCTGACTGGGAATCGAACCGGTGACCCTTTGTTTAGCAGACCTGTGCTCAATCCACTGAGGCACACCAACCAGGGCTGGATAATATGTTATTTTTTTATAAAGGTATGTTCAATCAAACAAAGAAGAATTACTTAAAAACTTTCATGAACTATAAAATGTACTTGTAAATTTAGTGAAAATTATATACAAACGTGACATAATTTGTGAATGTGACTGCACCAGCCTTTGAAACTGCCTTTTTTAGCATTGTTTTTACCGTGTCTGTGGCATGTACTGTTTTGTCATCTGTGATTGGGTTGCCTCTCACCTCTGGAAGTCGTTGGTTCTATGGTGTCACATGTGCTAGGGACCTATAACCCAAGGGCCTTATATCGAGGGGGCAGTGTGTTCTTAGGGGTGACATGTGCCTCTTGGGGACTCACATTCCTTCCAGGTAAAATAAGGACAACATTATTGACTTCATAGTGTTATAAGTAACAAATAAAATTGGGTACATAGAGAGCCCCGTAAACCGCAGCCTCTCGGTAATTTCTCCTTCACTTTTTTCTGTCATATTCTGTCCTGTTTAACGTCGCCCAGCCCATGCATGTGCTGAATTTTGCACCAGAAATAAGGAATCGCCCATGTCCAGAGTGAGGATGGGCGGAGAGGACTTTGGGCTGAGACTGGCTGGGGGAGAGGAGCGGGTGTGGCTGACTGTGGGTGCTGGGAAGAAAGCAGGGCGTGGGGACAGGGCAGTGGCGAAGGAGAGAGGGACCAGGTTATAAGGGCATTAGGCCGTCTTTCCAGAACACATGCAAGAAGGGCTTATACACCCATTGTAGTGGATGTTCAAGTCCACCCTGTATTTAACTAGCAAAAGGCCCTGTGCCTGAGTTCCTCTCTGTCTCCTCTCAAACTCACCTTGCTCACTGCCCGTGCCTAGTCCGGGCTGGCGGTCCACCTCAGCAGTTGGGTAGAGGCCGTTGTTAGTATAACCAGCCTTAAATAATCTGATTTTCAGGTTGGGTACGTCGCAATATCTCCTGTGGGATGGATCGTCGAACTACACATTCATTTAAGAACTGCTTTCTTCACATTATATTTGAAAGCAGTGGTACTCACTCATCTGTAAACCATGAGGCCACAATATAGAAAAGTATCTCATCTGACTTTTATTCACATGGCTCTGAGGATGAGGTTGAGGTCCTTACAGATACTCAGTTCACTACTGAGTCTATTGGCTATTTGATTCATTTCCTTTTATTCTTACAATATTCCTATAGAGAACCATGTATTTAAAGCAGAAGAGAGATTGTTCTCTTCTCATTTAAATGATAAATTTTAAAGATACACTCAGACTCTCTTCCTCCTCAGTCAATGCTCAGTCATTTTGGTTTATTTATTTGTTTCTACTTTATTTAGACAAATTTAAACTGGGCAGATAGGGCCAGCAGTAAATGTATATTGTTTGGCCTGAGCCTGGTTTCAACGAGTTGTCAATATTTCAAAGTTCAGAAATCTGGAGATTTCACATAAAATCTGGCTCCTTTAAAAGAAAACCCAAAAGGTGTGAGGCCAGGGGCTCACAGGATGACACTCTGGGGCTTAGTCACCCTCACTCTCTGTTCCGCAAGGTCTGAGGACGCGTCTCACTCACCAAGGTTCCCTGCCTGCTCCCCGCCCTCACCCTGCCTTTGCCTTGTAACTGCACACGTGGGTTTGACTTTTCCGATGACAAACCGGGTGAAACATGTCTACACACACCCCTGCACATGGGTATTCAGGAGGCTTACCCCTACTTGCCCATACTTGCGAGCAACCAAGCTGTCCTTCAGCAGTAGCTGAATGGGTAAATACACTGTGGTCCGTTTATTACATTACTCAGTGGGCAAGAGTGATGAGCTACCAAACCACGAGAAGACATGGGGGGACCTGGAATGCACATGACGAAGTGAAAGAAGCCAACCCTCGAGGCGATGTATCGTTTGATTCCAGTTCTGTGGCGTTCCGGAAAAGGCGATGCAATGGAGACAGTGCAAAGGTCGGTGGGAGGCAGGGGTTGGGGGCAGGGCAGGGAGCAACAGCTGGAGCTCTGAGCACTTGCAGGGTCCTGAAATACCCCGTATGATGCTGTGGTGGTGCACACACGGCATCGCACAGGTACCCACGCCCACGGGACATGCCACGCCAAGAGAGAACCCGATGTCAGCTACATACTCTGGGTAACCATGATGCGTCATTGCAGCGCCACCGACTGTGATGTAGGCACCGCTCTGGCAGGGGACGCTGACCATAGGGGAGGCTCTATGTGGGTGCAGAGGGTACCTGGAAATCTCTATGCCTTCCTCTCAATTTTGTTTTGAAACTAAAACAGCTTTAAAAAAATAATAAAGTCTCTAAAAAGTAACAATAACATGACCGTCCCAAAAATGGTTTTGGGCGAGAATATGCAACATGTAAAAATGGAATGGTAGTTTTTCACTCCTCCAGTCTGAAATCACCACTGGGTTTTTCTAGGCCTCTTGTTGGGGGCGGGGTTTCTACTGGCACCTCCCTTCCTGAGCCTGGTTGAAAGCGCTAACTTTGTCCTGGTGTTAATTATTAATGTGACCTGTTTATGTCCCAGTGATCCGGCTAACCATTAATATCTGTTTACTCATTGATGACCTTTGCAATTTTGCCTCTCTCCTGGCTGTAAATGTCAACCTTTCTTTTTTGTGTTCTTTCTTTTCTTTTTTTTCCCATATGCACAATGTTTTCCCCATATCTAGTGCCTACTTGAAGCAACTCCATGTAGTAAAATAATCTCAGGCAACACAAAGGTAATCTTTATGAGTTTGGAAAGGACGACAAACGCTATTATTAAAGAGGATTAAGACACAGAACTTTTCTGCTTTGAAATGAGCAAGAAATGGACGCCGATGGCCGATGCAAGGGTCCTTGGGGAAAGGGGACAAAACTTGACCCCTGCCCCCTGCCCACAAAAATTTTTCTTTTTTTTTTTTTTGCTTCTGTGGGTGGGGAGAAAACCCCAGGAATCAACTCTGAACCAGTGCTGGCGAATGAAATCCAATTTTCCTTTTTCGATAATGTCATTGTTAAACATTTGCACATCCAGGCAAGCCTGCAGGATTTATCTCTGGTTACCCAGTTGGTCTACATTAACCCCAAGACTTGCGAGACATTACCGTTCGCTCCGCTGCATGGCCGGAGCTGAGATTAGGCAATGCAGGTGGATTAGGGTGGCAACTGCTGACCTCCCTTTCATCCGTGCCTGGGGCCTGTGTATATTTGATTCGTCTTGATTGCATTTACCTAGTTGGAACAGACAATGGCAGCCCAGGAAACTTCTTCACCCTCAAATATTAAAAAGGGAAGAAGAGCTTTTTTTTTTTTAGAAATGAAGCCCCAGACCATCTTGCTGTGGCGGGCGCTCAGATAACAAACGCAGCCTCTTTTCCTGTTCCTTGTCCATTAACATAGCAGCAGAGGGCCCACTGAAATATTATTATCTTTGCATAACAATACAATTTGAACATTGCGGGGCACTTCTTTATTGAAGTGATTTAAAATATTAATATCATCCCAGTCATAAATAACCGTGATGGCCTTTGTAGAGATTACCGTTCTGAGTTATGCTTTGGGTGTGCAGTTACATTTTCTCATTCATTGAGTCTTAACTTGAGTAAAATTAGTTTTTTTAGATACGGCCCTGAACACTTGCCGTGACTGTCACTTCGAGTTGAATTTATCGTACAGAGTTTAAGGCGGAAGACTGGGGGGCCGCCTGTCACTGATTCTATTTGTAATCTTTGAGAGTTGGGTGGGGGGCTCGGGGAAGATAAGAATTCTAGACCCTGCTCTTCGTAGTGGGAGACCATTTATTCAGCTCCAGTCGCCTCGGTAGAGAGGGGTTTGGCGTAGATTATGTGACGCCTCTCCTGTGAGCCAGTCTCTGAGTTGGAGGGCTTTGCTGCACTTTCTGCACACAAATGCCTCTCAGGTTTTCTCGGCTCAGTGATAACTCAGCTTGTGTGTCCCGGTGAGCTCTGCCGTAGATAGATATATGGGCGAGACGTGGGGTGTCCTGACTTACTTAGATCCTCTAGCGTCCTTGAAGAGACAAGTAGGCTCCATCATCGTGCCGGCAACACACCACAGACTTTCTAAGGAAACACGGGGCCCGGCTTTTATGCTAAGTTTATAGTGACAGGACTGGAAGGCAAGTTAGAGGCAAGCGTAGTGTTGCCGCTCCATGAGCGAGGCCAGTGCATGCAGGAAAAATATGGCCAGAAAGCACGTATCATTTTCTTTGCAAACAGAACATCCATGAGGGACATATGAAACTACAGTAAGTACGCAGCTGAGCTGGTTCGGGATCCCATTGACTATGTCTGTTTGGCTCTGGGAACTAAGAAGAGTGTTTTCCCAGGCCTGCTATGCGGTGCTGGGTTTCTTTCCCTCGGATGTGCCAAGCATGCGTTTCTTCACAAACCTCTGGATTTGGGATGTCGGGTGCTCCTAATAGCTTATAGATCTCTATCTGGGTATCAAAATCGGAGGCTTTGCACGTGGCCAATCAGAACCTCACACTGACATTTCCTCTTCATGTCACATGGTCAATGAGCTGAACTGACACAAGGAAAATTTCCTTTGCACGTCTTATTCCAGGGCAACCCTGGAAATTCAGGTCTATGGAACGCGCCAGCAGCACGGAACTGTCGTGGCGTCCTTGTGGCTGGCTTGGTCCCTGGCCCAGTGTGGTACAAGTTGTGCATGTGCTCAGAACTCTCCAATGAAGTGTTGGAGCAGTGTCAGGACTGTGCTTGGGCCCAGGAAGGGTTGAGGGGGAGGGGAGTGTCCCAGCTCACCTCCCACCGGGAGGCAGAGGTTCGCGTCCTTTGTCAGGACTCCGACTGCAGGAAATCTGCTCTCCTTCCCATCCTGCCCTGGGTGCCCCGGGCCCCGTGGGATACTGGGATTATCCCGTTTGTAACACCCTGATGCCCTGAAAGATCCTTATGACTCTTCTCTGGCTAAGCTGGGAGGTCTAGACGGGGAGTCCCTGCTGCCAGCACCCGGCGCAGCACCTGCCGCACAGAGATACTCCATAAAAGCAGCCCTGGGTCTGGCTGCTGAGAAGACCCCGGTGCCCAGGCCTCAAACTCCAGCCAGAGAAGAGTCACTGGAGGAGACAATTGCAAGATTAATCGGGACTGGCCAGTGGGGTGACGATGGCGATGATAATAGGCTAGTAATAACAATACTTCCTAATTACCGAACAGTCACTGAATGGTTCCAGCTGCGGAGCGAGCTTGTTTCTCTATCTTGATTTTGCAGATGAGAAAGCAGACTTGAGGAAGGAGATTGGCAAGGTGAGGTGATGCAGACAGGGTTGGTCTGGAAGGGGGAGAGCCGGAGGGAAGGAACTGGGGTCTCAGGCTGCCTCTGCTTTATCTGGATCGGACAGTATGGCCATCCCCAGAATAGAGTTCGGTACGAGGCCCAGAGCTGTGATGTCTAGGAAGAGGCTCCTCGATGACCACGAAGCGGGCTGGTAGGCCCAGCCTTGCCGCTGTCCCCATCCAGCGGCACTCAGCGGGTCTTGTGTTTTCAGTTTCGGTGTTGGGATTTCGTTCGGCCTACGCACCATTTCATCCTTAACGTTTCACCATACATCGGTGGCCTCTTTTAATATTCCTACTGGCACTGCAGCCCTGGCCTCACCATGCCCTGGCTGCGTGATCTGCAACAAGTCACCTGACTTCTCTGAGCCTCTGCTTCCTGGTCTGTGCATGGGTCTGTGCACGTGGGGAGAGAGGGCTGCCTTGGGGGACAACTCTTCTAATACTTGTGAGGACCCCAGAACAGGGCTTGGCATAGCCTCGGTGGGCAGCTGATGTTGGCTGTCAGGGTTGATGGTGTTTCTCCATTCCTGTGTCCTGGGTTGCCACTGTCCCAGCCCGCAAGACTGTATCTCTGCTACCCGTGAGTGCAGGACCACGGTGCAATATTCGCTGAGCCCGGTGTTACCCAGACGTGCCTTAAATCCTTCTCTTTGGGGCCTGGCCACTTTTCCAGGGGGTCAGCCTTTGATGGCAGCCTTTGCCCCCTTCCCATCTATTAGATTCCCTCTGTCCCCTTCCCTGCCTCCCTCCCTGTCTCTTCTGCTCTTAAAGGCCTCCGCTTCTCCCCTCCTCCTGGCAGACCTTACCTCTTCCCAGAGCCGGGGCTTTGGGGAAACAAAAGCCAGGTGTCTGGGCTTTGGCCTCTTAACACAAGCCTCCCCCAAGGCAGGGGCCCAGAGAGCGGGCCAATGCAAAGATAAAAACACAAATTAATATATCAGGGACTTATCCTGCCAGGCTGAAGTGCTGTCTAATCAGGAAGACAGGGAAAGCCGGGGAGGATGCCAGCAGAGAATGTGGGGGAGGGAGATGGAGCCGTGGAGACTGGAGCCAGAGGGGGAGCAGACCCACGGGAGGCTTCAAAGTCTGAACTTTTCCCCCGAGATGTCCCTTAGTGCATGGGGAGCTCTGGCTACCGCTGCCTGGAGCTGACAGGCGGGGAGAGGGATGCCAGAAGGAAACAGAATGGAGGAAGCTAAGAGGGAAAAGGAGGCAGGGGCAGAAAAGCAGGCAATGATGGATAATTGAGGGGAGGTGTTATTGCAAGCTCACCACGTGCCAGGTATCACTTATGCCCAGACTGGACACCCTTGGCCTTGGACTGTGCTACAGCATCACAACCTCCTTTTGCAGTGGACATGCTTACGATCATCCCCATTTTAAAGATGAGAACACCGAGGGAATAGAGGCTGAGTGGACATTCCCAATTTCCCGCCTCCAGGAAGTGATGGAGCCAGGGCTTGAGCTATAGAATTTGGGGCTGCACTGACCCCTTTCTGGAGACCCACTCACGAGTCCATGCTGTGACCCAACAGTGGAGCCAGAAAATTAACTCATCTGGGGAATTTGGTGGTGGAATGTGGAGGATATGCAAAGACCCATCAGCATGAGATGAAACGAAGAATATAGAGGAGAATGAAGCTGTACTCTCAGGACTTCAGTATGAAGAAAGCTTTCTTTTT
Organism: Tonatia bakeri; assembly: GCA_004024845.1. Taxonomy (NCBI): domain Eukaryota; kingdom Metazoa; phylum Chordata; class Mammalia; order Chiroptera; family Phyllostomidae; genus Tonatia; species Tonatia bakeri. Next base: position 175,962 of record PVIA01001728.1, on the reverse strand, counting down.
TTAAAAAAAGATTTCATTTATTATTTTTAGAGAGAGCGGAGGAGAGGGAGAAAGAGAGGGAGAGAAACATCAATGTGTGGCTGCCTCTCATGCACCCCCTACTGGGGACCTGCCCCACAACCTAGGCATGTGTCCTGACTGGGAATCGAACCAGCAACCTCTAGGTTCACAGGCTGGCACTCAATCCACTGAGCCACACCAGCCAGGGCTGAACCAAACTTTCAAAGGGAAGGAATAAGCCTGATCTTCCACCATCTGAGGAAGAGCTTGTACAATCATGGTCTCACTGGCTCCCCCCAATAGTCTGTAAAATTACAGCCATCTTATAGCTGTGGAGACTGAGGCTCAGAGAACTTAGATGGTGGGGCCAAGTGAATAGGGCTGATCCCAAATCCATTGCCTCTAAATCCAATACTGATGGGATGATGGACAAGGCCAGTCAGGGCGACCCCAGCACCCCACTCAGCGGCTGGCCAGAAAAGGCAGGTAAAGCAATATCTTTGCCCCCATGCGGGCTGGTGGGCTCACTCAGAAAAAAACGCATGTCAAAGGTCAAGTGTAAGGGATCGTACAGATGGGGAGGGAATGGTTCTCAGCTTAAGTATTCAATTTGGCAGAAGAGAAGAGAGCTGCGATTCAAGATAGGAATCCCAGAGGAGACAGCAACAGCACAAAAACTGCAAAGTTATGGAGAGAGGGGAAATGAAGGAGGGACTTAAAAGCGGTGTCCAGGCACAGAATGCCTGCCATGCAATTCTGAGAGGAAAACATGGGCAAAGCGAATAGGAAATGAAAAGGCAGGGAAGTGGAGGAGAAAGGGAACACGCGGACAATTTGGAAGTTGGTCTCGGAAGCTAGCCGTGTCGCCTGGAATTTGTGCAAACCAGATCGCTGTGCAAGGGAGTGGAAAAGCGAGGAAACACCTGTGGGAAGAAGGCTGTGGGAGAAGTCAGCGCCGCACCTAGACCCGGGGACTCGGGCGGACTGCGGGACGTGATTGCGGCGAGAAAAGAAAATACTCTCCAAACATTTCAGCCAAAATAAAAGGGAAAAGAAGAGAATGAGAAAGGGAAGGACTAAACAAAACAGAAAAACCAGTGTGTTTTTAGGAGTTGCTAGGGTTGTGACAAAAATGGCGAGGCGCTAACTCTGAGGCCAGTATTTCCTGATCAGGTCTGGTCATAACCTCTCTTCCTTTTCATTTTGAAGGACCATCTTTACTATCTCGTGGTGCTATAATTTTATTTGTATTCTTAAGGTGAGTCTTTTTGGTCCTTAAATCCTACCCTTTCAAATTACAGTACACTTTGAGTTTTGAATGGTGGGTTAGAATTATTCCCATTAAAATATGTATTTTTTAAATTAGTTGCTTCCTCATTCACACCCCAACTGGGGGTCATGCCCACAACCCAGGCATGTGCCCTGACTGGGAATCCAACCAGTAATCTTTTGCTTTGCAGGACAACACCCAACTCACTGAGCCACACTGGCCAGGGCAGTCTTCCTATTCTCGCTGCTGTCCCCATGCTTGCTTTCCCCCTGTCCTAAGGTCTGAGCTGGAAATCCAGGCTTGTTAGAATCTTCCCTATAAGAATCACAGGATTTTGAATGCTGGCTTTGGAGACTCCTCCAGGAACAAATATTTCGGGCAGGACTTTGAGTGCCTGTGAGATCTTTTCTTGCCTACTTCCTTGGTTCTTAGCTTCCATTTAGAAAGGAACATTTTCCAACCAATTGACGTGCAAACAATTGAAGCCTGGTTGTGTTACTGCTACTAACACTGGCATTGCCTGAAAGCAACGGAATCAGCCTGTGGATGGTACACTGCAAGGCCCTTTAAAGCAACAGTTAATCCAGAGATTAGGCGGCATATTTTGAGGACTTTTCCAAACTTTTATCAAGCTCACGTGCGCCTCTGAGGTTTCTAACAGAGGCCAGCATATTGTTTGTCAGATGATAGCGAACCACAGTGTGAGAAATACGTGATAAACCACTGGCGAGGCTGCAAAGGTCAAGAATTCAGTCATGATCAAACTCTTTCTTTAAAGGGCCTCTGCCGTGTATAATCTCCTGGAAGAGGCTCGAAAGCCGACATTCAAAATCCTAACAACTCTACAAGGGAAGAGTGTGAGCTCACGGTGCCGTTTCCATTGTTCTCACACGTGACTTTGCTGGGGGCCTCATTGGGGATTGCTCTGTACCTTTTGTTGTATGTTTATGACAAGCCGCAGAAGTGGGATTTAAACAGTGTAGAAATTAAAGTTGGCCTGTCGCCATGAACTTGGCTTCTGTCATCGAAGACATCTCTATCTCTAGGCCCAACGGCTATGCCCAAGATGTCTCCGTGGGAAGGCCTCAGAGAGGGCCCTTCGGGGTCCAAACACTGGCATGAGAGGAACATGAAAGTTAACACTAACTGGTGTGCAGGCAGTGGGAAATAGTAGGGCCCGTGTATGAGGCACTCACGGTAGTTGGTTTCAGACTGGGCGTCGCTTTTATCCACCTCCTCCCATTTTACATGACAGTTTTATTTGGAGGAAAACTCAAATTTACTATGCAAAAATTTAAACACGGAAGTTGAAAGAATTAGACAGTGAACACCCACATACCTACATCTGGATTCCCCAAGGAGCATGTCACTCTTTTTGCCTGATCCTGCCTCTTGCCGTCTGTCCATCCCTCTATCCTATCACCCAATCACATGGCTTTTTGATGCATTCCAAAATAACTTGCAGGCTCCTACTCTTAAACATTTCAGCATGTAGATCATTAACTAGAGTTCATGCTTTGCTTAGAGAATTTTGTTTTTTTGAAGCAGATACAGTGTCAGGTAGACATTGTTAGTGTGCCTACTGGCTTATTTTGGCAAATCTATACAACTGATATAACTCCAATGATTGTCAAGATCTGGAATATTCCCATCATCCCAGAGAGCTTCCTCGTGTTCATCCCAGCCAGCCTCCATCGACCCCTTCTCCCATAGGTGACCATTGCTTAGATTTGTCCTCACCATAGATTAGTGTTGCCTGTTTTAGATTTTCAGATACGCACAATGACACCACAAAAAGTGCTTTGGGGAAGGCTTTATCATGCAGCATCACGGTCTGGAGATTCATCTACGCTGTTGTGTGTCTGGGTATTTTTTTTTCTTTTTATTGCTGAGTCCTATTCCGTTGTGTGAACACATCTGCCACTGGGCACTGTTTGAGAAGGGACAGAATGCGTGGTGCCTGAGCAATTCTGGAGAAGACTTTCTGGGATGACGAGAGGTTGGCAGAGGGAGGGAACTCGAGGTACTGACCATGAAAACACATTTAGAGGAGGACACGAGAACCGCCTTCAGATATTTACAGTAAGGGTCAGCCAGCGCTTCTAGTAATGGGCCAAGGAGTAAATATGTTAGGCCTTGCTGGGCTAACTGGTCTTTGTGGCGACTACTTCATTCTGACCTTGTGGTAGATCAGCGATTTGTGACCAGTGCGCCACAAGAATGTTTAAAACATGCAGTACCTGACTATTTAGACAGGGGCACTGACCTCTCTTCCCTTAGACGGTCAAATAAAAAAATGACAACAGACAACACAGCAATAGCCACCCAGTGTGAATGAATCAAAATTATGCCTCTTTTTTGTGCACGCGCAGGATTTTAGTAATTCGTTTGTGTGTGCCGCTCAGAGAATGAGGTTGAAAATCACTGCAGTCGAGTGAAAGCAGCCAAAACAAACCTGAAGAAATTGTGGCTGTATGCCAATACAACTTTATTGGTAGACACTGAGATTTGAATGTTATATGACTTGTATTTGTCACACAGTATTATTCTTACTTGGATTTTTTTCAACTATCTGAAAATTTGCAATCCATCCTTAGCTCACAGCCCATGCAAAAATGAGCCATAGTTTGCCAACCTCTGATACAAAGAACTTTCAGATTGAAGAAGGAGTAATGATTATTCCACCTAGGGTTAGAGCGCAGTAGGAAGACTAAAAAGGCAACAGAAACCTGAAGATCTTTCTATTAAGTAGGGTTGAAATAGACTCTGTGTCCCACCCTCTCTCTTTCCGCTGTCCCCTCTGGTAGCATAAAGTTAAAGGGGACTCACTCCAGAGCCAGTCTGTTTAGTTCAATTCACTCTGGGACCTCCTGCCACTTACTTAACCTTTTCCTGTTTCTACTGATCCATGCAGAAAATTAGCGGCATTGTAAGGATTCCGTAAGTTACTGTATAGAAGAGCCCTAACAACAGTGCTGATTGACAGTCGGTACTCAGTATATACTTCCTACAGTGTCTGAGAGTGGGGAATGTGTGTTTGTCGCCATCATTAGAGCTACGACCATCATTATTGCTGTTCTTATCACCGAGAGGCTGCAGGAGCAAGTGTGAGACTGGGAGGAAGGAATTCCTACTTTTCGTGGTAGGCTGAGCTAATAGATGCTTTCTTGTTCTAACTAACAATCAGTGTTCTCTTCAACGGAGCAGCGCCTGCGGCCTCAACCCTGAGACTCAATTGTTGTTGAAACCCGAGGAGAAATAGCCCGGTATTTGAGTCGTCAGTGTTAGCTGGCCTACACAACAAGCTAAAAGGGCATTTTGTTACTGCACTTCATCTCTCCTGATCTTGGATCTTGTACTTACCTGGAAGGGCACCTTATTAACTGTATGGCCTTACCTAGGTGCTACCTGGGGGTCATACCACTTTAATTTCTTCTCCATGGGAGCATGAGGGAGGAGGAGCTTTGCTTGGTAGTGGGAAATGGGTCACATCAAAAGCATGAAGCAGGGATGCGATTGTTCTCCTGAGCTACGTTCACCTGGTAGGCAATGCAGAGTAACTGGAGAGGTGAACCGTGGGGTTTGGGTGTTACGGGACGTTGTAGAATTGCGCCCCTAGCCCACTGTGACCATTGCTGCCGGTCAAGATGGACGACCAGACCTCCATATGCACCTCGTCACCCCCCAGTTATGACTCGTCCTGCACTGTTGCCACTGTTTACTTGGTCTCTGACACTTGTGTTCCCTAGCTTGTTTGTCTGGACTGGTGCCTGATTGCTTCCCCCTGTTTTTCTCTGCTAGCTGGCTGGAATGCCAGCCCTCTGTCCAGGAGTGGCCAATACAAGAGGGGGTGGCAAAAGGGCACTAGGAGACCCTATGCGACTATTCGTGGCAACATCTTCATCTTCTCGATGAGGAAACCGAGTCTCATGAAATCCTCATGGCTCCCAGCCCAGTGCTTTTTTTTATTACTCCATGTTAATCTTTGTCTCCATGCGGGAACTGATCTGGGACTACAGGGGTGGGCCAGAAGAGCACAAGCCCCACATTCATGGCCGACATGCAGAATTTTGGCATCATTTCCACTCAAAAATAAGCTGTAACTGGAATACTCTTCTCTATTATACTGACCATCCTCAGATGACATTAATTCATATTAAATATTAAAACCTAATCTATTTTTTAAAACCCTGTTTGGCGATGCCAGTACATTATTTCACGTACTGGCATCTCAAAATGTGGCATTGGTCTCTGGCTTTCTGTCATCCTGAAGAGCTTTGCTGGTGAGAAGGGGAAACCATAGGCATTCAATGGATATGAGCGTGTGACCGGGCTGTGACAGAGAGAAGAGCTGGGACAGGCACACTGACAGGGACAAGCAATGTCAAGATACGCCTCCATGGACATTAGATGATGCGCTGTAAAAAAATTAAGTCAATATAAACGGGAAGAAAGAATAACAGGAAGCAAGAAGTGCCAGGTAGTTGGGGGGAAGAGGGGAGACGGGCCACAGAACTCCCCCAAAAGTCAAGACAAAAGGCAAATACAAAACTCCCAGCCTCTGACAACAACAGAAACGGGGGGCATCACCATGATGCCCCTGACTTGCACACCACTTAATAAAAAGTCTCCAACCGTCTCAGCGCGTGTTGAAGCCCCGGAGGATTTAAGTGGACTCTCACAATCGTCCACCTAGACCCAAAGGTGGTTTACAGCACAGGAAGTTCCAAGGGCTGGGCATAAACGATGTCATAAGAGTTACATTCATTTTAGCAGCAAAGATTATTGGCTCCTAGCTGGCTGTCTGAACGTTGGGGATTTAGTAACTATCGCTCCGAACGCGAGTGGATTCTGCTTTTTATAGTAGCGCGCACGATGGCACACTGACACGAACTAAATTGATGATTGACCCCAATTCCTTTTAAAAAAATACGAGCTCTGTAAAATTGGAAACCCATCTGACCCCCTTGTAGAAGATGTCTATGCTAACGACTTATTCGTTAAAAAAAAAGACAGCTTTCTGAGGGGAGTAGAGATTTCGGCTGGTCAAACCAGTGAACGGGATAAAATTTGTTTATTAAGCGGAGGCTCAGAGATCACACGTGTCCATCAGAGGTACTTGGTGCGGGGTCACTGAAGGGTCTGCGAGAGGCAGCCAATGAGAAGTCTGTTTTTCCTTTCAAAGCCTCATCTGTTTCCCTGCACCCTCTTCAAACCCCTCTTAAGTGGACATATATATATATCATGAGGTCAAAGGAAAAGAAAAACTGAAAGAAAAGCAAGGAAAGAAAAAAAAAAGAAAAAAAGGAAAGAGAAACTTAGAACAATGAGAATTTTTTTTCGTATCTGACCGTCATGTGCGTTTTAAATGCCCATCATTATCAGTAGAAAAATGAAGCCAAGCGTCTGATAAGCTGTTCTGGGAAGCACGACACTATTCCATTTTGTCCCCGTGTCTGATTGGACCAGCAAAAGCGACGGGATGGGGTAAAATCATTGATCTCCTACCCAGGAAGAAAGACGGCTTCGAAGTCGCAGTAAAAATATTTGTTTCGAGTGGGGAGGATCAAGACTTTCTGGTCTTAGGGCGGAAAGAACATCAGCACGGGGCCTCAACAACCTTTGGGGAGAGGAATGCATGGTGAAGTTGGCTCGGCTTGTCTCCAGCAACCTGAACTCGGAGGCCACATTTTTTCCTAAGAAGCAAGTGGGAACTTGAAAAGTATGTAGCATGTCCTGAAAAGAGAGCAGTGAACTTTGCCCAGGTCTGCAGCCAGCACTGTAATCTGAACCGGCAGAAATTTCAGGGCTGGTGGAATTTCCACTCCCTCCTTCCTTTTTAATCCCTGAACGCCCAGGGACTTCAGAAAGTACTTTGGTTTTAGGAGTCCCCCTTCGCAGAGAAACCTGTTCTTTAAGTATCTCTGATGTCCTTAAGGAAGTACCCAAACCCAAATCAAAACATGACATCCAGCTGCATGACAATTATATTTAACCTTGTTTTATACATCTGGAGGAATGTAGAGGTTTTTTTTTTTTTTTGAGAGGGGCACAGTCATTTTAAAGCTAGCCTTCACAATTTGTGAGATTTCCCTGATATCATTGGGGATTTAAAAAAAAAAAACTAAACTAGACACAAACTGTCCCAGTGTTTCAGGCTGCTTTGCAGTGTGAATCTTTTCACGGCAGCAAGTTACTGGGTAACTTGAGCTGTGTTCGTTCCTGAAATTCTTTCACATAATTGAAGATTAATTTGATTCCCTAGATTGTGGTGGGTTGTTGACAGTGGGGGGCTGGGGTGGGTGGAAATAGATTATTCAAATCACAAAGAAGTGGGTGTGTCCTAAGTGACTGTTCCATTACCGCTCAGAAATTGTTTGCCTCCCTGAGTGTTCGTCAGCCAGGAGGATCGTGCCAGGAGGGAGGTGAGGGCCCTGCCGACGTTCAGAAAGCAGGTGGACCTCAGAGAAACCGAAATATTTTGTCAAGCGAGTTCTATGTGTTCATGGCGCCTCCAGGATCCATTAACACCGAAAACCAGCCAGCTCCCCTGCGCTGGCTTTCTCAAGTGTCTAATGTCAACAATAGGAAAGTCAATAGTGAGGGACATTCCAAGATAGTATGAACACGATTGATTTATTGATGGCTGTACAATGGGAGGTTATCTTTCGTTAATTGACTCAGTAAATAAGCTCCTTGGCGGCAGGGGCTGGGGGAAAGTACCTGGTGGAGGAGGAGGTGAGGCACCTGGATTATAATTTTCTCAGCTCCCAGCCTGTCACGGTCAATTCAGATGCCACATCCGCTGCCAAGCTCGAGGACGTGCAGCAGTGTTCACTCTGCCTGGGGGCCAGCAGAATGAACGCTGGATAGGGACGCCATCGGTCCCCCCGCGTGGGGAAGACTCAAAGGTTGTGCGATCTTATCAGACACTATACATGTTATTAAAGTTTGGCTTCGGGAGGGTTTGGGTGGAGGGGTAGAGAGAGAGGGAGAGGGAAGCAGAGAGAGAGACAGAGACAGAGAGAGAGAGAGAGATACTACAAACACCTGCCAACTGGCTTCATGAGAAATCTAGAAGCAGTGGGCAGGACCACGCACTGCGTGTGTGATACCTGTCATGTCCAAGCACTGAATGCTTGAATAATGGGGACAACACTCCATTCCCCATGGACAGTTAGCTATGGGCACTTCTCCAAAAAGGCTACTCTGATCTGATCGCTCCTCCAGGGAGGAAAGAGGGAGAGAAAAACAACCACGACAAGCCCTATATAAGTTCAAGCCAGTTCCCAGCATTCTGTCTGCTGAGGTGGGGGTCCCCTGGATGCAGAAGTCACACGTTGAGCTTGTCTGGATGAATTCATTTCTGAACTTTGAAATTTTCACCAGGGATGGTTTACAAGTGAAAATTCTCGCCGTTTATTCTTTCCATTTCCTAGAGCATTTAAGAGACATTTCCTTTCCAGCTAGCTTTCTTGTTTTCTCCTTAAGGCCATTATTATTATTAATTTTAAATGATTTTATTTTTAGACAGAGGGGGAGGGAAGGAGAAAGAGGGGGAAAGAAACATCAATGTGTGGTTGCCTCTTGTGTGCCCCCTACTGGGGACCTGGCCTGCAACCCGGGCATGTGCCCTGACTAGGAATCGAACCGATGACCCCTGCTTCTTAGGCCTGCAGTCAATCCACTGTGCCACAGCAGCCAGGGCCACCCTCCAACTTCCTTCTCTCTTTCCCCTTTGCCAGCTTACTCCCAATCTTTTCTGGCTACCGGCTCTGCTCTCTGAAGGAGAGTCCCATACGTAAGTCAAGTAGGAACCAACACCTGCAGCAACTGGGGTTCCCTCTCCACCTGGGAGCCCGCCCTGGCTGCCCCTTCGGCCATCTCCCAGACCTCTCCACTCCTGAGCATCACCCCACCCCACCCCCATGACCTTTGGCCCCAACACGTGGAGTCCACTTTACACCTCAGCTTTCATTTGTCGTATCCACTGTATCTTATAGGTGCTGTTCCTTTTATTTATAGTTCACGTGCTATAAGGTTTACCTCTCAAGAAGAAAAAAAAAATGGGCCCAGGATGACTGCCCAGTTCGCGTCTGTGGAATGAAGGAGGGAGTGCGTGGCTGTCTACTACTGTGCTTTGTTCATGCTCATCGCCTCGGTCATGTTATTGCAGAGCCCAGAAGTGTCAGTCATGTGATTGCAGTTACTGTCAGTAACTGTGTCCTGAATCACGTGTCAGCCCGTCTTTCCCTGACACCCACAGTTTGTTCATTCTTGTGTTTTCCGCCAAACTCTGAAACATCTCATGCTTCGTCCGAACTGTCGCTCGGCTTCCCTGAACTCTTCACACCCCTCTCCATCTGTATCTCACTCATCCTTCCCTCGCCCGTCTTTCCAAGTTCAGTGCTCGCCTGGTTCTTCGGGCCCCACTGGAATGCCACCTGCTTCTCCGTGGAGCTGTTTCGGGGTCTGTCTGCCTGGGTTGGGCGTGCATTCAGTGTGTCTCACAGATATTTCTATTCTTGATTCATTTCCTCCTGGGGGAAGGGAAACACTTGTGAGGAAGCAGCTAAATCTTACTTTTCCCCCTGTGGCTGACTCTCAATGCCTTATAAACGGTAAGTGAGCAGAACACTAGCCTTGAATGATGCTGATTTTTATGGCTTTCTCATTATGGCGAGATGTTTTTCCCTTTGTCTTTTGATTGTGTGTTGTTCAGCACTGTGCGCGTGTCTCTGTATGTGTATGTGGTGTGTGCTTTCACCGTTGACTAGCCCTCAATATTGAAATATGCATTGATTGACCATTATTTTATTTTTTAAAATGTAAAAATATGTGTATTGATTTTGGAGAGAGGAGACGAGGAAGAGAGAAAGAGAGAGAGAGAGAGAGAGAGAGGGAGGGAAATCAGTTAGAGCTTGTATGCACCTCTACCAAGGATTGAACCCTCAACCTAGGTATGTGCTGTGACAGGGACTTGAACCACCAACCTTTTGGTGTATGGGACGATGCTCCAACCAACTGAGCCACCTGGCCAGGGCTTAACCATTATTTTAAAGCTATCTTCCAGATGAACAAAATATGGGAGGAAAGATCCTCCAGCACAGACCCAGGCAGCTCACTTCGACTTCACCCAACTCATGCTCCCTCCTGCCTCGCCTGGGAATTAGTTGCACTTAAGGTCCACGGCACCCACAGCGGCCTGCAATTTGAGATGCCAGCTCCAGCACTGGGTGACCACTTTTTAGAAACCTGTGGTCACTTGGGAAACAAAGGCACTCCTGTTTCTGCTTCTCAATCACAATGAAGTCATCAGATTCATAGAATCTTTGAACTCTTGAATAATGCTGGTGGAAGAGTTTGTGTTTGCGTTAACACAGGGAGATGCTTCCTGAGCCATAATAAAGCTCACTCAAGAAACGAGAGAGAGAATGTGAATTGTGCACGCCGGTAGATTTTTGCAGAACGGCCTGTGTCCTTTGCTCTGTGTTCTGGCTTTGGAGCCCCTTGGCATGAGAGCACTCTGTGATTCACTGCAGGGAGGAATTTCCTGGGCAAGGGATCCCCTTTGTTGAAGGCACCTGGCTTTGGGAGGAGGAGGGGCCGTGGAGATGGGGGAGGGGGCAGTTTCAGTTCAAAATCTGTTTCCTAAATGCAATGTTGTCGCTAATGGGATTTAACCGCAATACCTGTCTCTAACCTTGTCACCAAAAAGGTGCTCTGCGTGCCTCTTTTTTTCAATACTGTCTGTCTGGTAACTATGCAGAAGTCTGTTCTCCTGATTCTGTAAGTGGTGATCCTAGACTTATCTTGGCTCAGAAATAAATGAAGAACCCGTGTTCAGGACTCCAATTCCCTGACAGGGGCTGTGACAGAAACAAGGATGCGGTCCCAGGACCCAGAACCTTTCCAGCAGTGGACCATGTGTCAATTGCTGAACATTCTCTTGGAGAAGGCTCTCGGCCTTTCTCTTTTCCAAAGCGTGAAGTCGAGTTTGGGGAAGGAGGCAAAAACAAAACAGTGGAACTTCCTCAAAGACTTGCCAGTCGGGAAAGACTGGGCTATGCTTAGGTCTGTGACAGTCTGTCCAGGAAGCGAAAGTCACCAGGCAGTGAAATGGTAAATGGTGAGCATGGGTAGGGGTGTTTCCAGGAGGAGGGCAGATTTGGAGAAATGATGGTGTAGGCCTTAGAAGAGAGCGTGATTGGGCGAAAATCTTTCACAACAGTTGTATAGCAGCGCGTGGATAAAGCAGCCTACCTTTCACACGCTGCGAAGATGTATTCTGAGTGATGCAGAGTGGGCCGAAACACTCTCCGTCAGCTAGTCGCTCACATCCTGCTCCCCGAGCCCCCTGAATATACTAACAATATTAGTAAACTACCTGCTCTTTATGGAGTAACTACTACAGACCGACACAACGGCACACTTTAACTCCGGGTCATACAGCTGCTAAGCGGCGGAGGTCGACTGGAACCTAGTTTTCTTTCTGACTCTGCCTTTAAGTGTTTCTCTGTCCTGCCTCCTATACTATTCCCTGCTGCACCAGCATTTCATGGTTTCACATTCATGGACGAGAGCACTCCAGCCTTCCTGGAGAAGGGCATGAAACACACACACACACACACACACTATAAGCATAATCCACGTTGAAATCTACATTTTAAGTGGAGTTGGTATCCTTCAAAAAGGAATAATGAGAGCCTCTCATTTGCATTTTAATTTACACTGAGATCTCCTGGAACTGTAACCAGTACTCTTTTTAAAAAAAAAAAAATCCCTTTACATTCTTTTATTGATGGTGATTCCTGGAGATTTTGCACGGCTTCTGCTCCTAGGTATGGGATCACAGGGGCAGGACGGAGATCAGAGGGGTAGACACGGGCCAGGAGAGGAGGCGGCAGGGTAGACCTGAGTGACACACAGGGGCTTAGTGGTGGCTTCTTCCCTTTTGCATGGCAAATCCAAGGCCTGTTCAGCTCGGCGGCTTTGGATTCAAACCTTGGGCAAAGTCGGTAGAATATAGTCAGTAATTCCTAATGGAAATTGTGCATTTGGAGGGTGGCTCTAAGAAATAATTGGACTCATTCTCAGAGTGGAGTTTAAAAATCACAGGGCATTTTAATTCCAGGTGATTTTCCGTTTTCACACTCATCCTCTTATTGAGGGAGGTGCGAAGCAAGGACTGCGTTCCGGAAGGCAGCCCACAAATTTGGAGGAGTCGTTCATGTTCTTTCGTAAACAAACAGCCTGTGAATCAGAAGTCTATTTCCTTGAATGACATCGTTGTTAGCGAGTAATGCCTTGTGTGAAGGGTTATTTGGAAAACCGAATTCAGAAATAAACATTTCCATGTGGAGGGCCTGTTGAGGGTTTTCTCAAAGCAGACAAGGGAAGGCTTCCCATCTTTGGGCCTAGGGGGGCAAGATCACCGATCAGGCGCCGGGGAGCTCCAAAATCCCATGAATCCCCACTAGCTGCACTTCCTGTCCTTGCTGGGCTCCCTCCTTGAAGGATGGGAATGCAGTGGTCAAGAAATCAGCTGTTGAGCCCAGATGTGCTTGTAGATATAATAAAGAATCTTTCTTCCTCCAAGATCAAAGAGAAGGAGTTATTAGATCTGTTCCAGTTTGAAGCAGATGAAGAAAAAAAAAAAATAGGAAGCGTGGAAAATGATGGTGGATGTAAAAGTCCAGGCTCCTCACAGAGACCTGGAAGCTACTCTCAGGGGGGTGGGCCCGGTGCCACCCGCCTGGGATAACTTAATTACAGGGAGTTCGTGATGATCTGTGAAGGGGAGAGATGGGGAGACAAGCTCCAAGAATTAGATGTGGCAATTGCACACCGATTGGCTTCAGAATATTCCATAAGGTTCTCCCCCTAGAAATTTGCCTTCCTAATTATGTTTTGATTAGCTCAATATTAAAAATTAGTTGGTTTCCCCAGGGCAGCTCTGAAGTTAAACTGCAGAGGGAGTTGGATGAGGAGCAAGGCCCATTGGAATACGCAGGATGAAACATTTTCTGTACTGATGTAGCCCCCAAAATCCGCAGTTCGTTCAGTCTTAAAGGAAAGCGTGATTCTGAGCACCTTTCCAGAGCCCTCACGTTGCCTGGAATGCTATAAACATATATAACAACTACAAACATGAGTTTATTTGTACTTAAGTGTGTGAGTTTTTACCTTAAGAATGTTATGTCCTCAAGGTAAAAACACATTACGTTGCATAGACAGATGCTCCTGCTTAAGAAGGGCCTCATCCTGTAGCAGTGGGTTAGATTTGAGACGCTGGAGCTAAGGGTGGCTTGGGAATCTTGGATGCTTAAACTTATAGTTGTTTTCATAGGGTTCTTGACCAAGCTTTCTCCTTTCTTCCTCCACATTTAAATTATTTCATGTCCTAATATTCCTTAGGTATTTACACACTGGAGAGTGGACACACTCCTGAAGTTTATGGCTCTGAAACAACTTCAAGTCCCAAATGAATTTGCAGATCAGATTCAAACAAAGTGACAAACAGAACGTTGAAATGAACAACATTGGTGTACCAGGCTGGATGGCGGACGGCTAGCATTCCGTTGCCGCTGACGGCCCTAACATCGCGCCAACTGGAATGCGGAAGATGGTTTGACTTTAGCATGCTCATCTTGCCGCAGGATGTATACAAAGATTCTCCTAGCATGTTCCTCTGGTTAAGCCGCTGCAAAGCTTTGATCCACACAGCGTGCTGGAGGATCAGTTGACCGTCTCCTGTCATAAATATATGATTTACCTACTGGGTGGATCCAAGTTTTGTGGGGCCTCAGGCCCGACAAAATAGTCTACAACTTGGGTGACTTTCTTTTGAGAAAGTACAGTAAAAACAAATGCCTCTAGCACCCCTCCCAGGGCCTTGAAAGGGATCCATGCACATGAGAACTCTTGAAGCTCGAGTTTAACTACCTTCATGCTAAATCCATCTGTTTTCACGTATTAAGTCCTTCTCGATTGTTTTCCCCTCATGGCCGATCAGGCGGTATGATCGGGTAGCAGTCAGGACTGGCTTTTTCATTTTCTTTTAAGATCAACTTTAAAGGACATATTTGTGCCTTTAAGATCATTCTCAAAAACGAAATTAAACATTATTATTGTCAACACAGGGACTGTTGAGAAAGATATTCCTATTAAATCCTTTACCCCTTACAAAGTCTTCAGAGACTTTACCGAGAAAAAGGGTTAGGGCTCCTGCTGTACTTGGCTGTGATTGGCTTACGCGGTCAGTGTTGGGGATGGACATACAGAGGTGAGCAGTCTCCTGGAATAGCTTCTCCCAGCCTGTCTGAGCTCTTGGACCTCTGTGTACAGCCCGTGTGAGTTTCCAACCTCTGGGCCCCGTATCTTGTCCTGTTCCTGGCCTCACGTCAAGGTGGACAGAATCTGTAGGGCCGAAGTGAACCTCAGGCTAGATTATCTGTGGGGGCCAGGGGGATAAACAGAATCCAGACACCAGGATTCATCTCAGGGACAAAGGTGGTGATCAGATAGGTGGTGAGTCGGAGCCCAGGAGCCATCAAACAGAGGTCACGGGGGCACGCAACAGCCGGGTTAGCAACAGAAACCAGGATCGAGAAGAACTCACAGCCAAGCCCTCGGCTGGCAGGGAGGGGCAGGTATTAACATCGTGGTCAAGCGAGTCTCATGCTTTGGCAGGGCGGTCGTCGCGCTGTCCTTGCCTGGTAGGACTCGTGTCTACAGGCTGATTTGGGGCCCATGGGTGCTGGGTCTGAAAGCCTATATGAGGACAGGGAATGGGTGTGGCTCTGTGTGACCAGGGAGATTCTGGATTTTACTTTGACTGGAGTCCATGGGAGAACAGGATGTGGCCTCCCCCAGCCCCGAGGGCTCTTCCTTCTAAAACAGGAGGATTTTCTGAGAAACCTTCAGACGAGAGCCTGCAGGGCCCTGTCCAGAGCTCGCGCATTCTGATGAGCTTAGTTCCGAGATAATGCCTGTCTGGGAAAGCTCTGGGACTTGTAATACAAAAAACCCCAACTTTCTCTTTCCCTACCTTATGGGGTTAAGGTCAAGTTCAAGTGAGATTATACATGTATATGAAAGTGTTTTGTACTTGACGAGGAGCCACCTGTAGCAGGTATTGTAATCCTATTTCTTTCCTGTGAAGGTGCTAATTTTTGTCACACTTGATAAATATGCTATTTTTAAGTGTGACTATTTCACCCGATAAATACGTTTTTTTTCTGTTTCCTTTGTGTTTTGTTTTCTTTCTGTTTTTGTCTCTTTTCTATCTGGCGAAAAATGATTTCATTGGAAATTTGATATCAGAACAATATTTTTAGAGAAGGGAGGGTTTCTCTGATTTCAAAGAGAACTTTTTTTTTTTTGTTTTAAGTTCAGAGCTGTTTGAGTTACTAAATAAACCTTTTTATCTAATCATAGGCCTTTCATACAATGGACCCAACTAACGCCTGGGTAGAAGGTGCATTCCTAGTCACCTGAGGCCTTATCAGTGATAATAAAGAGAAAGAATTAGTCACTCTTTCGTTGTAAAGGGACAGCAGTGGGCCCATTCATTTTGTGCCTCCTGAAATATTTGGGGCGTCTGACAGTGTGTGAAGTGAACAGGTTGCTTTGTTCAACAGGGTTGAACAATTTAGCAGGGTTGCTCTGATGGTACCCGCTTTGCCGGAATTTGAATGATGTCATGAACACGCTTGCTGGTGGGATTAAATTATCCTACTGGCCCTGTCCAAGTGTGACAGCGAAGGGCCCTGATTTTGGCAGGCTCCTTCAGGCTGACATCTTTTCTCTACTGATCCCGTACCATCCAGGTCTGTGCGGCCAGTCCGGCTGCTTTCTCGGAGGTAAAGCGAGAGGTTTAAGACGTTGCGAAGGCATGGGGAGGCCTCCAAGAGGGTGCGCTCATTCCCACTTGCCATGAGGAGCCGGCAAAAGATGAGAACATTCGGGAAAAAGTTTTCTGTTCTGTGTTTTTTTCTCCCCCACACAAGATGTTTCCAAAACGAACTTAGTTTCTGTTTATCTTCCCTGCCCACCACGCCCAAGCTAGCCAGCTCTGCCTTTCTTTGAAAACCTTTTGAGTCCTTCCTGGGATGAGCAGCTTCTCTGGGAGAAGAGTTGGGTTTGCCCAGGGACATTGCTGAATAAAGGTGAGTTTGTATTTTAAGAAGGAAACAGCTGGATGGCCAAAGCCAAGGAGGGCGGCGGTTCTTGTTTCATTAGCGGAGGGAAGTTCGAGGGCTCAGAGAGAGCTACTGGGCCTGCAGCCACGGCGGGGAGAAGAGAAGGAAACGCGCCATCATAAAGCACTAATCATGAAAAATGGAGAGGGAGCGCTGGCCAAGAACAACAGGCAATAAATAGATTTTTGGAAGGGGGAGAAAAGACGGAGAGAAATGCATAACCGCGCTCGGGAAAGGGGCAGTGAGAGCATGTGTCTTTCATTGGGAAGACAGAAAATTAACAATTCCGAAAATCACTAATCAGTCCTATGGCAAATCTGTCGAGGTAACTTTTTTAGATGCAGGTTGTGTCCTTTCAGAGTCGATGTCCGTGCATGGGGCAAAAATATAGAAGTGCAGGGAGAGGGAATGTGTAACGTATCGGCGTGGCTGTGTTCTTCCTGTTTTGTTTTTTAAAGTTTTTAATTTCTGCCTGATGGTAGGAAAGGAAGCAATTAGTGTGGCAAAGATTACATCCAAACTGATAAATCAGGGGTTACTAAGCGTAACTCATCCAGGTTTCAGCCTTAATCAGAAATATCATGTACTGGTACGTGGTTACTTCTGTGGTAACCAGCTGATGCCTCTGTGTATGGTTTCAGACCCACAGGTATGCTCCTAAATATTTCAGATGAAGTGAGCACGGACTGAAGGAAGACCTAAGAGGAGAACCGGACACTAGCCTGTCCTTCACCTTGAAATCTGTTCAACACGCCAAAATACACACACACGGCCAATAGTCCAGGCAATCCTAGAGAGAAAGCATCTAAAAAAAAATACCCAGCTCTTTGCTGTTTTACATGATTACGGATAACACCTTATCAATGAAATGGTGTTGGTCTTTCATTTGGGGGGTGCTTATTAGCTTTTTTAAAATTTTAAATTAGATTTTAACAGCAGCATTTGTGTCAGAAGGGAAAAATGCTTGCTGGTGAGTTCTGTGATGAACATTAATCTTGTTCATGGTGTGGCAGTTCATGGTTGGCAGATCAGGACTTCTGAGTTGACCTGTTTTTTTTTGGGGGGGGGTGGTAGCTCTACTTGGGAACGAAGACCAGGGAACTGGAGCTACATGGGAAACACATGAAGACAGGATACAGGATTTCCTATGATTTTATGTTGTTCTTAATTAGGAAGCATATTGGCAACAAATGCTAACATGTGTTAGGATGTTGTGTTGTCGCCAATAAATGCTTTCAATTACGACTCGGGATTCCACACCGAGTCAGAACCCATGCAGGTCTGCTCACAGTTTTCAAAATCTCTGAACACGGCCACTCAACAGCTCACTTTCTGCTGGCTTTCAGGGCACAATTCCTTCCCGCCACACGTGTTCTTGGAAGGTCATCTTCCACTCAGGGTGGAAGGCAAAGACCGGAGTGTGGTGACCTCTGTTCTTGGAACTGCTTTGTAGGAGCTGACACTGTCCTTAGTAAGCATGCTCGGTGTGACCCCAGAGTTGGAACGGGGTGTCAGGAGCCAAGTAGCATCCTTTCTGTCCTGGGGGAGGAGGACGCAAGGGGAGGGAAGGAGCAGGAAAAGGCGACTAGTTAAGGTAGCTCCATTAGCAAAGCATTGGCTGGTGCACACAAGGGACCGGGTTCATTAGAAACATTGTCTGCAGCATAAGAACTTGGAAACGATCTCGGCATCCATCAGAAAGGCTGGGGAAATGCACTGTGGTGTGGAGTACTCTACAGCAGTGAAAAGGAATGAGTAAAAGTATTTGTAACAAGCCTTGTACCCAACAAATGCCTAAGGAAAACGATCACTGTTCAAAATACTCAGTGTAGGAGGAAAAAAAAAAGGCAGTTCAAACATATGGCTGACTCTTTTTAAGAAGAACAGGAGTTTTAAATATAAAATGCAGAAAAATAATTTAATATTTAAAAATATATTTTCAGAAATAATTTGAAAGGCATTCATTAAACAATGAAACAACGGTACGTATTTCCCATGGGTTCAGGCAGATGCGTGTAAGAACACCCCATAAATTCCGGAAGGGTGTGTAGCTAGACTAGTCCTAGCTCAGGTGAGCTAGGGAAGAGACCAAGATTGTTAATAGGGTCAGTGAGAAACTTCTCTCTTGAATAGTATACGTTTTTCAAAAGAAAATATTCCTTTTCTGCTTCTAACATTAAGAGTTAATTAAATAGGTACAAAAGCGAATGGTTATGAAGCTGTTTCCTAAGATTCGATATCCAGGCGTTTTCTCTCCAGTTGGATCTTAGATTACAAGCTGCCTGCACAACCTCTGCTATGCTTTTGGAGGCCTTAGACATCTTCAAAAAAAATAAAAAAGGTTTTGGACACGTGGATTTTTCACTCCTGGGCCTGAGAAACTTCCCACACACTCCTCCGCTAAAATGACACGGGAGCCCTGTGGTACCTGCCTCTGGTAGGAAAGCTTCCTCGTGTTCTCACATCAGCACCTCAGTGAGGGGTCCAGGCGTAAGGCGGTCCTGAGCCCTCCGCTCACGCTGCCTGGGATGCCTCAGCTCTCTTTCTGGCCTGTGCCTTGACACTTGGCAGTCCCTGTTTCTGGAACGTTCTTTCCCGATTTTTGCGTGGCCCATTCTTCACCTCATCCAGGTCTCATTTTCCATGTCCCCTCTCCAGAAGCTGCCTCTGAGTTTTCTGTCTGTCATTCTTCCTCCATTTGTAACTGTTTACTCATCTTTGTTCAGTCACCTACTCTCCGTCTCGTCCGCCAGAACATGCATTTCAAGAGAGAATGGGGCCCTGGCCGGGTAGCTCAGTTGGTTGGAGTGTCGTCCCAATAAGCCAAGGTTGTGGGGTTCAATCCCCAGTCAAGGCACATACAAAACTCAACCAGTGAACGCATGAGTAAGTGGAACAACAAATTGATGTTTCTCTGTCTTCCTCTCTGTTGAAAGCAGTTTTGAAAATTAAAAAAAAAGAGAGAGAGAAGGGAATTTATTTTGTTTTCACAGCTATGCCTCAGTGCCTAAGACAGTGCCAGGAACACAGAAGTTGCTCAATAAGTATTTCTCCCCTGAATTAGTGGCCTGTGGTGGGTTTTTTGTTACTTGTTATACACCCACATGTGACATTGTGAAAACCTTGCAAATTATTAAATCATTTTTCTGCATTTTATACTTATGAGTTGTCATTCTTAATAAAAGTCAGCCATATGTTTAAAATGCCATTTTGTTTTCCTAATAAACAACCCCACAAAGGATACAGGTAAAAAAAATAGCAAAAAAAAAAAAAAGTGAGAATGTACAAAACAGCATTCAGTTAATAAAAGGGGATTTTTTCTATACTCTTACATGAAGATCTTTTAACCTACATATCAGATTCTTTCAGAAACTGTGAAATGAAACAACTGACCATTAGAATTAATTTGGGGAAGAAAAATGGTCATCTCTAAAACAGTACCAATCTCCTTAAAACTGTGTAAACTAGTTACTGGGTTAAGTAAAATCACTGGGATACATCAGGACCTCCGAATGTCTCCAGGGCACACATAACTCCATAATTCTCCAACAGGCACTCTGGGAAGGTACTGTGGTGGGCACCATGAAATCAGTGGAATAGCATCGCTTAGCTTTGGTCCCGAGACTTATAAAGAGGCCACACATGGCAGATCACATGTCCAGAAGAGACACCCGTTAATGTAGCATGGTGCGAGCTGGCCCTCTGAGGCCCATGGGACAGGAGCTCGGCGGGACCTATAGGGATGACACACCTACTTGTTCTACTTGGGCTTCCCCACCATTGCAGTGTTTCCTGTCATCTGTCCTCATCAAAGGAAGCAGAAAGCATTCTGTATGCAGGCTGTTTTGTTTTAGGTCATTAGGTTATGTTTTTTGCATGGGGGTAACAATTAAGACAAGAGCAAAACCCACCGGATGCCTCAAAAGAACAGACGTACAGTGGAAGGCCTCATGTTCCTTTGAATAGTAAAAATCTCTATTTTTGAGAGATCATCTTGATGATCTAGGGTCAATCATTAGGATTGGATAAACTCATTGGAATATGGAATGCTTGTCTTATTAGGTGATTTTATATAATTTATATTTTTATATGCTATCTATATGCTGCATATATATTACATACATAAATTGGTGACATTGTTTGGTCAAACCCCAATTTTATATTCAACACAGGTCATCTCTCTAGATTATAATGGACTGTTTAGGTATATGTCTTTCTAATACTTCATACTCCTTGAAGATAAAGGTGGCCCTATTTCCTTTAGCCCTATGTCCAGTTTGTGGAATGGATAAATAATCTTTAAGAGAAACCTATCCATGATTTCCTCCACATGACCTTTTCTTAGAAGTAGGAATCCAAGAGAAAAATTTGTTCAGAATACTATCGATCCCCGGAAGTATAATGTCACCAGACACAAGGCTGATTCCCTTACACTGTTTCCTGGGGATTTCTACCCGGGCTCACCGTGGCGATTCCTGGAAGAAAAGTGATAGGAAATAGATCCCTTGAAAGTGACAAGTATGAGACCACAGCTCATAGGGTGGGAAAGAAGGAGTCAAATTGGGAAGACACGCTAACATGTACCCACATGCCATACACATGGGAAGCTGAGCACCCTCCTTGGCTCCAATTTGATTGGAGGGAAATCCGTGCGCCAGTCTGAATCTTGCCTCTGTGCGTGAACCGGCCGTTGCCTGGCTGGTCCAGTGTCCCTCAGGGATTGATAATGAGGTTCAAGAGGGAGAGGTGTAGCCCTCACTAAGCATGTCACCCCTACTCAGCACCTTTTCCAGGATGGCAGCCACATTGTTTTATTATGTCCCTGATCAGCAGTCACTATTCATAAAGTAATCACGTCAGGCTTCACGCCATCTGCTGCTGTGTGGCATACGCTGGGCCAGTGGTGGCAGGTGTCACCCAAGGACTGACAGTACTACAGTGAAGTGGGAGGTCATCACAGGAAAGAGGATATGTCATGTCCAATGGTGCTATTTTTGGATGTATTTCAGTGCAATGGGCAATCATCTGTCTTGCTCAACTTGCATAAGGTTAAAAGAAAAAAAAATATTGAGATACTTAGGTTTCACTATGGGTAAGTTATGGAGAAAAAATGACATGGAAATTCTCTACAATAACATCCAGATTGTGAATGGATTATTGAATTAAGTTTGCAGTCAAGCCTAAAAGTTTCTTGAACAATCCTTCTGGTCCCTTAAATCTGCAGCTGACAAGCTTTTATTGAGCACTTACTATGTGACACTGACCCATGGGTGGCCCTGTGAAAATGTAAAATCCCTACATAAAGAAAACCACGAAGTCATATACACATATATACCTACATACACGCACACACATATGTGCATATGTGTGTGTGTGTGTGTGTGTGTGTGTGTGTGTGTGTGTGTGTGTATGGCATCCTGGCCTCTGCTGAATTCCTGGCCCTGGTCTGTCTTTAATACTTACTTTGATTTTGGCCAATTTTTAGTTTTCTATTACTTGCCATAGACTGGATGTTTTATGTATGTGCATTGGAAAATGCTGAGCCTGAACTAGAAAAATACAGTGACTTAATAAAGTCTGCTAGAAGGACACTATGTCTATATAGTAATTAGTATCTCCTCCATCACTCCATCATTACAAGGGGGATTTTTGTTCACATAACTAAGAGAGGATCTGGAGTTTTAGCTGAGGATTCGAGTGCCCTTGGACACTGTGAGACATGCGGTCACAGCCGGGCCCGCTATCCTTCCTGCCCTTCCCGTCTGCCTGGACGTTGGAATTGCATCACAAGTCCATTTAACGGCAGCAAATCCCCCTATTTGCCGTCGGCCAGATGGAAAACGCCCAGGAGAGCTGATTCTGCTTCCCATTCCATTCCGTGAGTGAGTGTGGCTTTGTTCTGGGAGAAGTGTTGGATGAGGGCTTGGATCTGCTGCCCCTGGGTGATGATCAACACCCCTGGCCCCACCCCTGCGCCCCCATTCCCAGCATTCCCTGTGCATCTTACTACCTGGCTTGTGACCTAGGACGTGCACAATATAGGAGTGGTCACCCCATTGTAGGTGTCCATGCATCCACATGCTACTGGTGCTTTAAGGGATTTTCAAGGTAGGTTCAGTTTCACAAATATACGCAAATAGGAATATATACACACATGTATGTATGTATGGTTTTTTTATGAAATCTTAAGGAAAATTGTGAAGTCCCCGGTCACTTTGCTGTCTAACTGTTGGGATGAGCACACACGTATAGCTTTCCTGCTACAGCTCTGTTTTCTGCCCATCCCAAGCCTCCCCCACACCGTCCTCGGCAAAATCAACTTTTTTGCACTCACAGACCCTTGGAGTGTCTGCTGGCTCCATAAGGCCCAGGCAACACAGCAAACGCTCATCATTTATATCAGAAAGAAAACCGGGAGACCCACCCCAAAGGGCTTTGGGGGAGATCCAATGACATAATACTCACAATATTTGCATGTATAATTTATAAAAATGCATACTTGCTATACCAATACTTGAAGTATCATAAAACACATGATTAATTCCTGCTGCTGAGGGCTCGCCAGCAATCTGGTTCCCAGGTTCTGCCCTTTTCTGTCCCAAGTGCCCAACTTTCATGTTTTGTGAGCCCTCCATGGCCTCCCAGTAATTCTCCTGTTTCCTTCTGGTTCATTTATTCAGAGTCCAAATGCTGGAATAAACACGCAAACACAGAGAAACGGCCACAGATGACGGTGCTCGGATTCCCAGAGAGACTTCCTCATTGGAGACATATTTTTAAAGCACAGCCTGGGTGCCAGCCCAGTGAGAAACAAAAATAAATATTGAGAAAAATAGATGTTCTAACGGACAGCGGCTATTGGACGTGCAGAAACCAAGCAGACTAGTGACATTCAGCCTTTTAGGCAATTTTATACGTGATCCTCTGTGAGAGATTCTAAGAGAATTTTAGATAAAAAGTTCAAGGGCTTTACTAACAATCCAGGTGTAATGTTTGAGAAAAGAGTTCTTCCTGTGGAAAAGTAAGTAGAGTGTTGATTTAAATTTCTCAGTGATCAGAGTGCTGCGGTAGTGTGTTTTGAATGGGACCATCTACAAAATGCACCCGTAGAAACAATGAAACCTGTAAATGTGTAACAGACAAAAAACAATAAAACTAGCCAAAGAATGCATTTTCTTTATACCAACTCTATCTATTAATTTTTTATAGTTTTCCACCCTGTACCATTCCCCTTCACAAAAAGTGGTATTTTAAAATGAGATGGGCCCTGGCTGGTGTGGCTCTGTGGACTGAGTGCCAGCCTGAGAGCCAAAGGGTCGCCAGTTCGATTCCCAGTCAGGGCACATGCCTGGGTTGTGGGCCAGGTCCCCAGTAGGGGACGTATGAGAGGCAACCACACATTGATGTTTTTCTCCCTCTCTTTCTCTTTCCCCTTCCCTCTCTCTAAAAATAGATAAATAAAAATTTTTAAAAAATAAAATAAAATGAGATAGGGCTGGCAAAAGAAACGACAGCTGGTAATGGAGGAGATTTGCAAAGCTGTGCTCTGCTGGGTGAGGAAGAAGGGAAAATGGAGCTTCCCTGGGGCTTCCCCTGAGCCAGAGGCTGTGGTCCATAGCCTTTGAAAGGGTGAGCAATGCTCAGAGCTAAGGACTGTTATATCTTTATCCTATTTCTTTATTTTGCCTAAAAGAAAATCAAGCACAAGCTATCTGAAATAATGAAACTCACTTTGTAAGCAGAATTGTGAATTTCACACATAGCAAACATTTTAAAACTTCATTGTGGATTCCTGGATGGGGCAATAACTTCAGAATCAATGCAAGAACATTCCTGCTTTGGCAGCGTGGTGCAGTAGGAGGGCCGTGGTTTCACACCCATGTGGATCTGAGTTCTAATCCTGATCCTGCCACTGCACACTTCTAGCAGTGTGACCTTGGGCCATTTATTTGACCTCCCATGACCGATTTTTTCATCTGCAAAACTGAGGTTACGGTTTCTAGCAATAGTAGGTTCCCAGGGTAGGACAGTTCCCTCCCACCACCTGGCTTCTGATAATCCTGCCAATTAGGACAGGACAGCTCCCTTATAACTAGAGGTCATCACTGTTATTAAAAGAACCCTTCTTAAAATGTTCAATATCCTTTGATGTTAGGTGTCACTGAAGTAAAAATCTACGTGTTTGCAATTCCTAAAAACAGAACAAAATGTGAAAGTTTGTTTCCTTTAACTTATGTTAGAATGAGAAGCCACACTATAGTTCGAGTTCTGGAAAGGGAACCATCTTGGCTGTGAATTCTTTATTTCTCCATTCAGCCAGCAAACACTGAGTGCCTATTCTGTCTGGCCCTATGTAGGCATTGAGAATACAAGGATAAATAAGATGCATTCCCAAGTTCAAAGAGCTGGAGAGCAGGCTGGAGCTCGCACACAGAGACCCAGATGCAGGAAGTGCAGGGTGGAATGCCTTATGGAAACTGGGGAAGGAGGTACTGGTGGCCAGCACTGTGATACCCAAGGCTGGAAGCTGGGGGTAGACAGATGCTGCAGGAGAGGCCAGATCATGGAAGTTTCATTTTTCAGGCCAAGTTCTTAAGCTTTAGGCAGTAAAACATCTGAAAGCTTGGGCAGAACTGAAATATCTGTGCCCAAAGCTGCGTGGAGAACAGCAACCCGGCTTCTCGAGCCCGGCAGAGCAGTGGTGCGGTGGTGAGTGGTCCAGGCGCAGGCTGCCAGGGCGTGAGCCCGGCGGCTGCTGTGGGCTGCGGGCCAGCGGGAGGGGCTGGAGCTTGTGGCCGTGAGGTCTGGGGACATGAGGAAGAGGAGAGGGTCCAGGTGACTCCCAGTTTTGAAGCTTTGGTACCTAAAGTGGTTCTGTCTTCCAAGATAGGGAATACACAGACATAAATGAGGTTTGGGGCTCAGTGTTGGGCATTCGATGAGATAGTATGCAAATGATGTCTGTTAGCGGGCTCTGGGTTCCTTGTGAAATGGGCCGTGACCGTGGGTTTTGGAATACCCTGGTGAAACCGTGTTGGTGGGAGCTGCCTTTGCTGTTCCTGCCGCTGCAAGGAGGAGGCCTGCCCTGGACAGGCCATGCTGGGGTCAGCCGTGGCTCAGCTTTCGCTGGGCCCCTTTGTAGCTCCGGGCCTGAGGGTCAGTCATTTCAGCTGTCTGGGTTTCTTGTTCCCCATGGGTAGAAGGGGTAGATCGGACAAATCATCTCTAATTTTCAAAAGGTGTTTTCATTTCATTAATTAGAAGCTGCTTAATGTGGTAGTTTTCCATCTTGGTTCTAACAATTATGAAAAAGTTACCCCCTTTCCCCCCAAAATTTGTGATGCCACAGAGGGTTTTTTCTTAACTCTTACGGATATTTTTAGCTCCTTCTCATCAGGAACTGCTTACAACTCTCCGATAATGTGAATAACCCAAAAGAATGTATTTCCCCAGCATACAAATGCTTTTAACCAGAATTTGCCTAGATGCATAAAACTTCAACTTTCTGCCCTCGGCCAAACATTGGGGCACTTCTGGGTCTCACGTGAAGAGTGAATTATAACGAAAACAGTGTGTTTTTCAAATTAGCACCCAGACCCTCCCAAATGTATTTACTCAATACACCTTAATGGGTTTCAAAGAGCCATTAAGCTCAACGGAGTGAATATGACACATCACCAAACGACGCACAACCTACCCCAAAGCAGGCCTTTGACCTGTGAAGAGCACGCACACCCATTTCCCTTTGAATTCTCCTTCACTCCTTTTTCTGTTCAGTAATTTTCTTAGCTCCGTTGAGAGCAAAGCGATCCCTTTTATCCAAGGTTTCCCCATTTGCTTGCTCTGTTCCAAAGTGCAAGGCATCACTGAGACACACATTAACCTGTTGAGTGGTGTAAGTGGGGGGGCATTCTACCTGGTTAAGACCCAGAGACTTTCCTTCTTAACAAAGGCACTGGCAAAGCTCAAGGGGTCTGAGAAGATTGATGGGAAATGGGCAATGTCTACAGAAGAGAAAAACTGCCACAGAAAAAGATTAAACACCACTCCCTTCAATTTGAGTTTGAGGCCCTTTCATTTCACAAACTCAGCCTGTAAACTGGGAATCTGCCCAATCCTTGTCTGTCATCGGAGGAAGCTGCAGCTAAGGGGTTAATATTTGTTGACAATGTTTTTTTCAAACGAACAATTTTATTGCAGAGATGGGAATTGAACCAGAACCTTCCCGATCAGAATGAAAGGGCGGACAAGCAGATCTGGAAAAGTCACTATTGTATGTGCAAAGGAGACGCTTTCAGGGACGTTAGAGGCCAAAGAAAAGGGCTTATTTTTCTATTTGAGAACATATTTAATGTGGATTTTTTAAGGACAAGTTACCAAACATTCAAAATCCGTGCCGTGTGCTCAGGAGGAAGGAGACAATAGCTCTTACTTGATAATGGAAAACCAAGCATTCATGTTTGACAGTCCCTCGTGCAGAATGTTTAAAAGATACGTCTCTCGGTGATTTTGCAAGAAGTGCATGTGTAATTTAATGTATTGACTTCTATTTCTAAAGCCTCACACTGTTTACCTGGCTCTCTTAGAGGTTACTGTTCTACCTTGAACCTCGACGGTAGAAAGGCACCAACTAGTCAGTGTGAGCCTTCTGACAATTCCCGGACTTTTACCTGGAGACACCCAGAAGACAGAATCCAAAGCCTCAGCTCTTTCACATAAACTATGTACGTGGCCAGGTGGGTCCCTGAAATATTAGCGGTCGGGTTGGGGGGACACTTTGTAAAGCAAGTGATTGCCTAACCGCTGTGCCTCGCACCTGAAATTAATACAAAATAAATGTTGAATGTGAACCGTAATAAAAAATTAAATTAAAAAGCATGTGTGGCCATGGGGAAATAGCTTATTCCAGTGGTTCCTAACCACAGCTGCACAACAGAACCATCTGGCGATTTAAATAGGCACCCAGCACCTGGGCCGCACTGCAGAAACTGGGGCTCAGTAGGTCAGAGATTGGTCCCCGCATTGCTCTTAAGCGGCCAGTAACAACGGATGAATCCATCACACCTCAGCATCCTCATTTGCAAACTAGAGGCGCCTCTCCTATCCATTGAATAGGGTCGCCGTGAAGATTATACTCTGTCGTACAGTGAAGATACCGGCGCTGTAATCAGCAGCAGGGAGGCTCACTTTTTTTTTTTTTTGTCTTCCCAGGGGCCTTGGCTGTTCTAGTTCACAGCTCCCTAAAGCGGAAGCAGAGGCCCCGGGAGACGCTCAGGGGGAAAATGCACCCGCCACTCACGTTTAGCAGATGGATATTAGCTTCCCTCCTAGACTCTTCCTGGGACCGTTAGCACGGGAAAGATCCCGAAAGGACAAGAAGTTAAGAGAACTGGCTAAATTTGCTGAACGCAGTGTTGGGTGAAGTTATTGAGCCACCGAATTCCTCTGCAAGTGGCATGTATTAATCGATGCCCCACAGAACGTGCTTTTGGGGTCATTCCTCCCTATGGTCCTAATTTTCTGAAGTTCTGTAACGTCCCTTGGAGAGTTGACTCTGTGTTTTGGTCTAGGAACAAGCCTTTCTGATCATCCTGAAGAATATCTGCTTTTGCCCTGGCTGGTGTGGCTCAGTGGATTGACTGCTGGCCTTCGAATCAAAGGGTCACCAGTTCAATTCCCAGTCTAGGGCACATGCCTGGGTTGTAGGCCAGGCCCCCGGTAGGGGGTGCGTGACAGGCAACCACACATGATGTTTCTCTCCCTCTTTCTCCCTCCCTTCCTAAAATAAAAAAGTACATAAAAAATAAGATCTGCTTTTTTGGAACTACTAGTTTAAGTGGACTCTCCTATTAGAAATGATTCTATTTAATTATTATAGTTTTTCCTTGAAAGTCAGGAACGAAACCATCAGTTTAGAAATAAAATTGGTAACTAAACAGAAGAAATCAACAGCCCATGATTGTTAAATAAACGCAGACACTTACATTCTGTGAGATCAGATCTTACTCTTGAAACCAGGGGGACAGGATAAAATTAGAAGTGCAAGTTATGATCAGGGCTAAATTAACCCAATAGTCAAAAATATACTTGGTGGAAAGTTTCTATAGGTGCACTAAAAAATAAATATAATGGGCATTGGAGGATAGACAGCTTATTTCCCTTAAGTCAATAATCAGAGAGTTTCTGGGGAAACAATATAGTTTGGAAGGTTTTTTTCTGACATCATTTGCCTGGTATGTACTTGCAGCCTAAGTGGAATATTTGGATTCTAATACGTCCTCCTGGGGATGAAAAGGGAAGTGGCAAAATGAGTCTCCCTGGTTGAGGTGTGTTTGCACGAGAATGACTTCCCCATGCAAACAGAGTGGAGGAAGAGACAGGGTCTGGAGCTGGGTGGGTTTGTCAATGTCACGGTCAGCTTGGGCAGAGTTCGCAGTAAGAATTTGCTTCAGAAAAGCACTCAAAAACTACCCCCCAGCATCTTGTTCTTGCAGGTTGGGGATGAAAATCTCAGAAGAACAGCTTTGCTTGTGAGCTTTCCGATATCTCAGCTCTGGTCCTGGCCAGAAGCACTGTGCGAACACCCTTTCATTTGGTATTTGAGCCTTTCTGCCTCCGTTCCTGGCTACAGACCAAAGGGAGCGAATGCGACGGAACATTTCAGAACCTCAGAATAGGAAACTGAAAATGATTTGCTCTGCTATGGGTTCTAAAAATGGTTGGCCCCAGCGCCTGGTTCCTAATGTTCTGCTTGATCTATCGTGGATGTCTATTACTGGATTTTAGAGTAACATTTTGGAGGACATTTTCTGATTGATAACTAAAAGCAAACCTCCGCCCCCTGCCCCCATGAAATACCTCGCTCAATCAAAATGGTTGTAACAGAGGTTTCTGGTCATTATAGTGGAGGTGAGGTTTTACGGACATGCTTTATGGTCCAATGTAAAGTAATACAAAGTACAAGCCCCTGGGGTTTGCAGTAGGGCATCTGGGCTTGAAAGCGACAATCTATTACTAGCGGAGTGACTAGGGAACATTTCTGAGTTGTTTCCTCTGGGTAAGATGAATAAGAACAACAAAAAATAATTTCATCCATTTTAAATAGTTCATTATGAGGATCAAAGTATTTTAAAAATGCTTTCAAAAGTGTGGTGTCCCTGGTATTATCAAAGTTAGTGATGTCACTGGGTGTTTGAACTTCCCGATCAAATACATGTAGGTGCAAATCCGTGTCTCTGCTTTCTCGTTCTGGGATCTGTTCAAGACAGTGAAAAATCTTTGACCGTCGCTTTCATCATCTGTGAAATAGGGATAGTGTTGTTGGGAGAGGTAAATGAAGTAATGTATATAAAATACTTGGCACGTTGTTAATGCTAGAAAATTTGGTGGCCATTAATAAGTGTAGAAAGTGATAGTGATGGTGGTGATTTTATGTGCTCCTAATTCTCGGAGCCAGTCCAAATACAGACATGTGAAACTCTGGATGGACCCCCGAAAACTCTTGGAACCCTTTTCCCATAAAGTAACATACTCTGCAGAATTTTACTGGGTGAGTTGCCATAGCAGGGGACACTTTGAGTTTCGGTTACGGTATTTCCATAACGAACTTGGTCAGACCCCAAACATGGGTTGGGCTAAGTGTAAGGATCTAAGGGAGGGACTGACAAACGCTTCTGAGCCATTGTCAAGTATGAGACAATAGTGGTCTTGGCAATTTTTAGCATGTACTTTTCACCAGAGGAAGATAAAAGACTATAAATATATCCAAAGGCCATAATAAAATTGTTGTGGAGCTAAAACATCTATCTCGTGGGCTCTTAATTCCAAAATAGTATATTGTTTCTGCACGTTATTTTTATATTAAGAATTTCCGTAGGATGCTCGTGATCTTAAAAACAAATATTCACTGCTGGGTGCCTGACTGGCCTCAAGGGGTGTCTGCCAGGTGAGGGGAGCTTTCCTGAAGGCGGCACCCAATGATCTTTGCTCATATCTGTTGACCAAACACACGCAGCCACCTGATCTACAACAGGGAGGCAGAGAAAGGTAGTTTATAGAAGTCTGGACAGAGTGCTCTCCGATAAACCAGAGTTCAATTGGTAAATAAGACAGCGCAAAATCAATAAATCAATTGATGAGGTGACCGGCACGAAGATATTGGGTGTTCCCTACACACCTGTTCTTCTAACCTCCTTATATTTTCTCAAAACAATCCCCAACTGTCTTTGGTTTGATGAGAGAGCTGAACATGCCTTATTCTGCACCATCATTTTCTTACCCACGGCCTCACCCTGGTGTGGCTTAGATACTCGCCAAGCCACATGGACTCAGTGTGCCCATATGTTATCGCTACTATCACGCCTGTTCAGCCTTTCATTCATTTAACGAGCAAGTATTGACGACACGCATGCTTGGGATGAATAATACCATGACCTCTGGTTTCAGGGGCTCACCGTTTGTTTGGGGAGGCCCCTAGGGCACCGGTTCATTCCAACGCAACATGCCAAGTGACACAACAGAGACAGACACAAGGAACTGTAGAAGCAGAGAGAAAACCGAGGCTGATCCAGTCTGCAGGGACTGGGAAGGCCTCACAGACGTGGAGGTGTTGTGAGCTGAGTGGTGTATCATTAGGAATAGGAGTTTCTCAGGACAAGCCAGAGAGAAAAAATAATAATAAGTGTTCTGTTTTCGTAAACTAATTAGCAACGAAAACAAAGCGGTTCCATACTTGACCTCAGTCTGAATTCAATTTTTTAAAGAAAGTCATCATAAGCAAAAGCCATTTTAAATACAGCACTATAAGGCACAGTGCTGACAAATGAGAGGTAACTGGCTCTTAAAGAGCGTCCCATTCACTCTCCCTGCCCTGAAATTAACGGAGAACTCATTTGTCAAGAGTGCACCTACCCTACAGAGAATTCTCCCAATTAGCATCAAAAGCGATCATTCTTAACCTCTCATGCATTAAGGAAATCTTGCCTGCACCCAATGTTCTGTTCATAATCAATGGAGCCCTTTACGTATGTTATTTCAAATTTATCACCCTGCATATTAGTAAAATGAATGGACTAATAAATGAATTTGCTGTAGGTCTAGAAGCCAGATTTGTTTGTTGTCTTCTGGTTCCCCTAGGATTTCCCTCCAGTCTCTGAGACATTTCCCTCTGCAGTCTCCCATAGTTTGGGGTGTTTAATGACAGCCACTGACAGCACATCTTGGTGCTCGTAGAATGACAATGGCTGTGTCAGAAAAGTCATCTGCAAATGGCAGGGAAGTCACGGCCAGTCTATGTTAAAATGCAATGCAAGTCTTGGGTTATATCAGTTTTAACAGTCCCATGCTGTTCTGCAAAGCTTGGATTGAGATACATTCAATAATATTACATATGGTAAGACTGATACCTTCATAAACTGGCTGAAGAGCGAAATAGGACAACCTCCCTATAGGCCAGTCTCAGGGTATAGAATGTGATCCCTACAATATTTATGTTCCCTTAATTCTACTTGCAAGAATGTACCTACAGAGATGGTTAGAATTTAGCCTTGTGAAGAAGTCTTGCTGTAGAAGGATGGCTAGCAGAACATTAAGTAAACTGCAGACTATCTATAAGCTAGAATCCTATGCAATTGTCAAGATTTGTGTTTTCAAATAATTTTTGATCACCTGGAAAAGTGCCCACTCTTTTCAGTGAAATGAAAAAGAAGACACGTGTATTAAGGTTTAATCTCTCTCTCTCTCTCACACACACACACGCACACACACACACACCCATCTTGCAAACAATTTGCCTCAGACTGTTAACATGCTGAAAGTTTTATTTCTATTATCATCCTTACACTTCTCTACATCTCTAGATTTCTGCATGGAGAAGTATGAAAGTCATAACCAAAACTAAATCATTCCTAAAAGAAAAATGAACAAGAATCAGGTAGTAGAGGAGGAATTAGCAGGTTTTACAGTCACGTGAGGGTGAAGAGCAGGGCCCCATCCCCAGCAGTTCTGAGCACGTCTGGAGGCGGAACTCCTAAGGAGTTCGCAGGTGATGCCGTGGCTGGTCTGGGGCCGCACTTTGAGGATGGCTGACTTGCAGAATGGGGCTGAAATGAACTAACATAAAGGAGCTTCCAGCTTGCAGTGGTCAACAGAACACAGAAGGTAGAACAAAATTTAGAATCAGCATGGGTTAGAATTCCCATTTGGCCATGAAACGCTTGAAAGAGTTCTGAACCCCTTGGGATCTTCATTTTCTTGCCAGAAAATAAAATGGTGACATTTTGACCTCTTCCCCAGGGGTGTTTTGCAAGTTACATGAGATTACGAGTGCTCAGTAAGTGGAGGCTCCTATAATCATCAGCCCGTTAGTCCTATGGAACAACTTTATAACACAGACTTCGCTCCCATTTTACAGATGGAAAGACTGAGGCACACAGCGGGTCAATAACCCCCCGGAAGTCATCCACTCAGGCAAAGAAGTAGACAGCAAAGGCCGAGATTCTAATCCAAGTCATTTTGATACTTTCTCTTCGATCCCTATATAGCCTGTTATATGGAATGCATGCTCTAAACATTTCCTAAAGCTGGGTTTTCATATTTCTTTGGGTGAAATTCACCACTGGCAATGCCACATCTCAAAACATCCTCCTGGACTTTTAACTCAGGAATATTTCCAGACCTGACTCACGTAGCTCAGCTGGTTGGGCATCTTGCCCACAAAGCGAAGGGTCACCAGTTCAATTCCTGGCCTGGTCACTGATCTAGGTCGCAGGCCCTGCATGGGTGAGAGGCAACCAATCGAGGTTTCCCTTGCCCGTCCACGCTTCTCTCCCTCTCTTTCTCCCTTTCTCTAAAAATAAGTAAATACATTTTTTTAAAAAAAGGAATATTTGCATTGTGATGGGCACAAGTGTAATTTCCATTTCATTTTAAGAGGCTGTGAGCAAGAACCAATCACATAGGTAAGAGTAATTATTAAAGAAGGAACTAGCATTAAAAAATTCAAACTGAGTTCACTGAGCACAGTATCTTCTTACCATGCTTTGTGACTTCACAGCATCAATAGTTTCAGGAACGCTAGATACACAGTTGAATTTTTGTTGTGGTTGTTTTTCTTGGGGGGAGTGGAGGTGTTTTTTATTATAGATTTTATGATAAATAGCTTGATTTCAATGGCACTTTTGAATTTGCTCGGCATTAAAACAATAGAGTAGGACCATTTTATAAATTGAAAATTCGCATGTGTGAACGGTAAATGCTG
Source organism: Tonatia bakeri (assembly GCA_004024845.1). NCBI lineage: Eukaryota > Metazoa > Chordata > Mammalia > Chiroptera > Phyllostomidae > Tonatia > Tonatia bakeri. Next base: position 142,232 of record PVIA01001728.1, on the reverse strand, counting down.
GGATTTCATTCCGTTGTTTCTATAGAAACAAAAGAAAATTGAGATTAAAAGAAGCTAAAATGGATTCAAGTTTTATGAAACAGATCAAGGAGCTTATTTTACTTGTTCTCAGTTTAAATTTTTATTTAAACCCAAACTGTGTGTGGATATTTCTGGTTTTTCTTTTTTCTTTTCTTTTTTTTTTTTTTGAGGAAAAGTCAGTTAGGGGACAGGGGACTTCCAGACAATGGGAGGGAAGGGGACATATGAGTGGTCAGGAGGGAAGGAGGACGGCCCGTCACAGCAGAGCACCGTGGTCAAGAGAATTTGCCTCCCACCCCGGCTGGGTAGCTCAGTTGGTTGTCATCCCCATACACCAAGGTTGCAGGTTCGATCCCTGGTCAGGGCAAATACAATAATAATCAACCAATAAATGCATAAATAAGTTGGAACAACAAATTGATGTTTCTCTCTCTCTCTCCCTTTACCATCAATAAATACAATTTTTTTATTTTTATTTATTTATTTTTTAGAGAGGGAAGGGAGGGAGAAAGAGAGAGAGAGAGAAACATCAATGTGCGGTTGCTGGGGGCCGTGGCCTGTAACCCAGGCATGTGCCCTGACTGGGAATCAAACATGCGATGCTTTGGTTCGTAGCCCGTGCTCAATCCACTGAGCTACGCCAGCCAGGAATAAATACAAATTTAAAAAAACTAAAAAGAATTGGCTTCCCACTCATCAGGGCCTTTCCACTTATTCAGGCACGCTGCATCCATGCCGACCATCTCAGAACCTCTTCTGAAGTCCTGGATCCAATGACGACTCTGGGATATTAGACATTTCACTTAAACATCCCCCTCTTCATTACCCGGAGCGTTCAAACGCACCTCAGAGCTGATTGCTACAGTGGCAGAGAGACCATGCTTTCTCCCTCCAGGGTTAAACCCAGACACACTGACTCCAGACCGAGAGCACTAATATGGGGGTATTTTGTCACTATCGCCCACAATTTAGATAAAGCCAGAGTGCCTCTGATGTGCATGCGTGTGCACACACGCACACACGCACACTCCATGAAGCACTCTCCTAACGTGTGCACGGCCCACCAAACTAGTCCGACAACTTCAGTTTCCACTGGAACAAGGTGACAGTCACCTCTCTCAGCACACTGGGGCTAGAAAAGATAAGTTTGTTGATTTAGCAAAACGTTGGCACCGTGTTCTCCAGGGACCCACGGGGTTCAGGTGGACCGGCTGATGCCTCTGTAGGACTTGATATGTGAAGCGATCGCCCCGGCACTGCTGACGAACCAGGCAGGGAACTGTGGGAGGGGAACAACTTTCCTCCACTCTGCGTGTTCCCTTGAGTGTAAAGAAAAAAAATGGTGCAAAATAAATCAATAAATAAAAGGTGAGATTTTTAAGTAGATAAGGACGGCTGACCACTGCTTGTCTTCCAGCACCTGGCCCCGCTCACCTGACTGGTCAGTCTGCTTGGCTGGGTGTTGACACAGACTGGCAGAATGAACCTTAAACTGCTGTAAACATCTATAAAATGTGGCCTTTACTCACACGGTCAGTGGCGGGGCCTTGAGAGCATGACACCTGTCATCTGATAAGCTGGGGTCAGGAGTCACCGGATGGCTCTGCTTTCTCTGTGGCTGTCAAAGAGCCCAAAGCTTTTAATGTTTCTAATAAGTAAATTACCCAAACATGCAGGGTTCTGTGGCCCATATTAACTCATCAGAGACCAAGATGAACCTTTGGGGGGCCCCTTGCAGGGTCGGGGCCTGTGTATCTGGTGTGTGGTCGCTGTGAGACCACGTTTTGGTGAGAATCGTCCACGTAGACAAGACTGATTTTGGAGAGCTTGGGGGTGGGGGCGGTGGAGTCCTTCTTTAGCAAAGAACCACGGAGCATGATTTTAGGGGAATATTTGGGCGTTTTTCCAATGTTGACAAGGTCTCTCTCTACGCAAGGGGAGAGAGTTACCAGTAGCACTTTGATTAAGGATGAGAATTTTTTTACAGCAAAATAAATATTAATACTCACATTAGCATTTCAATCCATTTTCTTATGTATAAACAGGGTCCAGCCGAAGTAATGCCTGCTTGGGTGTGGCTGGTAGGGTAATGATATGGGTGTAATAATTTCTAGTTTTCATTTGAACACGTCACCTACAATGTCATGTGGTGTGCTTGAGTGTGATACGGTTATGTTACAGAATCACATGCTTATGGTTTTGTAAGAAAAGATTTTCAATAAAATGGGGGAGTTATCTGTGCCAGACCCTGCATATTATGTCTGTTTTACATCTCGGAGACTGAGGTCATCAGACATTCTTTGGGCTGATATTTGGAATTCAGTGAATGTGAGACCAGGTGGCTGGGCGAAGGGATTGTAGGTTACAAAAAGAGTTGCCCCCGACAGCCGCCACATGAAAGATGTCTTTTTTCTTCAATGAGTCATGAACTCATGGGCAGAAATGCCTGAGTCATGGAAACTTTTAACTGATACTGATGAATCTTCGCTCTCTTCCTGGTCTCTTCTTATATAACTGAGGATGGGATGGGGGTTGGCTTGCGAAGCAAACATTTCAAAGTTTTGTATAAAGTATTGGGGGTAAGAAAAAGAGTATAGGATATAGTAGATTTTCCTTTGCTTTCCTCTTCTGGGCTCTCCTGTGCTTCAGTCAATGCTGAGAACCAACCAGAGCATTTTTAGGGCTTTTGGGAATAGCTGTCTATTTATAGCCGTAGAGTTTGGCACTTATGTAGGCCACTTAAAGCATGTCATCCAACAAGACTGCAGAGCAAATGAGTGCACTTTCCATAGTGTTTCTCCATTGATCTAATCACACCCTTAATTCCAAATTTGGGGTTGTAGGTAGGTTGTCACGATGCGGGGAAAGATTCGGTTTGTGCATCTCAGAAACCAGGATTTTCTTTGCAATCAGAGACTCAAATCCAACAATTCATAATCCACGGCTACTTCCAGCTTGAGCCTGGCAGCAGAGACTTCTCAAACGAAACAAAATAAAATGGAGCAGCGAGGCAAAAGACAAGGTACATGTTAACCAACCCAAGCAATTCCAGCCTCTCTCTACAGGAGAGAGGCGAGCGGTTCCAAATGAACCGAGAGTCTGGCAGTTTTTTCATCTACCCCGTTTGAATCCACTCCGAGCCAAGACAATTTCTAATGAAGAACAGGCGGAAACAAAGTTGCTTTTTAATCTACCCAGCATCAAGGGGTTGTCTCATGGCCCAGCAAAGATGTGCATTTGTATCCTTTATTTCATCTTTAACATTCTGCCTGAACGCTGGGGAGTGGCGGCGGCCCAATTTCTAGCTCTGTTTTCCTTTCGAAACTGTGGTTTCCTTCGTTATTTACAAAATACCCTTCCATCCTGTCCCCAATTCCAGCCAGCCCAGAGTTTTTCCAACTTTGAAGGTACTCTCTGTTGAACATACGCATGAACTTGACAGCAAAATCTGTTGGCTCCACGTTGTAGAAGACAGCTGCAGTTTCAAAACTGACACCACGTTCTTCATTCTGTGTCACAAGTTGTGATTTGATATAATCGACAGATTCTTGCTTTTACATGTCTTTTAAAAGTTCTTTTTAATGTCCTGCTTTATTGAGATATTATTGACACATAATGCCAATAGTATGGAGGTACATACATACAATGAGATGACCTGAATCACATACGCATTGTGAAATGATGGCCGCGATAAAGTTAGCTAAGAACTCTATACCTGTTTTTATATGTGTGTGGTATCTTTTAAGATCTACTCTCTTAACTTTTAAATATATAATACGGTATTATGAATCACAGTCACCAAGCTGTACATCTGATCCCCGGAATTCACCATCTTACCACTGGAAAGTTGTTCCGTGTGGTCACCATCTCTTCGTTTCCCCTGTCCCCCCGTCTCCGGCAACCACTATTCTATAAAGATTCATTTCCACAAATAATTTAACCAACTAAAGGCCTAGATTCAAAATTAGGTCTCATGATGAGGTGGAGCAAAATTGGCCTTGTATAAATCATCCCGAAAATGTACGTTTGCGAACTTCTTCACAGACCGACTCATCAAACACGGTTTCCCCGTAAGAATATCCAGTATCAGCTAAGTGGATAATGAACAGTCAAGGTGCTAAGACCATGTCCATATGATGAAAAGTGTTTTGGAAAGGGAGAAATGAATGTGTGACTAAAGAAATACATATTTTTCTTTACAAAAAGTCACGGGATTATGGTACGTAGACAGCCCCCTGTCCGATAACGCCTTGATAAATGGAGGGATAGACAATTGCATTAGGACTATCAGGACATCATTTGCAGTTCTTAAAGTCAGCCCTCGGGATCGACATACTGTGAACTTTCCCTCCAACTTAGAGGTGATAACGCAGCAGCAGCCGCAGCAGCAATGTGCTCAACTGGACGTAGAAAAACAAAGTGCTCTCCACACTAACTTAGCTGAGACCAACAGTAAGAAATGTATCGGACACTGAAACACACGCGCGGACGTGTGCAGCTGCAGCGGACTTTTCCAATGTGGTGTTTGACTGACTGCCCTCAATGCACACCGATACTTTCTATCGCATTCAATTTCACTGGGGAAAGTAAATGCTAGTTGCCAACCGCAATCACTAGCCCCTTCCTAGGGGCCAGTTGCTAATCCCTAGGAAGAGGCTGGGACCCACAGTTTGCAAAAGAGCGAATTTGTCGTTATAGGTAGTCACCATTTTTGATGATTGCAGTGAGTGCATGGATTAAGAAGCCTCCACAAAAATTCACACTCATGAGCTGCATTGAACAAATACTAAATACTGCCCTAAGGGCAGTATGTGGTGTATGAGAGGGGCTCGGTAACAGTTTGGTTAAACAGTGAATAGAGCACGGTGGAAGAGAAGACGGTATGGCGGATTAGCCCTAGCCGACTGGCAGATTAATCTCCCGCTTTGGTATCGAGGTTATTGTTAACTTCCCATCACTTTATATTCTCATAATTCAACTATTATACTAAGGCATATTTGTTTCTTTTGGCTGAGAAATTGGTCAGACTTTTAAATTGTTCTGAACAGAACATGAAGAGCTCATTGCGGCATTACTCAACAAAGCCAAGATATGGAAACAACCTAAGTGTCCATCAACGAATGAATGGGTAAATGAATATACAACGAAATATGCTTCAGCCACTAGCAGAAAGAAATTCTGCCATTTGTGACAACACAGATGGACCTTGAGGGCACTACACTTAAGTGACAGGGTCATTCCCTGGGAGGAGAAGTTGGAAGGATAGGACAGAATGTGTTTAAGGATACAAACTTTCAAAAAGTAGTAAATAAGTCATAGAGATCTAATGCACAGTACAGCAAATACAGAAAATATTGTGTTATAATCGTCAAACTTGCTAAGAGACTAGAGCTGAATTATTCTAACCACTAAAAAGAAATGATCATTATGCAATAGACTAGAGGTATTAATTATCACTACAATGGAAAGCACATTACAATATAGAAATGTATTAAATTAACATGTTGTACACATTATATTCACACAAAGTTGTATGTCAAGTATATCTCAATTTAAAAAAAGATTGGAAAAAAATCCATAGGTAATGATGATGAAAAAAGGTATTTGTTTTGAACAAGTGAGGCTGGTTTTTGAAATCTACTGTCGGACCGTGTTGCCTGGATGATTCCGATAACACAGTGCTGGAACCCCGGATTCTTTCAGGCAGCTGGAAGAAACAACTGGTCAACCCCGGGCAGGATGCTAACTTTCTCCCCCTTAAATGGGAAGACATCAGATTCTTGGGATAGTTTTACACTCTCATCCTGCCTCCGTGAGACTGAAAGTGTGAGGGACAGAAGACACAGGTCAGCAGCAGGTGTCCTTTGCTCAGCTGCCACCAGAGAAAGAACTCCTTCTGTTCATTCAATGGGTAAGTCTGCAGTTCTCTGTTAATATCGTGATTGAGTCTGGTTAAGGGCCCCCTAACTGGCCCTTCTAGTGATGAATTGTTAGGTGCAATGCTAGCAGAGACAGAAAGCAGTGTAATGTTGCCTACAGGACAGGAGCAGTACACATTTGGTGAAGGGAACTGAACACAAAATTACACTCCAGGGTCTTTAGGGAATCATCCCTCAGCACGAGTAAACTAATGGGATTGTGTGTCCAGACTACCAGTCATTATTAATTCAGCTACATTAGCATCCAAACATGCTGAATTTTTCACTCTTCCACCATCTATACCTACATTTCCCAGATAGATTTCTATGATGAAAAACAGTGAGTGTGAATGAGGAAAGGTGAAGTGAAAAAGAGTTATTCTAATCCAAGACTGTGAATGGATATTTACAGATGTTCGAGAGGACAGTTTGACAGACCCCATCTGATTGCATGTGAGTCCATCCATAGCACAGCTCTGTTTGTAGTTGCATTAAGGGGAAAGCGAAAAGCGGGCTGAGTCCTAGCTGTTTAACTTCTGCCGTCAGAGCTTTCACGTTAGCACCTGTTGAACGAGAGGTGTTAACACCAGCTGGTTTTGCCTGTGCATCTCTTTAGTGAAACTGGGAGGGCAAAGAACGGTACTCATCGTGGATGAGGATCTATAAAAAAATAATGAAAAGTTGTTTCACTACAGGTTTCTAATAAATAAAACAAGCTGGGCGGTGCCTAAAATGACCTCAGCCCAGCTTTAGGAAGAACGCTTCAAGAAGTGCTAATGCAGCCACATTCTGACTTCTGTTTACAGAGCGACTGATTCTGAGCATTGGTGGTGGGTGTAACTTCAAGGCCAAGTAGATGAACGTAAAGAGAGTGTCATTTGAAAGGGGCTTTGTCATTCTCTTGCAATGTGCAAAAATCTCAGAGAACTTAGCTTACGTTTTTTAGAAGGAGAGCTTTGATTGAAATTTGGAGGGGTGGTTATTAGTGATTGAAATGTGTATTTAAAAATTTAAGAAAAGTTCTTTATCACTTGTGTTTCCACAGCCAACAAATTTATTATTTGAGATGATTATTTATAGAACAATAAAAATTAGAATACCATAAGACCTAGGAAACTATTGAACAGAGAGCTTGGAATTAATAAAGTTCTTATTTTTTCTAAACTATTTTCTTCAATTGCTGTTTCCTCATTAATAAGTTTAATATGACTCTTTAGATCAAAATGCTTTTGCCCGGCTGGCGTGGCTCAGTCGGTTGAGCATCGTACCACAAACCAAAAGGTTGCCGGTTCGATTCCCAGTTAGGGCATATGCCTGGATTGTAGGTTTGGTCCCCAGTTAGGGGAACATACAGAAGGCAGCCAGTCGATGTTTCTCTCTCACACTGAAGTTTCTCTTTCTCTTTTCTCCCTCTCTTTCCCATCTCTAAAATCAAAATTAAAAATAAAAATGAATTTAAAAAGACGTTTTAGGCCATCTCTGAGTTTGGTATACAGGGGAGATGCCAAAAGCAAACAGACAATAGCCATAAACCATAAAACCAATAAAAAACCCTTTCCTTAAAGGGAGACATTATTTTCCCTGCCTTTATTTACGGCACAGTATCAGGGGGGTTTGGTATCAACTTCATTTGAAAGATGTAAAACACAGTAGCCACAATAGTTTTTTGATAGGCCAGTGAAAACCATCAGTGTGTGAGATACTTCCACAAGATAAAAATATCCCATGTTATAGAATGAGAGATTAAACCCCCTTTTTTCCCCATCCATGTTTGGGGACGTGGCTTTACGCTATCTTTCAGGTTTTCATCCTGCATCCGCTTCTTTGTTCAAAGCGAAGGAGCAGCATCACGAGGCTTATGGATATGGCTCCCAGCAACCCCCTAGAGGGCTCATTCCAGCACAGGCTACCCAGCAGCCCCCATGGCCCCACAGAGCTCCAGACTCAGCAGGTGTGGGGGGATGGGGTGAGGAGTGGGGCAGCTCTCAGAAGTCTCAGGGTTTTCTTCCTCAATCTCCTCTCCTGTGCTTTATGTCATTCAAATACAGGTGCGGGCAAACTTAGAGTTTTAAGATTAAGCTGATAGAATGGAAGGAAGAAATGACCGTCGGTCAGTAAGGTGCCCCTTTTCTCGGTGAAGTTACAAACCCCTCATGGATAGTGCTCCCGATACTGGATTTTACTGAGAGCCAGCTATTCCCTCGGAAGTCTCACTTGGGAAAACGTGACATGTGATGATAAAATGTCATCAAACGGCAGGAGGAGGTTCCGTTCGAGATATTAAGGGATAGGCACGTCACAAGTAGTTAACAATTTGATGAAGGAATGTGCAAATAAATCAATTACATCCTTTCAGATATATATATATTTAGCCATTGATCAACTCCCCTGTTATTTTCATCACTATCTCCATTTCAAGAGGAAAACCATCTTGTGGACATAACCCTCTCCCTTAGTCCTCATGCTACATTTCACTTTTCTCTGGAGCCTTCGTATCTTCAAGAAGCTTATTAGGCCCCTGGCCAGGTAGCTCAGTTGGTTAGAGCATCATCCTGATACACCAAGGTTGTGGGTTCCATCCCCAGTCAGGGCACATGCAAGAAGCAACCAACGAGTGAGTGAGTGCATCAACAAGTGGAACAACAAATTGATCTCTCTCTCCCCTATTTCCTCACTCTCTCAAATCAATCAATCAATCAATTTTTTTTCAAAAAGAAGTTATCAAGCAAGGAAGAGCAGAGTTCTTCTCTCCCTTGTATAGACAGAGAGGGAACAAGGCTCTGAGAGAAGGGATTTTCCTAAGGCCACTGGCATCACTGCATAGGATCAAAATTGTGCCAGGAGGCAGGTTCACCCCACACCCGAGGCCACATGACAACATGACTGAAAAAGATGGGACCCAACCAAGGCTTTGTGATCCCTGGGCTGGTGTGGCCCTCACTGAACAGCGGCCTCACCCCAGGTGCCAGGGCAGACACAGGGTCACAGGTACAGCAGCAGCTATCTGCTCGACACCAACAGGGTGGGGGGTGGGACAGGGAATGCCACAGCTGTTAGGGCTATGACAAGTCCCTGAGGACCCGGCTCTCGGTTGTCGCTGCAAAGAACTCTGGACACCTGCGCAGCCCCACCTGATCTGGGAGCCAGCACACCTGTCGGCCACTGTCTTTCCACTGCTCAGGTCCAGGCAGAAAACCAGAGTAGAGAGCGGGTGGGAGCCTGTCCTGGGACCACCTGCGTGTCTACCCCTTGTTTCTGCCTCCGCTTCTCTGCGTCTGAAAGCCTGTACCACTTGCTCTGCCGAGAAATCCTGGGCATGGTCTAGCCTGCCTCTCACTGACCCTCATCCGGCTGATGCTGGGCCTGGCCCGTGGAGGGCAAGTTAACACATATAGGGGCACAAATAACACCCCTTTTTATTACAAACTCATAAGCATGTCATGCAGTAACATAACGCTATCACACTCAAGCACACCATCTGGCATTTTAGGCTAAATGTTCGAATTAAAACTATAAATCATGACACCCATATTATAACCCTACCAGCCACACTCAAGCGGACCTTACTTCTGCCGGACCCTGTATCTATAGAATGAATGAATATCGTCCAGAAGACAAAACCAGGTCGGTGGCCAGCATCGGAAATTCAACAACACGCTTTGTGTGCCCACGCTTCGGTGGGTCCTGCACCAGGTACCGGGGCTGCGTGGGTGAAGGGAACGTATACATTCTCTGCCTTTTAAAGATTTTAGTGGGAAGTACCAATGTGTGATTGCTCTGCATGTGCTAGTGTAAGATCAAGCAGGTAACAGATGAAAAGCTCTTCTAACTGCTAGACTCTCTTTTATACAGGACACTCCAGAGCCTCATGTCCAGCTGCCGGTACTGCAATCGGGAAATATCTCCTCAGGGCCCCGTGTTCGCTAAGAAGTCACTGCCTTGGCTTTGGATGCATCTGGTTCTCTTTCAGGCCTTTTTTGGACCCTGGCTGTGAGTTTCCCTGCCTCTTGGTATAATTTCGCTCCTACATCATGACACCAGTGTCCATGGGCGGCTATGGCATTGTTCTAGATGTGTCTACAAATTCAATCTGTAGCTGGAAAGTTGGGGGGGACGAGGAAGCAGTAGCAGGCCATCCCTGCAGACAGCTGCCAGTCAGCCTGCTGGAGAAGGCTGGTTCTGCAGCCTCCCTCCAAACTTCGGAGACAGGAGGTGTGAGAGGGCCCCAGCGATCTGGGGTCCAATTAAAATTCTCCCTACACGGAGGTGAGAATTTCAAAGGCCAATAAAAGCTGTTGAGTGCAGAAGCACTCCGGGGTCTGGATGCTCAAGCAACGATCCCTTTGCTCAAGGTTGGGGGGGAAAAAGTTGTCACTCGAACATGAGCCATGTTCAAGAATGCACTCTTTGCCATGAACCCAGCTGTGCTTGGCAAGGGGGCAATGTTGGAGAGATTATTATTTTTTTCTTCTAAGTAAAACTCCAGTCTTTGGAAATGACTGAGTTGTAGAGATATTCGGGGGATGCTTTTTGGCAGGAATAAGACGTTTGTCCCTTAATACAAGATTAATTTTAAGGGGTTGAGACTATAGCTATTTGACACCCCACTGCGCTCTCCAGAAAACCCGGCAGCCTAGAATGCTCAGGCGGGGACCCTTCACATTTTTACGGCCCTCTAGTCAGTTCTGAAATTCCAGTGGTCGTGTTCAGACATAACGTATCAGAGTTACTGCATCCAAAACCGTCTTAATTTTCAATGACATTTTCATCTCTAAGTCTGCACTACGGACACTGGATGTTGACACGATCATTCTGGTTGGGTAAATGTAATGTTTAAGAAACCAGTTTGAAAGATAAAAACTGTTTCTTCCCCCCCCATTAGGTTCCTCTTTCTGGGCAAGCAGAATTCCATTTGTCGTGGCCCTGTCTGGTAAACAGACCTTTTAAAATAAATATATCTATGTATTTATTTTTAGAGAGAGGGAGGAAAACATCAACATGTGAGAGAAACATCGATTGGTTGCCTCTTGTGCGTGCACTGAGCAGGGACCGAACCTGCAACCCAGGTATGAGTCCTGCCCAGGAATCGAACCTGCAACCTTTCTGTTTCAGGATGATGCTCTAACCAACTGAGCCACACTGGCCAGGGTTGGACCAGCGATCTTGACCACCACCTCCGGGAAGTACAGATTTAACATTTGCGAGCAAAGCACAAATGTCACGTCTTTGGATCGCTATGAATAGAAATGGCTCCGCTTTGCTCGAAGTTGCTAATGTAACGGCATCTTTATCCAAACTGTGGCTCCTTCCTTCCCCCAGTATGTGCAGAATAGCTAACATTCTTCCTTTTTCCTTTTAGAAGGAGGATTAGTACCACCTGTCTCAGCTAACATTCATGGGATTCAGCAGGAAAAACAGTATTAGGAGGGGAAAGCTCCTTTGAATGTCGTATTTAGGAGAATTTCTTTGGCTGCTAAACTGCTACCTTTGTATTCAAAGGTGATGAGACATTTTCTGGCTGGGAGACAGACATCGCAGAAAGGTGTCAAGTTAAAAGGGGGCTGATGAAAAGATCTGAGGCGAAGCCTTTGCGGGAGGGTGAGCGAGGGATTGCAAGGTGTTGCTTTCCTCTCAAGGTTACAGTTGAGGCGGGATTGTGGTCATCACCTCACTGCCCCGTCCCGCCCCTTCCTCTGCGGAAGGCATTAACCTGAGCCCCCCTTCCCACTGGATTCTTGCCCTCCAGCCCAGGCAGTCCAACGGCTTTCTCTCTGCAGGGCAAAGGGGGAAGTCACTGTGCCCGAGGTTCAAAGGGCTGTCTCCCAGCTCCGAGCCCCAAAACCTGCTCTTGAAAGTGGCATTTAACCTTTTGCTGCCTGCTGTGGCCCCTTTTCTAGAATGGAGATAATGGCATTCTCTCACAGGAGCGTGGGGAAGACTAATGAGTTAATGTTTTGTGAAGTGCTTTGAGATTCTCAGATGAAAGGTGCTACATAATAATTATAATAACACTTTGTTCTTACATAGTGCCTTTCTTCCAGGGAGCTCAAACTGCTCTACAAAAATTATTTCATTAATCCTCACAGCATCCTTCTATGACAGGTAGCAATTATTATCCTCCTTGCTCAGAGTGGGAATCTGGGGCACCGGGGGGATCAAATGACTCAGCCAGGGTCACACAGCAGGCTATTGGTAAGATCACCATCTGAATTCAGGTCTCATTCATTCATTCATTCATTCATGCATTCACTCATTCAACAAATATTTCCTCATAAACATAGGCCAGATACTTAAGGTGTGTGATGGAGGAGGATGTGATGTAAAGTTAAATAAAAACGCAGTCTTTGCCATTGGAGAGATTGGGTGAGTCTGCCTGGACAAGTAACTACACAATTATGATTAAAAATAGCAAACACATAGCCTATGACGCAGTGATATAAACAAACGTGCATCCACAAAAGAAATAAAAGACATTGGCTTTTCGAAGGAGATGTCTCCAGAGAAGCTTTGAGTGATGAGTTCACCAGGGGGGGAAAGAAGTTGACAAAACCTATCTCAGGTAAGAGAATGCAAGACCCCCCTAGCATGACGGAAACCACGGGTATTTGCGGCAGAGAAGCGGGCTAAGAAATCTGAACTTCAGGCTCCAGGCAACCGGAAAGCGTTGAAAGTTGTTCAAGTAGAAGCAATGAGGTGAGCTTCATGGCGAGAAAACTAGTCTAAGAACGAGAAGATTTAGATACGAAAGAGACCTGAGTCCAAAGACCAGCAAAAGACCAGAGTCCAGCCCAGGGACTAGATTATTCTCAACTAGGTTTATAAGCTAGACCTCCAGTGTTGTTTTTAAAATGCTGCACATAGCCCTGGCTGGCGTAGCTCAGTGGATTGAGTGCGGGCTGCAAACCAAAGGGTCGCAGGTTCGATTCCCAGTCAGGGCACATGCCTGGGTTGTGGGTCAGGTCCCCAGTGGGGGACACTCGAGAGGCAACCACACATTGATGTTTCTCTCTCTCTCTCTCTCCCTCCCTTCCCATCTGTAAAAATAAATAAGTAAAATCTTTAAGAAAATAAAATAAAATTCTGCACATAGCATTTTCAAGAAAAGTCTACACCCCTGCTCTTGGGTGGCGAGGATGTTTTCTCATTTCAAGGAGCATACAAATGTCTTAAAAAAAAAAGAACTGAAGCATCTGCGACGCAGCTTTTCAACGATGGTGCTGTGCGTGGCTGTCAGTCTTCCGCTCTGAAATCCATCAGGCAAAATGGTTCCATCTACATCAATTACTTATTACCCCAGAAAGAAAGCCTTTGTTACACTATGTGTTAAGTATCTCTCCAAATTAGATCCACGAGAATGAGCTTCAATGCAAAAGAGCGCTCGTTTTTATTTCCCATGATAAACTCTTCTGTGATTAGACATATTTATTTTTATTTTACCCATCATTATAACTCTCTAGTCAATTTGGAGAGTGGCTTCCTGATCGCTCATATCTTTCATCTTCTCAAAATCTGTCTTACGTGTCTGATGGTGGAAAAACAGTAAAACCGCTTCGCCTCTGGTCCAGGATCTTAAAGTGCATTTTTTTTTCTGGTGTGCACGGAGGCAGACCCAGAGCCTAGCTATGGGAGGGAAGAGAAAAGTTCATTCGATCCTCAGCTGGGCTCTACTAGGGACCCTTGACCTTCACTCTTCATGGAGAGCGGTGGGCTGGGAAGAGTCACACACTCATGATATTCTCCAAAAGGAAAATCCTGAGACGTGGCTGACTAAACCATTCTGCACCTTGCAGACATACCATAAATGCTTTTTGACTAGTTAACAGTCAGTTCATTTAGAATTAATAGGCCTTTTTAAAGCAATACTTGCTTCGTAATGGAGACACCGGGTCTGTCCTTAAGGTGCACGAGTGAATTGGTCAGGACAGCCCAAATTAGGCTGTGGGGACCGGAGTCAGTTTCACTGCATAGGAATTCGGGTTCCTTTGGTAATGCAGTCTCATTTTTTGAGATATTATTCTGTAACTCATTTGAAGAAATTCTACCTCTGATGGAAATATATAGATTTCTCTACTTATTATGAGAGTTAAATTTTGTATCGTAGTACACCTTCTCTATGAAAAAAAATAAATGTTTCCAAACTGAAAGAACTTGTGGTAAATTTCTGAAATTCGAACGTCGATTTCACATCCGGATCCCAGTGGGGCACTTGGTCCATTTCCCTGAAGCCTGTCTACCTCGGGGGATTGGTACAACTGCTTCCTTAATAAATTCGCTTTGAAACACAGAGCAGGCGTGCTGTTTAAAAGCTGGTGAAAGGTGATTGCTAGCCTTGAAATAAAAAAGCCGAGTTTCATTTGGAAAAACAAGACCCTTCTCAGTTTGACTGAAACGCACGAAACAGGAAGGAGAGACTATCTCTTGTAATTGCCAGCAGATTGGCAACCTGACATATCATTCTGGCAAACCTGTCCTTAATTGCTAAAATATGACTTCCTAGCAACTACAAGTGTGTTCTGGCAATGTCAAGTTATCCCAAACCACATGACTTGACTTCTGCTTTGGAATTAAAATTGAAGATTTATCCCAGTTGAAGCTGCGCCTTCCGCATTCTGCGAGAGCTCTATAGGGCTACAGACAGGAAGACGGGATATCGTTAAGGCATTGCTCTGCCCCAGGGGTCAATGTCAGATACAATCTAATTTAACATCTTTATTAAGGATCTCGGAGAGGGAGTAAGCCACATATTAATGAAATGTGCAAATGATATTAAACTGGGAGCTGGTGTAACCACCAGTAAGGACAAAGAAATAATAGAAATGCACCAAAAGAGGTTAAAACGATGAGCAGAAAATTATTACATGAAAATCACCTTCTTGGGATTGATAGCTGTGGAGATGAGCACTGGGAGTCAGAAATCTCCAAGTTTGGGGGCTGCATCCAGTTGGGAATAGGGGGAAAGAAAAGAGGGCGACCTTGAATCAGCGTAAACACTTGACATTACCTTATGCAAATGTGTCGTCTTTAAAAGCAGAAAGATCACCCAACTCTCGCATTTAGATCCAAGCCAACTCAGAAGTGGTGACTTCACTAAATGAGCCCCAGGGAGCTATTAAAAATGACTGGTGCACGAACAATATGCAGCATATATGAAATAGCATTAAGTGGAAAAAGGCACAACATAACGTGGACCAGAAGACGACGCGAAAAATGTGTGCGCTTATTAAACGAGCTTCAGAGGTCTCCACCCAGAACCACTTTTCACACATATGCTAATTTGAAAGTCCAATTGGAGGAATTTTTTTTTGAATGGTGAAACAACTTAAGAAGCGCTGAAGTGTCTGCATCTGTTTCTCCATCCTTTCCTGTCCTCCACCCAAACGACAGGTGAGACGACTCTAAAAACGACACGGCCAAGGCTGGCACTAAAATAAGACGCCCTTGAGCAACATTGGACAACCTCCCGGGTTTCAGGCGCGAGCCCTGCAGCTGCCTGTAACGCCTGGAAATCCCTCTTTCTGCCATCTCCACCGCCACTTCTACTTGCGTGCCAACGATCTCATTTCCCAGGTCATTCTGGCAAAAATTCCAAATGCCCAAAACAGTGGTTTGTGTTTCAGGCCATCTGCCCTTTTCCCACATGGCTCAGTATTGCTCGTGGGACTGTGCTCGGTTGAACCCCACGTACTGGCACGCACACAGCCTGATGCTGGAAAGGGATACCTTATATCACTGTGTTTGACTTCGCCCCTCTCTCTTTGATGCCCACTTAATAAAAGGTAGTGTCCACTTGCCTTCTAAGTCCTTCCAGGATTCCTTATCTGCCCAGGATTCAGGAGGGGAAGTAAAGAGGGAAAATCCCCCCTGTGCCCCAGATAAACCAAAAGGGAACCCACTGACCCAGCATAGCGCCCATGGCAGGAGGACATTTAGCAGTGAACCATCTAAGATGCAGATGTAAGTGAATCTAAAGAAGTGAAGATACCGAGGTTCTACAGCAGGAGAAATAAAGTGATCTTGTGTGCTTCACATGGAGAACCTAATCCACATCAGGTAACTGTGGGTGTTGTCTGCCTCTGTGTCCAGGTGATTCAGGAAGATTAGCAGGTGACCCTGAGGTCTACCTCCAGGGCAACGGGCACACGAGGGAAGACTATGCACACCAAATAACAATCGCAGCTAGTAAGTATCCAAGGATACCCTTGCCAATGAGGGACAGTTATCACTTTAAATATACCAGAAGGAATTACTAGAAACCTGGGCATAAAATTCAAGGAGAAAATTAAGGGGCTAACTCTTAAGAGTTGTATTACAGTTTGGCCTTTTCAGGGGCTTAAACTTTCTTAGCTTTGCCAAGATTTTTGGCCTCATCTTGGGCGTACACACTGTATTAGTCTACTTGAGCTGCCATAATAAGATATCATAGAATAGGTAAGTTCAACAGCAGAAATCCATTTCCTATAGTTCTGGAGACTGGGATGTCTAAGGTCAAGGTGCCAGGCAATTTCACTCCACAGCGAGAGCTTTCCTTCTGACTTCCACACCGCTGCTGTCTCATCCTGGCCCCCTATAAAAGAGAGTGTCCTGGTGTGGCTTCTTATAAGGGCATGAAGCCTATGACGGAGGCCCCACCCTCATGACCTCAGGTAACCCTAATGAACTCCCAAAGGCTTCACCTCCGAACACCATCCCATGGGTAGGAGGGACACAGTCATTCAGAAGAAGAATGATTGGATAAACAAACATAACCAGGACTTGAAACGGACCTCGTGACAACAATTTTGTTTGGATCCCAGAGCACGGACTTAACTTGTGTTTCAGCATCCAGCGCAGAGGCTGAATCCTTTTCAGAGGTGATGGAGGGAGGAGTCTCTATTCTTAGGAGAGGGTTCACTCTTCCAAAAGGTTTTCTAACCTGTGGTGATTCACTGTATCTTAGAAAATGCAGTTGGCACCCGATGGGCTCCTCAACTTTCAGAACCTGAATCCCAAAACATCTGAGAGAAATTCTCCTCCTGCTGCCCCTCTTTGCCCCACCCATATCCCAGGAGGGTTCACGGGCGCCCAGTGCTAGGTCCAGGGTCCCTGCCACGTGCTTCCAGAGCCCCAGGTGTCCCCCTTTGTAAACTCACCTCTGTTGTAAATAACTTAATTCTTTATCTGATTAAACAATAATGGCATTATCGCCGCTCTTTCCTCTAGATTATCAGTTCCATTGGGACAGGGGTAGTTGCGCCTGAGTCCCCACTGTACAAACTCGTAAATGCTCTTTCTGAAGACACCCTTCCAAGTACAGATTGACCCACGGGCCTCCTCGGGCAGCAGGCTAAGGAGCGGTAGGGCAGTTCTCCACGATTTGGGAATTTGTTGTTGTTGTTGTTTTAAGATTTTATTTATTTATTTTTAGAGAGGGAAGGGAGGGAGAAAGAGAGAGAGAAACATCAATGTGCGGTTGCTGGGGGCCATGGCCTGCAACCCAGGCATGTGCCCTGACTGGGAATTGAACCTGTGATGCTTTCGTTCTCAGCCGGCGCTCAATCCACTGAGCTGCGCCAGCCAGGGCTGGGAATTTGGTTCTTTATCATTTTTCATGTAAGAGCCACAATGCTCCTTCTGCTTCCACAGAAACTCATCCATCGCAAGGATCAGACCTGCAATATCCCGCAGAAAAGGGAATTCAGATAATACGTATATTTTCTTTCCGAGTGGTCTCCTTCCTGATTTTGACGCCAAATGTTTTTTTTCCAGTTCTGTGTTTCACGTTTAAAAATAATATTCATTTTCCTTTTGCATTTCAATAGTGGTTAACATCTCAAGGATGAGAGAGGAATTGTTCCAGCTGATAAGCATTGAATTCAACCTGGATAAACATTATTTTTTTATCTGATGACCTTCATCCTGGTGAATCTGTCTATTTTAGAGCAAATCAAATTTTCAAAGTACTTTAGAGAGGTAAGAAGGTATGGCTTTTATCTCTGTAATTTTTTTTTTTGCATTTTCAAGGCTTCTTTAAAACTTATTCAGCATTAAGCAGTTTAAAACCGAGTCTTAAGTTTTTCTTTAAAAAATGAGCATTCAGCAAACCATAGGATCTAGGGGGAATAAGATTTGTTTAAATTTATAGATGAAAGAGGACGTTATTAAACGAAGCTTTCTTATGAAAGGCTTTTATTATAAGGCCTTCTCATTGGAAAATTGAGTGAAAAATGTCCTTTTCCATCAAATCTATACCCATGGAATTGTTTGTTTGCCTAGCATGACAAGTCAGAGCTAGAAGTTTAGAGATATCACCCTTTGAAAATTCACAGCTCAACTTTAGGGCTGTTGTAGAGGAGAACCGTGAGTTTTACAGACAAGAATTTTGTTTTCTCTCTCTCTCAATAGGTGGCCAGTATATGCAACAAGTAAAACAGCACAATTTCAAGAGGTAAACAGAGAAGATAAGAAAGAGGGTGCCTGTGGATTTTTTTCTTCCTTCTGTAAAGTTCAAGATCACGCATCACCTCTAATGAGCTTGATAAAGCTGAGCGAGCAAGCGTGCCATAATTCATCACGTTGCCCATTTCAAAGGCGACAGGCTGCCTATGGGGGAAAAGTCTCTATTCTGTAACAGTAAAAAAAAAAGGAGGCGAGATAATCACATTTAAAATAATATCTGCAAAAGAGCCCTTACAGCTCACATCGAATAGAGAAAATTGTCTTGATATGTTGGGAATTCATTTGGGTAAGTCTATACCAAAACTTCCCATTAGCACCTATAAGTAAAACACTTGATTTTTTATATTTAACCCAAATGTGAGAGAAAAAAGGCTTTCTTTAGAAATCGTTTGAAATTTTGAAGAATAATGTGCTCTTATCAGTGAGAACAGGAGCGATGCTCACAGTTAGAAAAGTACCCTTAGCTTTCATGCTATCCTGTGAAGGGTATGACATAAATATTGAAACTATCTGAGGGTGTGTGCTTATTTCTAGAAATGGTTCAACAAGACGCCGTCTCTGAAGAGGCACCTCTTGTTGCTTCAGCCTTCCCCTAGGAAATCAGTCACGTTTCCTCACAGTATCGGCCTGGGCATCTTAGACCTCACGCGGATAGAAGAAAATCTGGGAACCACCTGAATGCATGGGACATAGCGACAGGCTTAATGCCTCTGGTCATTCTGCCTCATCTGCAAGTGAACTACGTTCCCACACCCAAGGTATGATCTTTTCTTTACTTATTTTTTAATTAAACTTACTGGGTGACATTGGTGAATAAGGTTATGTTAAGTTTAAAGTGTATGATATTATGATACATCATCTGAATATTGCATTGTGTGCCCACCACCCCAGGTTCAGTCTCCTGCTGTTACCATGCACTTGACTCCCTGCACCCTCTTCCACTACCCCCTCCAAAATCCCCTGGCTGCCTTACTTCCCCACTCCCTCCGTAACCACCATACTGTTGTCCGTGTCTATGAGTTTGGTGTCATTTTTTCAAGAAACACTAAGTTTTACATTTGTCCAAACTACAAACTCACCCCGGACTACAAAACAGGCCACTTTTTATAATGCTGAAGAAGGCAAATCTGTCCTGATTAAGAAGTTTAAGGATCCTGTTTACTTAAAGTTATTATCTTCACAGGAATGAACAAATAAGAATGCTATGCAGGCCTAGGAGCTATTTTTGCTTAGGATATAGGGAGCATATTTCCACAGAGATTTAAAATATAGAGACACGTTTGGTTCTAATTAATTACAATCAGTGAGAACCCTGGCTCATCACATTGCCTGTTTCTGTAGCTTTCTTAGCCTGTTAGAACATATTTGGGAGATCTGGGGGCAGGGGAAGTCCTGTGGGAATTGCAGTAATTGATTTTATGTGGTATGAATAGACGTGCATTCGAAGAATCAAATTCCATCATTGTTAAGTCCTTTATCATTGGCCTTTCACGCAATGGTGTTCTAGTGGTTAACAGCCCAGTCTACTCTCCATTGAATAATTAATATGCCAAAGCACATTTGAAGCCAACTTTGTTTATTTCGGTACTCAGGAAGGGCTCAGCTCCTCTCCCCTGCCTTTGACTTTTTTAACAGGAAAGAAAATGACGAATACAGCTATTTAAATATATCTGGTCAGCTCAGGTGTATTCTAGAAAATGAAACAACAAATACTCACCTCCTCCCCCTACTAGTGTATTCGCCTGTGTTGTTGCTTAAAGTAGCTGTGGCCCTTGTTTTCTTCCCCCGGCCTCTGCAAATGGAAGTGGCAACTCCTTCGCCAACTCCCTCTCCTGCTCCTCCAGACTTCAGGGTCAGTGCAAAGGATGGAGAGGGAAACCCGTCTCTAAAACATGGCCTCGCTGGGGAGAATGAGCAGGGGCTGATCAGTCATGTGCCACCCTCATACCAGGAACTGGGGACATTTTCCATTATTGCAAAATCCCCGCTGACCAGTTTTTCGGTGCTGGATTCAAAGGAAGGCGTTGGCTGACTGGAGCATATATGCCTGAATGTGCTGCTCTGCTTCTTGGTATTTCTCTTTTTCCTCTGATCTCCTTTCCTGCCCTGAGTCTATACTGCACTTTCTTTTGGGAGAGAAAACTTTCAAATTTCAATCCATGGTTCATACTTGGATGACCAAATCTTTCTTTTATTTATTTATTTTTAAAGGATTTAATTTATTTTTAGAGAGAGGGGAAGGGAGGGAGAAAGAGCAGGAGAGAAACATCAGTGTGTGGTTGCCTCTTATACGCCCCCTACTGGGTACCTGACCTGAACCCAGGCGTGAGCCCTGACTGGGATTCGAATCAGTGACCTTTGGTTTGGAGGCCAGCGCTCAATCCACTGAGCCACACCAGCCAGGGCTGAATCTTTCTTTTAATGCCCTAAATAATTATTTATGTTTCTTGATGTTCATACCGTTTGAAAAATGTTTCTCTTGTTATCCTTTCCTACTTCTTCTTCCGTGAACAAAGTCTGATGGATTTATCTTTTAACGTTCTTGCAGATCAGTGATTTCAATCACTCCTTTACATTTCTTCTTGAAGGCTTCTGAATTACGTGGAATCACAAATGTGGTTTTGGCTGCAGCACCTCTAGGCCCTTGTAGCCCTTGGGCTACAATTTACCATCCAGGGTTTTGAAAAGAAGGACAAAATTCTCTGAGTTTTTCTCTCTATGTAATAATAGTGATTAGCATGATTTTTACAAATGTTGTAGAGATTCACATCCAATGAAGAAAGAAAACTCCTAGACCTAGTCAGCTGAGGGGTTTAGTGCTCCGTACGGATCTTTGCTTATGAGGTTGGATGGAGAGGGCTGGCAGCTTGTCCACAATTTCAGAGAAGACAAATTGGTACTTTTGTGTGTGGCGGGGGTGGGGGGAGCTGTTTGGAGCGGCATTCTTGACAGTGGGCCGAGGCACTTGTTAAAGGTGTTACCATTCGGTCTTTCCCTGTTGAATCTTGGGCACTAGACCTCTCTCCGTCATTTCTGTCTTTTGTTTCTGGTTAATGTGTTCCAAAGGGTTATTTGGCAATCACCCATCAGAAGAAAGCTTGTGACCCCATAAGGATGTCACTGGTGAGGTCCCTTGGCTGGTCTGTGACCTTCATCCCTCTCTGTGGTGGGGTGTGAGTGGAGGACAAGGGACAGTTGTCCTCGGGCATATTTCTTGAACTGAAAGTTCATGCTGGTTAAGCCGAAAGTCGCCTGTAGGCGGAGATGGGCAAGGTCAGGACATGTTCAGGATTTTGTTGGAATGGAGCCTGCGTAGCAGAACGCCCCACCTGGGCTCCCTGAGGACCCTGCTCCTGGCCATAGCGTAGTCTGAGTAGAGGGTGTGACTCTGCAGTTTCGTCTCTCTTGTCCCATCCAAGAAGAGAAGGGGAAATGTGGCCAGGCTGTATCGACTCATGTCTGGAGGATTTGAGCAGTTACTGAGTCTGTGAGCTTCTACTAATTCAGGCAGCGAGACCTATAATCTAGCAAAGTCCCTCTGTGTGGTTTAGCGATAAAACATAAGATCCGGCTGTGACACCCTGCCAGGAAAGTCCCATGTCCAGGCCAGGCAAGGGACATCCTTTCGATGGTCTTGGGAAGGAATGAAGGCTAGCCAAGGTGTTGTAAAATTAAAAAACAAAACAAAACAAAATGGAAAATAACAACAAAAAATTGTAAACGTCTCTTTTATATGAAAAATGACGCAAAAGCTGAATTTACTTAGTGTTTCTAGATGAAGCCCAGGGCAGTCTCGGTATCTCTGTTGGTGGAACCGTGAGAGTGATGGTCAAGTTCCTTTTCTTTAAAGATGCTTTTGAGAGTCATTTCTTTCTCCCACAACAGAAACGTTTTTCTTCCTCGCTTTGGTGGCTGTGCTTTCTTCTACCCAGATGGGTCTGAGAAAGTGGGATTGAGGTTTGGGTCTGCGGAGCTGGGGGACTCCTTGGTCACCCCATTAAAAACAACTGGGTTTTGGCCCTTCGAATGTAGGAAACCTAATTACACCCTGGTAAATTCTCTCCAGTCTACCAAACACAGAAAAAAAAAAAAAACAGTGGCAGAATCTGAAAGGCCAGCAGAGAGAAAAGAGTCCCTAAGACCTAATGAATCCAAACTAAACACCTCTCCACAGAAATGTCAAACATTTCTCTTAGCACAAAACAAGGCTTAAAGAATTCCCGGCTTTTGTCTCGGGCCTAATTCCTTAAGCAGAGACGGGGATTTTCCTCTGGGAGTGTTATTTCACAAAGAATGAAACAGCAAATAAACAAAAGACTCTCAAAGAGAGAGAGAGTATAAATAAAATTCATGACTCTTTAAAGAGTTTACACTGAAAGAATGTGGAGGATTATTTACAATTAAAGCACGCCTCTGGAATACAGTTATTATATATATTAAACAAAGAATAAGAGTTCATTTCATGTTGTTCACAGGAAAGTGCACCTGGATTCTCCGAGTCTAAAAAAGTTAGGAAACTTCATTTTTGTCTAGATCTTTGTGTTGCTGTCTCTTGGTTCCTTCCATACGTGGGTAAAGCGTTTGCACATTTGATAGAGCATGTGAAAATTCATTTACACACTATTCTTAAGGCCGCCCATGCTGGGAGTTGATTAAAAAAAGAAATCAGCTTGAAAGATGAAGTTCTAAGAAAAAATTTCGTTGTGTGTGTTTTTTTTTTTTTAATTTCTACATTTACCAAGTGCCTTTAAAAATGAGTTTGCTGGCCAGAATCGTCTTTGGATGAACAAAAGAAAAGTTGTAAGTTATTAGGGGAAGAAAGTTGGACTGAAGAGAAAAGGAGGAGAAAGAACAAATTTAAAACTGTCTGGTTTCCTGGCGATGGGATGATAATACAATGGGGTAGTTAGTAACAGAAATAAGGTTAGGGAAGGGACGAGGTGAATGTGAAACAAATATGAGATTCCAGTATTAATGTACTAGGTAGGCAGAAATAAGTGGTTATGGAGCTAAAGCAGCAAAGCCTGAAGAAACCACTTGATTATAAATTATAGAGCAATTAGTTCTCTTTTCAAGTGTGTGTGTGTGTGTGTGTGTGTGTGTGTGTATTAGGTATTTGAATTCTACTTTGAGTGTGACTTAAAAAACAAAGTTCATATATCGTTAAAAAGCCACGGTACCAGGGCCATAGGGACAAATGGAGATTAGAGGGGGAGCCCCTAAAAAGTATGGGGTTTCTGAAGGCTTAACTCACGGGTCTGGGGGATGGTGCAGGGATCTAAGCCCATGTAGAGTTTACAGCAAAGTTGAGATTGAGTCTTACCCTGATGTGCCTGTCTCGGTGAAATATCTGAGACATTTGGCCCCGTGAGATTAAAGAACAGCGCTTATATTTAGCATCTGCTGCCCCCAACTCCAACTTTGCTACTAATAAAATTCAGCTCTATGGAAAAGAATTTGAAATCCAGCTGGGCAGTTTTCAAAATAAGATGAAAAGTTAAGCAGGCAATTGGTGTGTATTTAAGGCTCAAAACACCTTGCCCCCTAGAAGACTTGAAGGAGTTAATCCCTTCTCAAGATAATCCACTAAAGAGTATCCCTCATTATGATGTTAAAAGCAAGGATCAGGGCCAGGGAGGCTCACAATGGGGCAGGGGGCTTTTCAGTCCCAACCGCATTCTTCCCAGGTTAGAAACAGAAAGCGCTGTGATTCCAGCAGAAAAACAGAGCCAGCCTCCTCTCTTCCGTGAAATATTCGGAGGGAAGGAAGCGGGGCAAATCGGCCCCATGAACGCGATTCCTCGTTGGGTAGGTTTTCCTACGGAAATCAGGTTTCTGATTTTTTTTTTTTTAATTGGACTGCCAGGAGAGGAGGGATTGGTCTAGAACTCAACAGTGACAGTTTGGAAATGCTTTTGATTTCCTATAAAAGTGAATTTTTGATCAAATTGTACTCAATTACCTTCCTTGATGCTCTGTCCATGAAAATATATCCAATGAACACAAAACTCTTCAAAAACTGTTACCAAAACTGCATGCTAAAATTGTTATTTGGTGACAATGTGATCCTATACGGTGTCATGTTTCAAATTTATGGCCAAACTTTATGTATTTATTGAAGATTCTCAATTATTTCCCATAACTAACAAGACGAAGTATTTAGTGTTTGTAAGCAAAGGAATCTAAAAAACCTGATTTAAAATCTTGTTTTTGCTACTTATTAGAATGCTTCATTGTATTTGGTAATACAGTTTACTGCTTGTGCTTGCTTTGAAAATACTGTATAAGAAGCAATTTTAAAAATAAAAATAGATTCCTGTAAAAATTTTTAATATAAGTCCATCCCTGAGGGGGCAACAGGATGGCGAAATTGGCCATCACAGGCTACCTGGGAAATCTCTTTTCTTTTCCTTTTTTTAAATTCAAGGTGTAAATACATTTTTTGAAAGAAATATTTGTTTTTAAGGAACTTCGTTTTTGCCAAAAAGTGAAACGAGACAGGGAAAGAGTTGTTGGAAAGCGTGTTTCAAGAGGAATTGACTAGGACTCATGAAAATCTATCTGAGTGCGCTTTGGGTCCCTTGATTAGGTGTGGAGGCAGCTGGGTGGGCTCTGGAGCCTCCCAGATGTGGCTGCTCCCCTAAAGGGCTGGAGGTGAACAGGCACAGTTTGGAGAAGGGTGTGGCTGGGCATGTGTTGGGTGGGAACAAATCCTTGCAACTAGGAAGATTCTTCAGGAGAGAAACAGGCAAAAGCTGCTATGGTTTGGATTTCGATAGGTTCAAAAGGCCATCCGGAAACATTGGGTAAAGACCTAGTGTTCTATGGAGAACAATCGGAAGCCGGTATTGTAAAAATAATTTTTTTAAAAAAAGATTTTACTTATTTATTCAAAGACAGGGAAAGGGAGGGAGAAAGAGAGGGAGAGAAACATTAATGTGTGGTTGCCTCTCGCGTGCCCCCTACTGGGGACCTAGCCTGCAACCCAGGCATATGCCCTGACTAGGAATTGAACTGGCAACCTCTTGGTTCACAGGCCGGCACTCAATCCACTGAGCCACACCAGCCAGGGCTAAACAGACTTCTATTAACATTTTATTTCCATGACAAACATGTAGAAAGGGAGGAACTTTTGAGGCCAGACCTTCAGCACTTATCAATAAAATGACTTGCTTCTGTTTCCTTATTTTTGTTACACGAGAAGGACTATACCCAAACTGTAT
The DNA here is from genome assembly GCA_004024845.1 of Tonatia bakeri. NCBI lineage: Eukaryota > Metazoa > Chordata > Mammalia > Chiroptera > Phyllostomidae > Tonatia > Tonatia bakeri. The sequence goes on along the minus strand of PVIA01001728.1, from coordinate 116,635 downwards.
AGATTAGTATGAAGTTTGTCAGAGACAGCATGCCAAGTCTTATGTTATCACAACACACTGGTGGTAACGAAGGGTGGCCTGAAGTCCGGCAGACCTACTACGTGACTTTGGCTAATGCCCTTGTCTTCCTAAATCAGGATTTGTTCCTTTGTGTAGTGAACACTCTACCAACTCCCAGGGTTGCTGGGAAGTCAAAATAATACCGGTCTGTACACGACCCGGTGCCTGGCCTATAATAGGTCCTCAGTAGAGTTTAGCCAAAACAACAGCAATGAAAATATATTGCAAAGTGCCCAGGCACATAAGAAACGCACAAGACAAATTAGACTTTCTTTCTTATAAATACATGCTTTCTTATTTTAAAGGAAAATAATGTATAGGAAATTAACACAAGGACTGCAATTGTTACTAAAGATTTTGATCTTAAAGCCGAAGTATTTTCCCTAGCCCATGTACCTGCAGCTGGACTTTTATTAAAAAGATTGAAAAATGACTTAGTGTGAGCTCTTTGTCTATTTACGGAGTGCCATGGATCATGAAAAGGAAGAAGGATTTACATGTAACTTGCTTTTTCTCTACAGTCTTGCTATTTGATCTTCTCAACCTTCACGTAAAATAATTGTCCCAGCTGTTACTTTAGCAGCCGAAGGAGCGGGTGAACTTGTGGAGGGACGCCGCACTGGTGGGTGGGAACACGAGAACCAAAACCTCAAGGCTGCTGCTCCACGTGTCTTCTCCATGAAGAAGGAGGCAGCGTGGAGTCTTCCTCCACTGTTTCTCCTGACATCCCGCAGGTTCTCCGGGATGCTGGGGGGCTTGGAGCTCTCTGGGGGTGAAGACTTAGCTGCTTCGTGAATGGAGATGCCACCACCGATCCGACGGACACGACACAGACCCTGTACTTGGAAACCACGCCCACTGCTTCACTCTTCAGTCAAAGGCTGCTCTCCCCAGGCGCGAGCCCTTCTGCTAAGGACCTAAACAGACCGCCCGTGCACGTGCCTAGGCCGAGATGCTCTATTGGCGAGTGCCCGCGACTCCCACGTCGAGGAGAAAGCGTGTGCCGGCCGGAAGAACCACTAGCCATTGCGTGAGAACATCGGGTTCCCCGGTGAGCAGGTGAAAAATTGAATCTGAGCGTTTTCCTCCTTCCTTGGGTACCATACATTGGATATGTGTTCAACAACTGCTAATTGAATTTGTTTGACAGAATAAAAGCAAAAAAAAAAAAAATTGGTCAAGGAGTCTTAGGTTAAGAAGCGGTCTTGAGTTCACTGCTTAATCGATAATGGTTTGCAGATTCATTACTTCCCAACTGTGAGGCGGTTGCTTAGTTATTTTTAAACTTTACTAGGTACATAAATATTTTCCTCTTGAATGTGAATGAAGTTGAGCAGTCTGCACCTTAACGTTACATTCCGTTTGATTCACAAATGTTTCCGTTTCTGGTTAGCCCTTTTCTAGAGCGTCATTTACTGATCGCGCTTTTTCTTATATTCTGAAAGGAAAGGAGAAAGGTCAAGGAGAAGCTCTTATTGGCCAGAAGAGAGAACACATTCCTGTCCGTTGAACCAATAACTCAAGCTGCCGATGGAGGAAAGTAAAAGGCAGCTTGGGGGAAGGTGGATAGTCCTGGGTTCCATCTGCCATCCGACCACATACAGTCTTGACTGACGGATGGACTTCCAGCAGAGAAACACAGTACCATTGGTGAAATGTGGGAATATTATACAGCTACTAGGAAAACAGAATACTGGCCGGCATCAGAAGGTTTACCCCCTGAGTCTTTTCTCATTGATCTTCCTTGCGATTGTATGTTTATACAGGCATCTTCTAAAGGTCTTCTTGGAAGAGGGTAATAGAGATATTGTTCAGACAAGGGCCATTTATTACGGATAAAAGAACATGCACACATCCCATCATTACTATCGCCCCCATCTCTGCTGTGAGGCAAAAGTTAAAATGCAGTTAAAGCTGTATTTTCATAGGTAAATTTGATGTTCTCAAAAAATAAATAACGTGGTTAGTTAGATTATGTACACACTGGTTGTCTACCAATTAAGATGTTTTAAATTCAATTAAATAGTAAATTATAAAAAGCCACAGAGGGCAGGACAAGGAGTCTTTTTCACATCTAACCAATTTAAGTGATTGTTGAAAATTATGGGAATAGCCAAAGCAGATCAATTTTAATAACTAAAATAATTAAATAATTGAAAACAGAGGGCTGTTAAAAGACAAACTATATTTTCCCACACATTTGCACTGCTGGAAAAAAATACCCTTTATCATGTCCAGAAATCCCTTCTCTATAAATACACCTCACCAGCACAACTTGGATTATTTTAACACCCCCAACCGCAGACTGACTGTGGCAGGCAGACTGTACATTGCTCCCCGCCTTCCGTCAATCCGTGATTCCTGCCTCCTGTTATTTACACTCCTGTAGAGGGTAGGCCTGTGACTCACTTTTAACCAATGAGAATACAGCGAAAGGTGTCAGGATATCACTTCGGGGATTGCATTGCCTAAGATTATAACATCCAGCTCTCAGGCCTGCTCTTGCCCTTGCTGGCTTTCACAAAGCAAGGTGCCACACTGGGCCAGTTAGGAATGAAGCTATTTAGTCCCAAACTCCCAAAGAAACTGAATGAGGCCAAGTAACAACTACCATGCCAGTGAACTTGAAGGTGAACCCTTCCGCAGCTGAACCTTCAGATGAGACCCCAACCCAAGCCAACATCTCGTCTGCAGCCTGGTGATTCTCACACGGAAGCCTCGGCTAAGCTCGGTCCTGCTTCCTAACCCCCAGCCTATGAGATAACAGTTATGTTTTGGGTAAGCTGCTGAGTTTCTGGTGATTTCTTATGCAGCCCTGGAAAACTAATACACAGACACACACACACACACACACACACACACACTGTAAAAGCTTCATGATTCTTTTTTTTTAATCTTACATTTTACTTTGTTTTCTTGAAGAGTCTCATGTGATCGGTGTCGACTAAAGGTTTATCCACAGCCCTTGGTCTTCTGCTTGGCAGAGACAAACACCCACGTTGCCATTATTGTAATATGTTCACTGCTTTATCACGTTGAAAGACTCCCATGAAACAGACATGATTAGACATGTCATCATAACGTGACTCCCGGGGAGACAAGGCATCATCTTCGCAAGCCTAACATTTTTCTGCGAAATGGAACTCAGCCATCCTCTTGCCCCGAACAGGGCCCTGTATGCTCCCGGGTTCTACCTACATTCCTTAGTCTCATGGAATACGGCTTTCCCATGTGGCTCGGACACTTTAGCAGAGGAAGGACCAGTGTGCTTTGCGGAAGGATGTCATGTGTTGGACGACGGGCCTCCGGGGCAGGCTCGCAGTCTGGCCAGCCGGCCACCGATATCCGGACCCCTCCCCGGCCATGCACTGACCGACTATTTCACCAAAGACAAGCGCCCAAGACACTGTACCCGCTCCAGGAAGCCGTCCCCCACTAGCTTCAGCAATGAGTGACAAGAATTTTATGAGTCAAGGAGGTGTCTATTTCCGTGACGCAACAGTGATTTTTATTGCTGCCTAAGTGGGAAGCTTTCTTGTGCCGGCATTTGTTTGCTTTTAATCATTCTGTGGGGCTCAGATGGGTGGAGTAGAAAGGCAAAGGTGATTTTTTTAAAAGTTCAAATGATTGTTGAAAAACATAAAGGAATAAAGCCTAATTAACAAAAATTAGTTTTCCGGGTTATCTTAAAGAGCTTGGGGATAATCCAAGAGATTTTCTTGTTAATTATTAATACCAATCATTAGTTATGATATCCTTTAATCGGGAAGGGAAAACCACACACCTGACATACATCACAAACAACTGCCTTGTTCGCTGGAGTTTTCCAAAGAGAAGGCGCATCGGGAATCTGGGAGGCCGTCTTGTCTTAACACGGGTTAGTCGTTACCGCATTTTTCGGACGCCAGAGAAGGTCACGAGACCTTCTTGTCTTCAGGATGTCACTGCACAGTTCCGTGAGGGTTTTCCTTTCCATCACTGTCTCAAATGACCCATCTCTTCCCCTTCTCCAAACCCGCAATGCTTGTTAATCAACAACTTTTGGGGCATCTCATTTTAGACCAATTATCTCTCAGTCTTCGTAGGGCCTCCTTGGTAGCCGGCATAGGGATCATTGCAAGATGCAGTTCTCAAGTCTGATAAAACTAATAAACCCACACTGCCAGAGGTGGCACATTAAGCTGGTAAAATGGTTTTCATCTTAATTGGATATGAGCACTGTTATCACTAATAACCCCGGGATACTTCTAATTGGACTCTCTCTCCTTCTCTCTCTCTTTTTTTTTTTTTAGTTTTGAAACACTAATCTCATTGACCAGCCTTAATTTCTCCATCCCTCTCTCCCTGCCCCCAAATCGGAAAATGCAATATGGAAATATTCTCATTTCAAGAGGTGATTTCAGTGTTATTTCTTTGTAGGAAGACGAAAATAAAGGTAAATGGTTTTTATAAAAATAAATGCTTCCTTTCTGTTTTCAGAAAAAAAAGAAGTTCTGTTAAGACTGGGCTATTGACGTTGCAATTATGTCTTGAATGCGGTTTATCAAGCTGCTGACTTAACCTAAGGACACTCCATCCTTAATTTTTGTCATTTTTAGAAGAAATGGCTCCCCTGTTGAATTATTTATTGTGATTTTCATGCTGGTTATGTATTAGAGGGAAACGCTGTTTTTAAAGTTGTCAGGTACATAAGTACTAGGTCTTGGTTCTGTCTTGGTTTTGCAGACATGGAGGCATGCCCATGGAAAGGACGGAAACCTGGGCGTGGACAGAGTCCGAAATGCAAGGATGTGACGAGGCTCCTGTCACAGAGAGACACACCGTCACACACAGGGACAGTAGCACCTGTGACTGCGCCACTCCGCAGCGTCTGTTCCAAACAAAATTCTAGCCTGCAGAATCAACCAGTTTTTCTTTTTTGCTTGTCTTTTCAGATTCAGCAGGTACAGGCTTGGCAGCAAAAGAATAAGAAAATCAATAACAGTTCTAGGGAGGGTCAGTAAAACAAACACAAACACAAACACAAAAAAACCGGGAAACAAACCTTTCTGATTCCACAAACCAGCAATTTTCCTCCCAAAAGTGTAAAGACTGAAGGCTGTACATGATTTTCTTTTAAATCGTTGGAAGGTGTCATGCAAGACATTTGCTGGCAGAAATGATTCATTTTGAACAGACATAATTGTTTTCTGGAGCAGTATATATGTTATCAGCTGAGTATGGGCTTTTATAATGACGATTGCCATTCCCATATAATTAAAAACTTTTATGTATATATCATGAAATAATCATGGATGTGCAAAAAAATGCTTACCAGATATCTGATTTATGAAATGAAAATTGGAAAAATTCTTTATTAATACAGATGCACATTTCTGGCAATTAAATTAATAACACATGGATCACATATAAAGGTAGGGCGGGGGCTTTCATTGCAAGAGGTGTCAATATAAAAGCTACAGTGAAATTGCACATGCCTTTTATATTGACTTTAAAAATTATGCATTACTGTGATGCTAAAAGATTACCAAACTGTCAGTCTTGTGTGTGCATACAATATATGGATACATCCTATTATATGCAGAAGATATGTATATGTTTTATACATGTATATGTATGTGTATGCGAATATATGACACATAGGATGTATATAGAAAAGTATAGTATAAAACATGCATATATAAATACACACACAAACATATACGTATGATGGTGGTGGTGATGATTTTATAGCTGGCAAACATTTTAGTTCCTTTGGGACTGACTCTTGGTTTGCTTCAGTTTGAAAGACCAAAATGACATGATTTCATCATGAGATTTTTTAAAATAAAGAAGCATATGCAAATCCCAGCCTAAGAAAGGGCATTCTTCTCTGCTTTATATATTCACATTGTTTTATATGTACATGTCATTTTGCACGTGCATTTTATTTACATGCCATGATATTGTATGCTATATCACATGTGAGAGCCAAACACAGCGCATGTGCAGGCCGGTTGCAACCCCTGGGCTCCTCAGGCCCCATTCTGGGGCACGGAGTCTGCAGTCAGTGTGGGGACAGCAGAACGGACCAGAGCTGGGGGCGATATGCTGTGACACGGAATCTAGACTGACCTGGAAGTTCGCGCTCCACCGCTGGCTAAATAACACTCCCCTGGGCCTCAGCTCTGCACCCCTAGGGCTCCCCCCAGTGAGGGGCTCAGTCAGCGTTGCTCAGACTGAACGTAAGCTGGGCGTGCTCACAGGAAACGGGACCACGCGAGGCTCCTCCTACTTCCACCCACCTTGCAGCACCTGACCGGGCTCCAGAAGTGCTGTGATTATTTATGGAATATCCACAAGCTTCCCCACTCACACATTATTCACACTGGGAAGAAATGCTTGATATGAATATTAGTGGGGACATGTGTCCTCATTGAGGGGACGTTTTCAGTCTGACGGGAGTCGGAAGTGACTTTACAGAAGGCTGTAGGAGGGCGGGCGAGAACAGGCCCCTCCTCCTGCCCGCCACCCTCCCTGAGCCTCCAGCTATTTATTTGGTCTATTCTGAGGCTCTGAATACTACCTCCTTTGAAAAGGGGTTTCTTCGCCACTGAGAAGAGTTATCTGAAAAAGATTAAATTCCCACACTACAGTTTTAAATCCATTATTTTCAATCTCAAATTTTCTGCCTAAATTGTCTTTTTTTTCCCTACTCGTGGATAAATGCTGGAAAAATACAGAGGCAAAGAGTAGCCACACCCCTCCCCACCGCCGCCCCAGCACAGAACTGTATGATCCAAACTCCTCAGCTGGAATTCTGGAATATTAAGCCAGCCCTAAACTACTGACACGATGCACATACTGTTTTCCTGGCACGGAGGTTTGGTGCCCATCTGCTCGGAGCGCCCTGCCAACCGCACGCCGGAGAGGCGGCAGTGCCGGGAGCAAGGCGCAGTCCCTGAGTCAGAGTGCACGCTGATGACAAGACATCGCATGTGTGGACACTGGATCCTGGGCCCCATTCCCCAGTTCATCTCCCTTCTGCAAATCGGCCAACGACATCTACTACCCACGGACCCACTGGCCAGCCCGCTGAGGACGTCCCTGAGCCTTCCCAGTTTGCATGAGTCCTTTTTGGAAAAGAAGCTCTAGTTTCCTTTTCTTCCCCTTGAGCAATGCAGGAAATCATGCCTCAGGCCCAGGCCAGTCCCCTTAGTTTGCCATTGAACCCCGTCTGTCCTCAGGTTAGGTCCCTGTCCTGAAGCTTTGAGAGGTAAGCAGGTGCTGAACAACGCTTTTTCTCTCTTTGTCTCTCCTTTTCTTCCTCCTTCCTTCCTTTTCATTTGCGTGTGCACCATTTATGGAAATCTGAGAGCTCTTGGCCTCAGTGAAAGACGTGCCTTTTCTTACAAGGGCTGGCCGCAGCCGCCCAGGCCTGTGCAGGCCAATAGGTAATTGATACGCTATGGAGCTGGCCGGCACATGTGGTCATGCCAATTACACGTGGTCATGTCAATTACGTGCATGCAAGCATGTGTTGTCCACATAGCTCTACATACCATGTTATATGCTGCAGCACAAGTGTCCCTGACTTTATTTTTAATCAAGGACCCCTTTAATTCTCTGCTTCTGACTCCCCATGAATCTCATTAATTGAAAAATACCCCACTGCCTTTATTAAGTGTGCTGTGTGGCTTAATTAATGATACATGGGGGTCGCTTAGGCATTCGGAAATGTAGGAAATAGTTGTCAGGTTTCTGTGGCTCTCTTTGGGAAGTCTTCAGAGCTGCGAGGACCCCGACTTGTGGGCCAAGAAACCCAGGGGTGCGGGTTCTTGTGGAGCCGCAGCTGGTGCCCTGTGGCCAGAGGCCTTATCTGTCGCCTGTCAAGTGAGCTAGGGAAGGAGTTGCAGGCCATGGCTTTTTTTGGACCCGTGGTTTTGCCTCCTCTGGATCTGAGCCCTGGGGGACAGGGGCGCAGCTCTCTCCTGGGGCCTTCTCTGGCTCCCAATCCTTCCAGCACTTCTGACTTGAAGCCTGTCGTTCTTTCCCTGTCCTGTGCGTACAGACCCACGGAAGAGCCTCGGAAAATCCTGAAGGAAATCCCAGCATTGGGGAGGAGGAACCTAGGGCCAGGCATGAGACCCACCTGGGAAGCGTTCCTGATCAGCCACGCCCCCTACTCCCCAGGAGAGCTCTTCAAGGATGGAGTGGCTTTGAAAATGGCTACATCAAAGCCGACAAATCAGGGGGTGGGGCCGTGTTGTGGGTCCGAGATACCTGTTATCACTACTTAAGTGTTTCTTCAAACACGGCATTGAGTCCAAGAGTCTGCTTAATTATTATTAAACTGAAAACATGTTCCATTCCAAAGATATTTTGGAAACAATAGATTCTAATATTTACTGGTGGCTTCCAGCATTTCGACAAAGTTGTATTTAGGGAGCAGCTGCTGTCTGCAAGCCTGGAGTCTAAAACTGGTGTTTAAGAGATGAAGCTGATAATTCTCCCGCTCTTTGGTAAGACTGTGCTTGGGCACAGGTCTCACCCGAGCCCATCCCGTCTCAGAAGCCACAGAGATCACAGATGTGAGAAAGTTTGTGTCACGTACACCATGGACCTGCCATGGATCACTTTTGTCTGCAGCAGAAACCCAGAGCTGTCAAGAGAATGTGCACTCGGAGAAAAGCTGGCTGCAGATGGTACGCGTGTTCTTTAAGAATAACACCGGGTATATAGATCATGATAAAAATTGACTGGAAGCCCTGGCTGGTGTAGCTCAGTGGATTGAGCATGGGCTGAGAACCAAAGGGTGGCCAGTTCAATTCCCAGTCAGGGAACATCCCTGGGCTGCAAGCCAAGTCCTCAGTGGGGGCACATGAGAGGCAACCACACACTTTTTCCCTCCCTTCGCGCTGTCTCTAAAAATAAATAAATAATCTTTAAAAAAATCTAGTGGAAAGTGATCTCCTAAAGGAAACAGTAAATTCTTAACCAGTTAGATCAGTTTTACCGGAATCAATAGAAAGGAATCTACTAGCTTTTTTCCCCTCCCAAAATCCGAATTCTGTGATTCTATGTAGACCCGATTTTTTAAAAAGTTAAATTGCATGTGTAGGAGTAATGTCATCCTTGCTGTGAATGAATCAGTTTTGGCCTTAAAACATGATGTTCTATGTTCGGTTCACATCTCAGCAAAGAATTTTTAATTCTAACTACCTAAAATGAAATGAGTACAATTTTACTACTTTTACAGGTGTATCAGTACACAAAGAAAAATGTACAAGGGGCACCCCCCCAAAAAAAACCCTGAGAATTATCAGGAAGGTAGGGCCCTTGCAGCATAGGCTTCCCCCACTAGGTAATGTTCTAGAAACCCATCTGTATCAGTGCACCAGCTGGTGTTGTTGTGAGAGGCTGCCTTCGGCCTCAGTGAAGTGTTTTGAAGACCTTTTCAGTGCATTTGCCCATTTCATGATGGGTGATTTACGAGCACACTCGCCCATACCGTGCTGAAAGTTCAGCAGTTTTTGACCAAAAACAGCATGACCCTTGTGCCCCACCATCCCTATTCACCCCATCTCACCCTAAGTGACTTTTTTTTTGTTTCTCGAACTGAAAAATGTCCTCAAAGGGAAATGTTTTCCCAATGTGGAAGAGGCAAAACAAAAAATGGCAGATGCCCTAAAAGGCATCAAAATTGACCAGTTCAAAAACTCTTTTGAGCAGTGGGAAAAAGTCTCAATAGGTGTATTACATCCAATGGAGAGTTCTTTGAGGGTGACTAAAGTTTAAACATCTAAGAATAAATATAAATCTTTTTTATAAATAAATTCCAGGCTTTTTTGAGGTCCCCCTTGTACACGAATAGCAGCCCATCTGGAATCCCACCCTGGATGGACGTGAACCAGACGGACGACAGTCTGGTGACCTCAAGCCTTTGACGGTAGGAGGTCAGGGGGAGAAGGGACCTGAGGCCTTGCTCCAGGCTGCGCTCCCGTGATCCGGGGCCACTGGGCGTAACCACCCAGCATGGTGCTTCCAGTTAGAGACTCACGGCGTGGGTTGGAATCCCGCCTGGGTCATTCTAACCAGTTGCTCCATCTCCCTTCCTGTATTGGGAAGGGGGAGATTGAATGACCGTTCTCTGAGCATTAAATGGGAAGGTGTGCGCTAAGTGTCCCAGAGGGTGAAGGTTTGAGAAACACGCTAAGATTAGCCTTAGCATCTATTTATTCCCCTTCGTTATTTTGGGCCTAAATGCAAAGTTCTTTTGAGCACTTTATAAAAATGTCCCCGATGAACTCAAAATACCAGTGGCGACAGAACTATTTTTCTTTCTCAAATTAAAAAGTTTTTCAAAACATCAATGGGAAGAGAGACAATCTAGAAAGGCTTGAAACCTTTGGTTTTTATTTTTGGCATGCCTTGGACCTGCTTATTTTTTCTGTTTCTTTTTTTTTTTATATGCTATGACCATCAGGGAATTGGAAAAAAGATTAGGCAGCCTAAAAATAATACCGGCTTTAATAAATCCAGTCGAGATTGACTTTCTGGGGCAACTGGCCTTTCCAAAATAAATCTGTGATCTGTAACCTTACAAAAGATTAGAATTTGGCGAGGCTGAAGAATTCGGGCCGTATCAGCTTGTCATTCCAAATTTTAAAATATTTAGCCTTCCTTCAAGATAAATAGCAACAAGTGAACTTAAGCAACTAAGGAAAAATAAACATACAAGTTGAAAATGTATAAATAACTCAATGGCTTAAAAACGTTATCAGAAAAGTCTAAATTAGACAGTGGCCATGGATAATGTTTGGTGCCTGCGTTAGGCCCACCCTGACGGGGGGCTGCCCAGGCTAGGGACTAGCTGAGACTTAGAATTCGTAGGCACTTAAGAGAGATGCATGGAAGGGTTCTTGCTGTCTGCCAGCCAGAACCTGGTAGGCCTTTGGCAGGATGGTTAAGAGCACGCGTACTTGGAGACCTTGAGGAGGCTTGGGGGAAAGGTAAGGTTTGAACTGAGCAAGAACGGTAGGATGGGATTGTATTATTCCCTCCAGACGCAATGATTTCTCCCTCCTTCCTCTTCCCCACACACCCCTCAACACCCACAGGCTTAAAAGCACGAAGTTAGGAAAACAAGGAGAACCCCAGAGACGAACGACCATACAGGAAAAGCCAATTCAGCTTCCAAAAGTACCCACATGAGAGTGAGGAGTACGACACCAGTATTGATTGGGGGGGGGATCTGAGATGGGTGTGGTTGCCTGATTAAGCACACAGCTCAGGAGGGAGACTGGAACACACAGTTTCTGCCATCTCTTTCCTGTGGACCTGGGGTCATGCGCATGCAGGTGGGACAGGCGAATTCACACTTGTAAAATAAGGTGATAAATATTGGGTTGCTGTGAGGCCAGATAATCTGTTATGACGATTGTAGAACTACGTTGCATGTACTAATAATCATTATTATTTTTTTGCCCGCAGTATGCCAAGGACATTGTCCTGATAGTTTTATTTATACATGACTACTTATTTCATGGCTATGAACTCGGCTAAAATTGCAGATGTCACAGCCTACACCCTATAATATTCTTTTAAGTCTGGGACATCTTTTTTTCAAGTCAGGGATATATATATATTTTTTAATTTCAGGAATTTCTATTACCAGAGTTTAATTGGATAATCACTTAAGGAATACCTGGTGTCATTTTGTTCACAGGACATGGGTTTAAAGGAATGTTTTTCGGTACAAATTTCCTTTCAGTCCCGTGTAACTTTTCCAGTACCCAGCTGTCCATATTAAGATGTCTTCTCTACAAAAGCATTAAGAAGTATAGAATTAAACCATGGCATAATAACTTAAATAATGGGTATGAAAGGATGTTTCTCATAACATTTTTTAAAAAACTAAATTTTGAAAAATATCCTGTTGCCTGAATACTCATAACATCTTTGAGTGACAATCATAACTCATTAGTGAAATAGGTCACCCAGTGGTTCCGCAGTCTGTCACATCCCTCCTTTCTGCCACTGTCCCATCACACTGGCCTCCTTCTGGGGACTCGTATTTGTGGTTTCCTCTTTCTGGAACGTTCCTTACCCAGATATACTTGAGGCTCGTTTCTGTGCTTTATTTTATTTTCTGCTCTCATGCTACCATCTTGGAAAGATCTGCATGAACCATGGCACCTCCTGGCCCTGGCCCTCTCTCTACAAGAATATGTTACATGGCGGGGGCACTCCGCTGGGCTCACAACTGTGCCCTCAGCTCCTAGGAGCGCATCTGCCCCTCAGGGAACAGGAGGTGAGAATCTGCTGAAGCATTACATAGGTACCCGCTCACATCTGCAAGTCTACGAGCTGCCTTCATGTGACTGCGTATTCCCGCACGCTCCTGTGTTTCTGCAGAAAGACCCGAACCCTGTCCCGGAACACTAGTCGAGCAGAGCAATGAGGCGGCGGGAGGGCAGCCTGGGATACACGCCCCTCCTGCTCCTCCGCAGCTGGCCCTTCGGGTCCGTCCACAAGGCTGCAGTGCATGGGGACAAGGGATCCATCACCTGTCTGCATGGCCATCATCAATAAATCCACAAACAACAAGCGCTGGCGAGGACGTGGAGAAAGGGGAGCCCTCGTGCACTGCTGGTAGGAATGCAGACGGGTGAGCCACAGTGGGGACCAGTATGGACGGTCCTCAAGATGAAAAATGGAACTGCCTTATGAACCAGCGATTCCACTTCTGGGAATATGTCCCCCAAAACCCAAAACACTGATTTGAAAGAATACATGCACTCTTACATTCATTATAGTGTTCTTTACAATAGCCAAGATAGGAAAGCAATCCAAGTGCCCCCTCAGAGACAAGTGGGTGGAAAAGTAATAGTACATATGAGTATATACTATGGAATATTACTCGGCTGTGAAAAAGAATGGAATCTTACATTTGCAATAGCAGGGATGGACCTAGAGGGTATTATGCTGAGTGAAATAAGCCAGTCAGGGACAAATACCACCTGATCTCCCCTATACACAGAATCTAATGAGCGAAGTAAATGGATGAACAAAATAGAAACAGGGGCGTGGAGACTGGGAACAGACTGACGGCTGTTGACGGAGTGGAGAGCTGGGGAACCGATGGAAAAGGTGAAGGAATTACCAAGCACAGACTGGTAGGCACCACACAGTCACGGGATGTGACGTGCAGCAAAGGCAGCGCAGCCGACAATATTGTGAGAACTGCGCACGGGGCCAGGCGGGCCCTGGGAGAGTCAGGGGGACACTTGGTAAAGCACGCGATAGTCTAGCCACTGTGCCGAACACCTGGAACTAATACAGAATAATACTGAATGTCCACTGTGATTACAAAAATAAAATTTAAAGTTGTTTTTTTTTTTTTTTTAATTCTTAGTACAGGTCACTTGTGACTACATTTCAGCAGAGAGGGTCTTTGCCCGCCGCAGCTTGGACCTCCGAGGCCCCATCTCTCCCCAGCTGGCTGAGCGTTGTGGAGAGCAAAGAAAAGCCAGTGATGGTAAGAGCTGGTACCGCACACGTCTTCCCGGGGATCTGTAACCGGGGTCACTTCCTCCCAGCCACATGTGCCGAGCGAAATGTACCCAGGCGGCTGAGAGCGCGGAATGCATTGTGATGGGGAGACAGCCTGCCTCTCACCTGGGAGAGTCCTAAGCAAAACGTAAGAGCCAAAGGCATCCTTCATTTCGAGGGATTCCTCCACAGCAGAATCCAGAATCACATTGTTCTATTTCTACTACACACCCACCAGTCTAGCACCGCCCCAACCCAAAATGAGTGCCTGACAAGTGTATGGAGGAAAACGGACGGCGATCACTCTGTTTTGATAACTGAAAATACCTGCAATAGTTCAAGGTTAACTTGCAGTAACGAAGAGCAAGCCTTACCTGCACCTCCGTGGTTTTCAGCCTGAGTATGAGGGGTCGTTTTCCTTTTCTAGATTCTTAAGTTGGCTGTGCTGTCCATTCATTCAGAAGAGCCTCTGTTTTCTGTCTTCCAGCAGGTTCTGTGGGGGGTAAGGAGGACACTTAGTAGGTGAGTGGTCACCGTCTTTCTCTCTGCAGTTCAGGACACAGAGCCTCAGGGGCCTTCAGCAACAGAAATGTGTTCTTCACAGGCCCGGAGCTTGAAAGCCCAACTTCACAGTGGTGGCAGCTTTGGTTGCGTCTGAGAGAAGGATCTGTCCCTTGGCCATAGGGACACAGACATCCCTTGTCCCTTCACGTCCCCATGTCCCTTCACATCTCCTTCTTTGTATCTATATCTCTAAAATTTTCCGTAGGTATAGGGTGCCAGTTGCACTGAATTGGGGCCCATCCCAATGAACTCGTTTTAACTTGATCACCTCTGACAGCCCCTATCCCCCCAAAAAGGTCCCGTTCTGAGGGACTGGGCATCAGGACATCAACACACCAATTTAGGGCAAGACAATTCAAGCCATAATGGTAAATAAAGACAGAAGTGGCACGAAGAGATTATACCCTATGAAGAGAAAATTGTGAAGTCACTGCAGTTTGGAAATGCGAGTGTGGAGCCACAAGTGACTGTAGGCCACTGGAAAATCCTTTATAGTGGTCCATCCTTAAAAATACTGTGAGGAATGTTCCTGAGGAAATCACAAGGCTCTAAAGGTTCCCGTCTTCCTTCTGAGCATCCGAGCATCCTTTGCCCACCTCTCATTTATTTGTTTTTCTCGAGTGGGAGAGGGACCGTCCTATGAGTGATAAGACAGGCGACCCTTTCTCTCCTACCATCCGCCCTCTCTGGAAGCAGCAATGAGTCTGTTCTCTGCATTTGCTTCAGTGGAGGTATGTCTGCCCGGCGGGTGCCAGCATGAGCGGGATTATGGGATTCTGGGTTTGTTGATCTTCAAATGGATCGGATTCATGAGCTAATCAGGGCGGAGGTGGGTCTCGAGGGAAGCCCAGGGATCTACCCGGCTGGGACCTGAGCCAGGTGCGGGGTTTGGCTCCCTCTCAGCTGGGAGCACACTGGCAAGCTGCTGTCTGACAAGTAGGTCGGCATAGGAAAGGGACATTTACAGATACATGTCATTGTGTATCTCCTTGTATGCATTTACAGGCAAAATAATGTTCAGCTTCCTCTCCCCACCCTGGTGGGTGTGTCTGCACGTTGTGTACGTATGTTATAAAATGTGTATAATATTTTGTATCTCTCTGCCACTAAGCTTGCTAAGCGACTTCAGGCCAGTCCCCTCTCCTCAGGGGCCTCTGCTTTCTCGGCTGTCAGGTCAGAATACTAGCCTGGGTGCCATCTAAGGTCCTATACATCTCACGGGGGAGGCGGTTTCAAGTATGAAAAGCAACTGTCACGTGGCTAAGCTCAGTCATTCTGCAAACTTTTCCCAGACATGTCAGTCACTGAGACTTGTTGGGGAGCAGGCCAGTGTCAGGGGTTTGCAGACAGAAGGAAGAGTTCAAGACACAGAGTTCGACCTTTGCCTGACAGCTGCCTTCCTCTGGCCCCCTGGTCCCCCTGTATCCACACCTGGAAGACTCATCACCTGGACAAGGGCTGGCAGGTCCGGCACCATTGGTGCATTGTGACCTGGACACTGGGCTAGGGAAAACCTCCCTCCTCCAGGGTTTGCCTCTCCCGATCAGAAGTTACAAGAAGCGGCGTCCAGGGCTGGACTCCCCAGACAGGGGCCCCTTTATCTGCTTCACCCCTGGCAGGGCACAGCCTCCCAGTTATCAGAGTGCCATTAGCGGGGACAGCCGCTAGTAAACAAGGAGGCTGTCCACACCGGCCCCTCAGTCACCAGCAACTGAACTGCAATCTGTCCCCGGCTTCAAGAAACACCACGCTCTTTCTCCCCTGAGTTATCATTTATTTATCTCCGGCGACGTTCAGATAGAAGGCTGGCACCGACACGGGGAACCCCCGCTGGGACAGAAAATTAATAAGGTGCTAGGGACATTCACCTGAGGTCAATTCCGGGGGACCAGGGGAGGAAGGGAACTCGCTGGGAGTTCCCTGCTTAGCTGGAAGCCGATCGTACATATTTATAAAGGTGGAACTGGAGTGCGGCCAAGCGCCTGCGCGTAAGTGATTAACAAATGTTTCTCTTTAAGTGGACACCTCTTGTTCTAAATATATTTGACAAGAATGCAGAGAGTCATCTGCGGGGCAGAAAGGGCAGAGCTCGGGCCCTCTCTGACGAGGCCCGGCCCCGGCGCTCCCTGCTCCTCGCCAGCCAAGTTCACGTCGCTGGTGGGCAGCCTGCCAGCGCCAGCGGCTCCCCACTGTTTAACGACAATGGATTTACTGCTTCTCTGCATATTGCTGTTATTTTGTATAAACAAGGTTAACACTCCTTTTAAATTAAATGCACCACCTGGTGACTGAATGGGTGACCTTGCCAGCTTTCTTCACCTGGCTCGGGAGGCCCAGGCTCTTGCTTGGATTTCAGCCTGGAGCTCTGCTTGGAGGCTCCTTTGCTCTTCATTGAAATGGGGCTGCAGGAGGGAGCTGGCTGGTCCCCGGCCCTGTGAACGCCCTGACAGCGACCAGAAGGGGCAAGGTGTGCCCTGCAGGTGAGCCCTGTGCACCCACCTGGCACACTGCACAGGTTGGATGAAGGTCATGCCTGGGGTCTGTGCGGCTGTCCTGGGGTCCATCGTGATGGCGCAGTCGGTGTCACTGCAGAGGGACAGGCAGCCTGGTGGGCCCTGCTGAGGCTGCCTCCAGAACAGAGCTCTCTGGAGGGGGTCATGCCGTGAAAAAGGTTCTTTGTGTTCCCCCCTGGCGTGGTATGGATCTAACTGGAGGTTCGGTGCTTCCCCCACCCTCCAGGAATCTGGACACCTGGAGAAAGTCTCCTGGCTTTCCACTTGGGGAAATTTAATGGGGTAAAGACACTCTGCAGGAAGCCTTGTTTGATACGAGAAGGTGGGGCTGTGTGCAGCCGGCTGACCACGGCAGGCAGCGCCTGAAATGGCTTTGCCAGGGAAGGTCCCTTCCACAAAGAGTCCAAGGGGCTGCTTGAGAAAATTAAGAAAATTCGTATATGTGGCAGTGTTCTGGAAGCCTCTAGAAATGTCAAGCAAAATAAACGTCCGTGTTGAAGGCATTGCCTCACCTGCTCCTTGATTCGCCTCCTCCTGCACGGGGCAGAGTCAGTCAGGGGCCTTTGCTGTTCCACTGTGAGCCTGAGTTCTGGACAAGTTGTTAGAATTCGATGAAAAAAAAAATCGGGAGGTGGGGCTTGGGCCTGGAGCGCTGCAGCAACTTCCCCAGGGTCCCCTGATCCAGAGTCCATGTCTCTGGGCCTGGGAGTCCA
This sequence comes from Tonatia bakeri, assembly GCA_004024845.1. Taxonomy (NCBI): domain Eukaryota; kingdom Metazoa; phylum Chordata; class Mammalia; order Chiroptera; family Phyllostomidae; genus Tonatia; species Tonatia bakeri. The sequence continues at coordinate 99,252 of PVIA01001728.1, read as the reverse complement.
ATGTCATTACCGCTGCGTTCTTGGGGAGTCCTGCTGTGTCACCCAGTGAGCTTAAACTGCTGGAAATTTGTTTTCATTCTTAGGAACATAGAAATCACTGGTTGGATCGCTTCTGCTTAACGTTTCCTTAGCAGCTCACATTGGAATAATGGAACCATCTCTATAAATAGGCTGAGTAGAGTAATTCCAGGAAGGGATATGATTTTAATTGCTAGAATCCTAATAATTTTTATTCCAACTTTACTAAAAATAAGTCTGACTTCAGATTTATTAATACCCTTTCATGCATAAGGTAAAATTTTGGAAAGAAATATGTCCTTTCTTCCAAAATCTCCCTAAAGGGTGTGTTTGGTGTATGCATGGGCGGAGTGCAGAATAAAAGCACCTAACATTAGTAAAATCCATTGGCCATACTCGGTAAGTGCAGGCGCCCGTTTCTAATGATAAGAAACCTTAGTGGGGACATTTAGGGTGCCTGGTTTTGGGGACACAAGGATGGATGAGGCATACTCGGGAACGTGATGAGTGAAGCACCAAGGAATTGACTATGAGTCCAGAACCGCTGTGGCTGAAGAGGGGCCCAGACTGCCCACTGTGTAGCTCCAGGGGTCCGAGTGTATTTTCCAGAGCAGGCAGGTTGCACCATAGGCGATTCCACTGGTTGCTTTGTAAAGCAAGTCCAAATGGCATGACATTGACCTTAGTTTTCAAAGTGAACAATCACGGCCAGACCGTCCCCCAAAGGCCTGGCATATCTTCCTAACTATCCTGTGAAGCAGGGACGGCCATCAAGGCCACTTCCCAAGTGGGGAAACTGAGGCTGGGTGAAATTAAGTCCCTCACCCAGGGTCCCACAAGGAGGAAATTCACACCCTAGCACGCAGCCCTGCGCCCACACTGCTGTGCTGGGCCTTTGGACTTCTGGGGGCGTCGCACTGACTTGGCCCCATGTTCCTTCCTTCCTTCCCAATGCTGTCTTCTAGGGATGAGCTATCCCAATGGAAACTAAACTTTGAAAATAAATTATGCATTGCCAGACACTGTTGTGGGATTTCTAGACAATCATCTCATTATCTTCTCTCCCCAAACCCCGAGAAAGAAATATCATTTCCATGCATAAGGTAAAATTTTGGAAAAAAATACGTCCTTTCTTCCAGAATCTCCCTAACGGGTGTATTTGGTGTGTGCACGGGTGGAGGGAACGAAACCGTACTGTTCGTTCTCATCATCCTCTGTTTTATCTTCATCACAGGAAAGAAATTTACGGAAACCAAATCCAGAGAGTACCTAGAGGTATACAATTTTCTAAGACAGCAAAAGTTTCAAATACATCTTTTTTTCCACCGTAAGACCAAACTGCAGACTTTTCATTTGGAGACAGAAGACACATAGCCTGTCAAGGGGTGCACACAGCAAACAAGATGGGCCCACACAGAAATGAACATCTTTACGGGACAAGAGGTTTTTGCAAAGAGATCGGAGCAGAAATCGCTGGCGGCAGTAATGGCTGGGCACTGGCGTGGTTAGGGATACAAGAGGCCACTCCCAGCTAACCCGGAAATAGCCCTTCTTAGGACAGATAGATATTGGTCACCTTCTGGAAGCTGCTCTGAGAATATGAAGCGAATTTCTTTACAATCATTTTTTTTTCTTAGACCATTCCCTACTCTGACTCTCTTCTGTCCTCCTCTGGTAAATGTAACTGGGTAAAAAGGCCAAACTGTTTCTCCGGACCCCGAACCAGGTTAGAAAAAGAAGAGGAGTCTCCTGGTCAATGTTTGGTTTTGTTTCTGTGCTTTAAGTCGTATCTACCGGTTTTTCCTGTTACAGTTAAAAATCCTGTACTGATAAAGGAAACTGGGAAAAGTACAAAGAAGAAAAAAATCATTGAAAATTCCACTACTGCTAATATTTTGACATTATTTCTTCCAGTCTTTTAAACTAACACAGGAATTTTGCTAAGAAAAAGGACACCCAAGTAGAATCACACTGTCCTGCGCTTCTAAATGCCACTTTTTCACTCCATAAACATTTTTCTACCATCAAATATTCCTTAAAGTTTTTATTTTTAACATTCACCTAATATTCATTGCAATTATTTATAATAATTTTACATAATACAGATTAGTAATCCCTTTATTCCTGTTTATGTAGGTTATTTATAATTGTTGCCATTATAAATCACCTTGCCTATATATTTTGGCTGGGTAGATGATATTTCTTCCTTTGGATATATTCCTTAGAAGTGGAGTTATTGGATCAAAAAAGAATGCATTTTTGCTGATACACCGGGAATAGAAACATGCGTAGAATGAGTGACTTTGGAGGGGATAGGATAAGATTGGAATGTTGCAGAGTTTGCAAATGTTATTGCTGTGTTTGTTAACTTCTGTAAATACAGATGTAAAATCCCATATACCCCACATCAGGCCACAAAGCTGTATGCAACAAGGGCAGACAGCTGTCACTGGCTGGAGCAGAGAATGATGGGAACTTTCCTGCAACGCCACACCTGCAATGCCACGCCTACAACGGGAGCTCAGCTTTGCTTCCTGGAGCTGGTGGCCAGTGCTGCCATCACAGCCAACAAAGTGGATGCCCCACCAGGTGTCTGAACCACATTCTCATGCCGGTGGCACCAGGGGAGATGCAAGGGAGGCTGGGAAGTTGAGTCCTGGCTTCTACCTTGGGTTGGGTGGGTCCTAGTACAGAGTACCCAGGCTTTCTTTCCAGCATAAACATTTATTCAGCAGGGAGATGCCTTGCCAGTTCTAGACAGGAACTCGCGAGCCAGCAGGTGGGTCAGAGCCTGGGTTTTAGGGTCTGGTCAAATCAGACATGGGTCCTAAATACCAGCCCACCTGTGACTCTCTGAGCCATTCTAAGCAAGTTACTCTCTCTCTTTTTCTGTTCCTCTGTGCCTCAGCTTTCTTATCTTTTAAATGCACAGAACACTCTGTTCCTCGGAGGTATGGGGCAAGAACTCAAACGAGCATCTATGTAAAACCCGTAGGATAGTTCTTTGTAATGTACTGAGTGTTCCACGTATGGTGGTTCCCACTCTGATAACTAGTAAGGGGGCCGAAAGTACAAATGTGGTTTCAAAAGGGAAAAAAAACCCACTTATTATGCAGTCATATGTTAACAATAAAATAATAATCCTACATATAACAATCCAAGATATTTTAATCGCTCAACAGGATTATAGGGCAATGGCTGAACAATGGGAAAGTTTGAGGTCAGATGCTTCCTCAACTGTGTCCAAAATAAACAGTTACAGGAAACTCACTCCTCTCTGCATTAAAGCTGGGGCGAGGGGCAGGGCGAGGGGCAGGGCTCGAGGAGGGGGCTCTGTTCCCCTAGTGCTCTACTGGAGATGCGGGTGCAGATCCCCAGGTGGCCAAGAGTTTCAGCTGCACTGCTCTTTCGTTTCACAGCGATGCCAACGCCCTTTGTGTCCGATAGGATGACCAATGCCCACACATCTGTCTCATGCACCCTGCCCCTCTTTCTCTGTTGCTCCTCCCGAGTGAAAGCCAGTCATCCCCAAAGCATGCAGAGTGGGAGTTCGCCTTGGCCGGGGCCACCGCCACCATGACCCGCGCATTCCAGATTTCCAGCATCGCAGAAGGGACCCTGACTACCCCGAGCGGAAAGAACAAAAAAGGCTACATGTTCAAAAGTTCACGGTCAGATCACATGGGAAAGGCCTGCTTGGTTACACAGCTACTTTTTTTAAAAAAATAAATCATCAAACTGTGTCTTTCCCAAGATGTGGGCTGCGCTCACAGTTGAAGGAGTCAGAAAAAATAAACAAGCACCTCTGAGTATACTGTAGATTAACATAATACGAAACTAAACGTTTTATTTAAAAAAATTGCTTTTATTCAAGCAACTTTCCGAAAAGCCTATGGAGGGCCACCCAGTTCCCCTTCTGCCCTGACCCCCAGATGTTCCCGCTCGGGGCTGAGGCCTGGCCAGCAGCGCCCAGATGTTCCGAGGGGGCAGCGGAAGTTCTTTCCTTGGCGCGGAACTGGAGAAGTGAAGGCGCGCTGGCTCATGGGACATCCACCGCCTCCACCAGGAATGCGGAGCCGAGCTGTCCGCCCGTCTCCCCAGTCTCTGGGGGGTAATTTACAGGGTGGGGCGGGGGGGGGCCTCTTCGGCCGGAATTCTGTACAGAGGGCACTGAGTTCCAAAATACCTACCACAGCTTCTGATTAGCCTCAGGCAACTCTTTCTGTTCTTGAAGGACCGTTTAGCGGAGGAGGAAGAGCGACCCCGGCTTTCTGGAAGTGTGTGCTCGGAATTCGGGTCCGAGCACCACCGCCTCACGCTTGGTCTGCGCCCTCCCCCTGCCTTTGCTCCCGTGGCTTCTCGCCTCTCTAGAACAGCGAATCTTTGCAAAGCAAGTCTACGCAGTGGCTTTGTAATTTTTTTTTTTTTTTTTTTTGCCTTCTTCTCTCTGCTGTAGTTGTGTTTTGTCTCCCTGCCCCTTTCCCGACCTCCGTCCGGCCCTCCTGCCTCTCGGCTGCGGACACCCTGTGTTCCGAATGTGCCCTGCGCGCCCTGCCTGGAATGAGTGCGCGGGGCAGAAACTCTCGGCCTCCACTGTTCCCTTCGTCCAGAATGGTTTCCCCGGATGCTTCCATGGCCCGGCGCATTACATCCAGGCCTCTGCCCAAGAGTTAACTTTTGGAAAAGACTTCCGTTTTTTACTCTAGGTGAAACACCAGTGCCCCCCACCACCCGTTTCTGACTGACGTTTCTCTGACTCACCATTTCACAAAGGATGATTTGTTTCCTTGATTCTGTTTGCTTTTTCCTATTGGAATCGAAACCCTGCGAGAGCAAGTTTTATGTCTCGTTTGTTTCTTGCTGTACATCCGGGGCCTAGAACCTCATGCAAGCTAGAGGCTCACTCAACAAACATTTGCTGGGTGAGCGAGCACAATTATTGTGATGCGTATATTTTTATGCGGTTTACAAAAGACTTGCTCAAGTAGCCCTGGCTGGTGTGGCTCAGTGGATTGAGCGTGGGCTGTGAACTAAAGGGTCACTGGTTCGATTCCCAGTCAGGGCACATGCCTGGGTTGCAGGCCAGGTCTTGAGTGGGGACCATGAGAGAGGCAACCACACATTGATGTTTCTCTCCCTCTCTTTCACCTCTCCTTCCCCTCTCTCTAAAAATAAATAAATAAAATAAAATAAAAGATTTGCCCATATTCTATGGGCATTGTCGATGAGACGTTTCCACGCTTCCACTCACAATGTCTGTTTTCCTGAATAGCGTGAGGGATGGGGTGAAGCAGGTATTTGCAAAGGTCTTCAGAGCAAACATTCAGTGATTAGAATGGAATCCAGAATGTTGCATTTTGGCCGCCTCTTTAGGAGGAATGAGCAGAAGCCCTCTGCAGAATGGTAGTGCACCGCTTGATTACTATTCAAAATTTCAGGAACAGTGCAGTGCATATTTGGGGACGGTGTCATTGTTTTTGTGTACGGTGACATAACAGAGACAATTGGGTCCATGTATGTCCTACGATGACCCATTTATTTCTGATTTTGAAGTTCTCTTTGTCAAAATGATTTTCCGCTCAATAAGATACATTTTGCTGTGTAAAAAAAACCAGAGCAGCGCCTGTCAAAAATCGCACACAGTGCCCCCAGGAAACTCAGGGAAACCAAGCTCTAGCTCTGGCTGCACGTTCTCATCGCGATAAGAACGTTGACCTAAATTCCCTCCGATTATATTAAGGCCAAAGGAGGGCACCTGAGACCTGCACTGGGGCGCCACAGTCTTTGACACAGAAGCACACGCACTCCGCACTTTCTCACGCTGGAATTTCACATCTGACAGTTGCCCTTCCCGAAAGGGGAAAGCCTCACAAGTCACTGTCCTTGGTCCAAGGATGGCCAGAGAAAAGAAAAAAAATGTATCCAGTCTCCTTCTCATTTAAGCAGATTTGAGTTCCCAAGTTAAACAGAGAAAGTAAAGGTGTGTGATCGGGAGTCCAAGGCCAGGCATAGCTTTTCTGCCGAGCAGCGCCTCAAAATGCATCTGCGCAGAGGCCTCGAGTTTTAGCATTTCAGTGGTAGGGGTTCATGTCTTTTTATATTTGGACCTTGATGGAATCAATGGAGCCGTTATGCCATCTATTAAAATAGGACAGATAATGCACAGTGTATTTGCATTTTTGTAAACCTATATGTTTTGTTGTTCATAATTATACTACAACTTAAAACAGGCCACCTCTTCCACTGGATGGCTTTCAGGGATGCTTTCACTGGCTTAATTGTGCTTTTCGTAAGTCAGTTGCAAAAACAATCTTTTGATGGAATTTCAAAGGTCTCTTTTGCACAAACACCGGGATCTTGTCATTGGTTGAGTACGACTATCCAGTCTGAGAGGGTGACCTTTTACCCCCAAAAAGAGCACTCTGGAGGGAGAGGTGCCCTAATCTGAGTTTAAGGCATTTTAGCGGCATACTGAGAGCCTATTTCCCGAGCCACCCCCCCCCCACACAGACACACACACAGCGGCGAGGAAGCCCAGCTGCAACTTTCGCTCAACTCTTCCCGGTTAGCATTGGGGAAAATCTACTCCTGAGAATGAAGGATCTTGTCCTACTTCACCTTGCTCTCCTCGCCAGGTGAAGACGCGAGCACCTGTGTCTTCATGATCAGGAAACTGTTCAAATCTTGTTCATGAGTTGTGGTATTGCCGCCCACCCCTTCGTTTGCCAGAAGAAAGGCTGAGTCCCAGCTTCACATACTGAGCACATTGCTTCTCAGAAAACAAGTGGGTTTAAGAGCTTCTGCCTGCCTGGAGAGAACTTGCAGAATTATTATTTGGTGTACATTTATATATAGTTCCTGAAGAGCTATACTCTAAGGCAAAAGTCCTAAAAACTTGTTAATGAAAAGACGTGTGTTGCACAGAACGAAAAACCCACATTCCCAATGTTCAACATCAAGTTCATTATAATGTGCAATCAGAATAAATTCGGCCTTCAGCCATTCGATGAGTGATGAGTTAGATAAATATAATTTATGTTTAATTGGATCTAATCAGCTTGCTTTTTATGTCACAATTTCTAAAGAAGAAAGAGCTGTCCTGATCACTTTCTTTCCACATGGGTCTGAGGGGGCAAAATCAATTTTCAACTCCAGTGTCTGCTACAACCTCCCAAGCCATTATTTCTTTATTCTTGTTTGAAAGTGCAGACAATGCCCCCTCAGGCCTTTGTGGAGAGTGGCTGAGACCGTTCCGGAGCCCGAATGCTGGACCAAATCCTCCAGTCGGCGCCCAGATGCGTCTGCCTTGCCGAGCTCCCTGCGGATTTCATGGAATCTCCTCGCCCATCCACACTTTTGCGATGTTATTTTGACACAAGTAGAATTCCTACCACTCTGATAGGTGTCCAGCAGGGTCCTTGAACTCTGATGTCCCTGGTGTGTCGGGGTTTTCATGGTAGTTACAAAGCTGGACAAAACTTGAATCCCATTCAGAAAAGATGACTGAGTTGAATGACCTCATTTCTTGACTTCCTTGTGCAATGGTGGAACCTTGTCAATCAGCAAATACTGGAGAATGCGCCCATGTCTTAGGTCCCTTCATGGGGAGCTACTCCTGCTTAGAATGGTCAGTTGGGCCCAACTTCCGAAAAACAGTTGAGATCACTCCCAAAACCTAGGCAGTGTTATGTTAATATACTGTGAAAGATGGGCAATCCTTCAAATTTAACATTCTCTGAAGTAAGCAAAACAGACAACTTGATCACGTTTGTCGGGGTCTGGGTAGGGAAGTCCCTTCCTGGTCACCTGGTGCGCCCTTGTCTTGCCTATTTTGAACAACTTCACCAGTTTAGTTCATAGCAGCAGTCTTGGAAGCCTCCTTCCAGAGCTTGGTGTGAGGCCCATCTGGTCATTCAAAAGAGACGTTTTCCTGTCTGCCAGTGAGCATCCTTTTGTGTGCACGCTGCTGCAGAAAGGGCCACCGTGAGCAGGGTCGGTGATGGGCTCAGCCTTCCGCACAGAAAGTACGTCAGGCTGAGTGGTTAAAATGCGGCTAGAAACATCGCAGCGAAATGGAATCATTTGGGCTGTGACGTCAGCCGATCCTTGCTCTGTGAGAGTTGCCTCCAGGCCTCCGTGCGGAGATGTCAGGAATAGCTTCTCACACACACTTGTGGAGCAAAACAAATTTGTACGCACACGGGGTAGTAGTGACCAGAAAGGGCTAAGTAGACTGCCCTCGACACATTAGATGTGTGGACCTGGAAACAGAAAGTTCAAGAGAATGTTGATACAGAAATTTCATATAGTGTTCCCCCTTTCCTCGAAACACAGTTTCCAGCTCTCAGATCCGTGCCTGTAGCTGTGCACACAACGTGTTCATCACTCGTCCGCTTGGGCACCAGAGAGTCACGTGGCTGGATCTGGGAACTGCAAGGAAAATTCTCTGAGAAGCAATCACAGCAGAACATCGAATCATCCTTTGTTGTGTATTTCTGTCTCATTATTTTTTAACGGCACACGTTTTAATTCTCACTAGCGGCAGCTCCTAAACTCTTTGCTGAAGGTAACCATGAGACCTCAGAGGAAAAGCAGCCATTCGTGAGACCAGCTCTTGCAGGAGAAGCGACGTCCGGTTCCTCAGCCTTTGTCCGTCATTCTGTGTCCGAGTTTACGTCACCAGATCTCTTTCTGAAAGCACGGGCCATGTTAGAAAGCTTGCTTATAGGGACGAAGGAGGGGAACACGTTTTTGAGAGAGGTAACACCGAGTTATCACCAGGGGAGTTGCTGCGTCACTACCTGCCAGGAGGGAGTTTCTGTCCCCAAACTGTATGTGACTTGGTGCGTTGATGAACCAAGAAGGTTGGAGTTCAGAGGTCAGGCCCTTGGTTTTCCTCGGATCGTATTAGTGTCTCCACTCTGCATACTGCCGGCTACAGCGTCGGGGATGCTATTTTTGGGCAGTAAGTGTTCACTGAAGGAAACTTCCGGACAGAGATAAAGGAAGGAGGAACGAAAGGAAATACTCATATTTATAACATCAGTAAGAATTCAGCTTCTCTGTAGCATTTGTCTGGCAGCCATACATATAGAACAAGAGAAACACAGGCGACCATTTAGAACAGAACAGACACCTTTGTTTTCCCACGAGGGCAACGGTTGTGAGGTGCTGCCCACACCCCCTATTCTGAAATGGACATACTTCTTGCTCAGATCAAATTAAGTTAAACCCAAAAACAAATTACATCTGGCACCCTAGGATTCAGTATTTTCCTTCCGTGCGTCTTTATCAAAAGATTAATATTTTCCCTGCCAACCTTTGAATTCAAACGGGTGCTCACGTGGCTTTGGAGCTTTTGTGGGCATCATTAGCCAGAAATCCCTTTGAAAATGGGTGAATTAATTTGGTGGAATTAGGTGAACAAGTCCTGTCTGAAGTGTGCTGGTTGACACTGTGGTTTGTGGCGAGTTTACGGAGGTTTTGTGAAAAAACTCCAAGTGCTGAAAGCGAACCTGTCTCAGACCCGAGGCCCTTGACTCGCCAAGCACACGGAAGTTCCCTTTGTGGCCTGGGTGACGTGGCTTCAGATAATAACTATTTGTGAAAAGATTTCCTGAGGTCGACTGGAAGACATCAGTGACGTTTGATGGGGCTAACGTCACGGCTTCCCACAGTGGAAGCGGGAGGCTTTTTTTACGCGCGCGTATTAAAGTCACATCGCTTTGTAATCATCTAATACGCAGTAATAACTAATCTGCCATTGGCTTGGATGGTCGCACTCCTTTCTGCCATGTGGACCAAGGAGTTCTGTATCGGCCTGTGCTGTTTCTTTTCTTGCCCTCTCATTCTCTTGTGTTGCCAACTTTGGGACAAAGAAAACACAAACTGGACTCCTCGGTTGTCCCAGAGTCCTGCTGGGAGTTTGAGAAAGAAACACACTCACACGCACGCACACGCACACTCACGGAAACCCTCAGTAAGCTCCCATTCGCCGTGGAAACTGGTTTCCATGAATGCGTAACCAGGAAGCCAGCCTCCCATGGACCCAGAGAAATAAAATCGGAAACCCCTCTCCCTCCCTCTAGGCCCTTCCTGACCACCCCCCACCCCCCAAGGCTAACCTGTTTGTCAAATTTAGTTTCTCCAAGAACGCATTCCCCTTTGGCGTCCCGGGAGCGGGGATGAATCAGGAGAGCTGGGTTTTTGGTAATAAGTGAAAAGATTCCACGGGCTTAAGGCTTCCATGGCCGCTGACCTTTCAGGCATGGGGCCCCCTAAAGTTAATTCACTTCACACATGTTCCGGAGCAACAGGTGGTGGACAACCACTGGGGCTGCTAGCATTCCTGGGGTTTCCAGCCCCCGGCCCTGGGAGGGAGGGGGGTGGTGCTCCCGCCCCCAGGCCCTGACTGACAGGCTAACAGGCGTGCTGGGAAGCACTGAGCTCTGGATTCCAGGGTAACAGAACACCACTCCCCCGTCAATGAAACGACAATGAAATGCTTCAGTCACGAAGAAAGGGGGCCGTTGGGCTGTGGACCAACTGGAAGAAATTTGCTTGTAGGTAGCGCAGCAGAAGGGAGAGAGCTCTCCGGAGCGAGGCCTTGAAAAGCCAGGTTATTAAAAAAAGCCACAAAGCAGGAGTCTGGCTGAGTGGCGAGAAATAGTTATGACTCAGTTAGGGGGGGAATCTAAAAGGAGAAGCGAAGACGGGGTGCCGCTTGCAAAATTGCCTTAATCCCCCGAGTGCTTAATTTCTTTCCTTTTATGGCGGTTTGTAGGGTAGCAACAAGTATTCAAGCAGTTAATAATTTTAAACACTTCAGCTTTCCTTAGGCGATATATCTTTCGCCTTAATTAAAATTTTCTTTTAGTCGGAAAAAAATATTAAAATGACATTAAGATCCATTCTCTATGATGGGAAATATATGATGATATGAATTTTTTATTGTACAAACTATTATTGAACAGCTGCTGACGCATTCCTCCTTGAGTCTCACTTCAGTGGTTTGAAACAGTCACTATTTCTTAATAATGGTCCTGGAGCTTCCCTGGGAAATATTGGAAAGTTCCATATTAATTAGAAGCAGGGGCCAACTGCTTGTAATATTTTTATTACATTAAGGGGAGATCAGTAAGGCAGAGCTAGGTGGTGGAGCAGTGAATAATTTATTGAGAGGGTTAGCCTTTTGACAGAAATGGGATTTGTGGATAACCCTAAGTATTCGTCGCAAGCTACCAATGCAGATCGACCTTGGTCATTCTGGTTAAATATTTTACACTGAAAAAAAAAATCACAACTGACAGCCTCTGAAGCAAAAGAGGGGACATAGAAGATACAACTGATTTGACCGTGATCTTCGTAACCTCTGATCTACCTGTTATCAAGGTGTGTGGGGGTGAGTAAGCATTTAAACAGTTGAGCAGCGGGGTCTCACCAGTGTATGGAATTTTAATGATAAGACGGATCTCCAAAAATTATCTCCAGCCTCAAACGAGACAGAAAATAACCATCAATTTTCATTTGTATTTCCATTTTTCTTCTCTGGATCTAGCGCTCATCACCGTGGCATTGAAGTGCTCCTTCACTTTAATTAGATTAATTTCAATTTCCATTGTGTGTTAGAAGGACACACTTATCATCTCCCTCCCTGCTGAAGCCAATAATTGATGGGCTACTGACAGGTGGGTGAAATCCCCCCCTGCCAACATGAGGGAAGGCTTGGGCTGAGAGGGTCATGGAGGATTTGCGGTTGAAGCTGGAGTTGTTTATTGTACTTGTGACTTTGAGCGCAGAGGCCTGCAGTCTTTGCTGTCTTTGCTCTCGGAAGAACCGGCTGCACTGTGCCTTCGAAATATATGTAGTGCGTGCATGTGTCAGCAGGTGATAAGGCGCGGGGAGAAGAATGGGGCAGGGTGGAAGTGTGTATGTCGGTAGGAGGGGATGGACTGCAGAAGGGAAGGAATATTGAACTTGGAGCGAGGAGGGACAGGCTGAAGTCTCCATTCTGACCCCAACCAGCCGTACGCCTGGACAGATTTACTTACCCCGAAAGGGACCCGATTTTATGGCCTATAAAATGGAGAGGGTGAATTTATTCAATGAATATGTACGGAACATCCACCACAGAGCGTGGACTCTGGGAGGGTCTGAGGGTTTGAAAGGGAACAAAGAGAGATCGGGCACGTCCTTCAGAGGACTCCAAGTCCACGGGGGAAAGAAAAGCATTAGTCAGCTACTGAGATGGACTGAGATGGACGCAGCCGCGTTGCAACGGCCCGAGATAAATGGCGATTTGGGTTCCCAGGGGGACAGACAGAATGTGTGGGCGCTGGCAGAGGAGCAGCAGGAGAGCGAGGACACACCTGGTGTGGGATAAGGCCGCAGAGGCGGGTACCTGGTAAGGGGCGGGGCATGGTTGGGTCTGAGTTGGAAAACAACTAGTGGAGAGCTCTGTGGAGGAGAAGACCAGGTGTGGGGTCGGGTCAAGCAGGGGGCGCAGCTGCGGCAGTAGATTCATCAAGAGATCCCAGTTAGAAGCACTCAGAGCAAGCTGGAGAATGGGCGGCGTGAAGAGAAACTGAAGAGGTCCTCTCGACAGTCCCTGGTGAGGAGTTGGGTGTAAGGAGATGTCTTTAAGAATGAGCCCTGGGTTTCTGGCTGAAATGTCTTTGGAGACGGGCACCACTGGAGAACAGGGTGGGCGTGAATTGGATGATTGTGGATTTGGTCCAGGACACAAGAGCCAGAGGAAAATTTCCTCCCTTGAATGGGATGATGAGAGACATGATTCCTGAAATCTCTATGACATCTAACATGCTGTGATTCCCTGAGACAGATCTGCTGCAAGGACACAGTTGGATGGTGGAGCAAGGTAGTGTACATACCGTCCACTTTTCTCACCCCCACCCCCAGTCTGGGTGTTTGCTGGCTGAGTGACATTAGTCCAATTCACTGATCGCAACCTGGATCTCCTATCATCCATTAGGGCAATGCCGCCCCCTTTCTGGGTTGAAATGAACATGAAAGATAAAGTAGGCCCCATTTCCAGCACGGCGCCAGATGCAAGGCAGAGTTACACTGGATTTCTAACTTGTTCCAAGGTTGGCTGTGGTGAGCTCCTCGTCCATACAGTCCTGTGTCACAATATACTATGTCTGAGCCCAGACTCGAGGCCCTGCATATCGAACCCACTTAATAACTGAAGACAGAGTGTAGACAGCAGTTCAGGCCCAGCTGCATGGCATCTAAGGAGACACTGCCCCCCACAGAGGGCTCCATGGGGCCGAGTTCCCATGCAAGGTTCCCCAGAGGAACACCCTGGAGTGGAATCCTCTCAGAACACACATTGTTTGGGCAGAAGCGCACGAGTGAGTTATTCCATGGATTCTTAGGAAGCTGGTCTCTGTCAGGTGACTGTGGGCAACAGGGACAGAATGACGGTGCTATTGGCAGAAGCTTGCTTCTCCTGTATGTGTGATCATTCGAAACTTTGTCTCCTTTATCATTAGTTCAAGGTCACCTGGAATCTACTTCCCAACAGATCAGGTAATTTGACAGGAAGCTATTTAATACATGTAAATATGGTTTCCAGTTTTCCCTTCTTATTTCAAAAATATCGGCAGTCCTTTTATTGATAACACAACTGAGATACTTACTTTATACACTTAAATTCTCCTGAGATTTGATAACAACATGTATGAAATCATTTTAGTGCAATCTTAAATAGAAATGTAAAAATGATTTGAATTGCTATCCTTTATATTATAATGGTTTTAAATGTAAGAATTCCATTTATTGTATTTATGGTTCTTTTTATGTTTCATTATAAGCATGACAGAGATGGGAGGGGGACAGTTAGAGTTCTGTCCTCAGAAACAGTGATTTGAAGAACTGATGTGTATTTAAGACACGAGAAAACTAAGTGGGAAATGCTGTTTCTGCTTCAATTTCTACTGTTGCACAAAAGCTTTCTTCTCACTGCTAAGAATCAGATAAACTGGTCACATTTTCAAAGTCTTTATTTAAAAATAAATATGTGTCTTTGTATGACTTATAAGTGTACGTGCAGGTAGAAATAGATGCGTTCCTAAGACGATTTTTTAGAATTTAAATTTAATTTTTTTTCTTTCTTATTGAATCGATTGGGGTGTTGGGTTTCCAAATGATGTTTCCTGGTACCACACCTGTCCTGCAGGCTGAGGGGCAACCTTCCCTCACCAGGTGGCGAAGCGAACTCAGATCAAGACCCCCCATTGAAAGTGAACTTTGAACAAAATGGGAAGGAATTTCAAAAGGTTGGGACAGTCCTAGAAACTAATTTCCCTACCGCTCCAACCAAGCTAGGATGTTTGTTTTGGCACTTTTAAAGGTTTTTCGATGCCCAGTTTCTAATACAGGTAGAAGGAGACGGAATACTCTGCTTGCTCACTGATTTCCTCAAACGCCCTGAACTCCCTGCATTTTGATTCTAGTTTGTTATTACATCCAAATGCCATGCGTGCTTTCTCCATTGAAAAAGACACTCTACGTTCTTCCAGGCACTTAAAAACTTCTTCTCTCCTCAAATTTACGTACCTGTTAGCAAGTTGGATTACCTTCCATCAGTGAATCGAGTTGGGGTCACGGGCAGGAAGCTAACCACTGTTCAAAGTACTCGCTTAATATCGCAAAATGTGCAAGATTTCCTGTGACAGTTTTTGTTTTTAAATAGGAAAGAATGACTTTTCAAAAGAAAATACGTTTTTACATTTGCTTCCTGGGCCTGGAATCTTACCTTGAGTCACCCATCTTGGGAGCTGTTAGCAATTGAAAATATTTGAACATTTGTGGGAGGGGAATGCCAGCATTTTCCTTGCAATGTGGCACCTCATCGTTGAGCACTGAACTAATCAATATGCTGGATCTGTGAGGACGCCCTGATCCTGCCTTTAGAGAGGTTTGCATTTTTTTTCTGCTTTCGAGTGAGGGGAAAAAATGTGCTTATGTGAATAACTGGCGGTTGGAGACATGCCAGCTTCATTCAATGTGGAAAAATTAAATTTGGCATTTGAATTGAAGTTATTTAATACATACAAATATGGGCTTTTATATATTTGAAATGATGTTGTCATGTCTGTTACGGCCCATTCCTGATTTGCCGTATTACTGGAAAACAGGAATAAATAGCCTTGTTAGCCAATCCCTTCCACCACATGCTTCCCTGCCAAAAGTACTGATTGATCTCCAATTTTGACCTTTATCTGTCTCAAGACTTGCTAATAAAGTTGTGGTCGTCACCAGCCATGCAGAAGGCAAAGGGGGACTGAAGGAAATAAGGACCTACGAGAAGTTATTCCCTGAATAACAATGGGACATGCAGCTACTGGCTGAGAAAGAGCTGGCATCTCAGTGCTCAGCCAACAAAGCTTTTTGGGGATTCTACTTTAACGAAGTGGGGACTTGTGTCAACCGGTGGAATTCTGCACTGCTTCCGGGATACATCTGTCCCCCAAGTGCTCTGTGTGTGTCCCATCGGCACCAAAAAGCAAAAGGAGAATCTGATAGCATTCAAGTTCACGACAGTGACAGCCTTTTCCCATGGGGATCTGCCCCAGCCTCCTTGCGACGGTTGCCACTGTGTTGGCTTCCTACGACACAGCTCCTCCTGGGTCTCCAGCTGCTGGGTTTATTTCATATTGTCTATAGGCGTGGCTAACTTTGAGCAGCTGTCTGTTCTCCGTGCGCTCTTCTGTCCTCCTTCTGGGATGATTCCCCTCCCCACCTAGCCTCTTGCGCCGGGGACTTCTCAGATCATGGCGCATCTGCAGCTCGTCTCAGTCCAGATTCTTTTCTTGCCGGGAGGAGAAACGAACAGAAGGTATTTCACCAAAAAAGCAAGAAGATGGAGGAAGAGGGACGGAATATCTTGAGGAAAGGGACTCACCTAGGGGCTAGGAAAGAGTACGGGACCGGGTGGCTCTTTCTCAGCTTCTCTGTCTCAGTGGCTCATGGACTGCTCGCCACTGAGGACTGCCTCGGAGCATCTGCTGAACTGTCCTACCTGTGGGCCACCATCTCTCCCGAGGCAAGCTTTCTCCGTTTCTCTTAAAACTTTCAGTTTAACTGCCTTCAGTTCAAGGCACCCAGGGAGATTTTGTCCAAATGGCTGGACCCCAAAGCGGAACTCTTACACGCCTCCCTCAGCTCTGGTCAGGGGAATGGTGTTATTTATCTATCGCAGACGCATCTGTTGGGGAAGCCGTCCTCGTGCAGAATAGATTTCTTTGCAAAATACGCCCTAACATGTGCTTTACAAAGTGGGCCCTTTCGCAAAGCTGTGTTCTGGGCTTAAAATATCATATCTGCCAAAATGGAATTTCCCTTTAACCGAGCTCTCCTTGTCTACCTTTCCCATTTGTACAAAAAGAAAATCGGCGAGAAAACTTTATAATTACCGTATTCGCGATTCAATGTCTCAGTATTTGTCACCCATCTCGATCCGTAATCCCTTGTTAGTTAAGCACTCCATCCCAGAATTCTTTGAAAATGTCACATAGATTTATCTTTTCCCTGCAGTTTTACAACATTAATATAATCCATGTTTTGGGGATTTTTTTGTTTGTTTGTTTGCATAACATCTCCTTTCAATTATTACACTTAGTTCCTAGCTACATTTTCCTGTTTCGTTCCTAGGTGGAGCCTTAACCCCCAACGTGATTGTATTAGGGGGCGGGCCTTTGGGAGGTAAAAGGTCATGAGAGGGGAGGCCTGTCATGGGATTGGACCCCTTTTTAAGAAGACACTGAGACACCAGAGCGCTCTCTCTGCCATCTGAGGACACAGTGAGAAGGTGGCCATTTACAAGGCGTGCAGAGAGTCCTCGCCAGAAACCTAATGGGCCAGCACCTTGACCTTGGACTTTGCAGCCTCCAAAACTATGAGAAAGAAATGCCTGTTGTTTCAGCTAGCTAGCCAATCTCTCACATTCTGTTACAATAGCCTGAGCTGATGAAGATATCTTCCTTTCAAATATCAGCTAAAATTTCTGTTCCCACCACTCGAGGCGCACATACAGGAGTTTGCCTTTGGGTACATGGAATTAAATCTTCCTCCCTCACTCTGGTGTCCGAGCAAGCTGTTCTTCTCCTATCTGGTCTTCTGATCTCACACCTGTGAATAGGATTCTTTCACCTGGAGGCCTGGCCTCTTCACATGCCTCATCACCTCTTAGCTGTCAGCTTGCATCCTTTGCCTGGAACTATTGTCCCTAAGGTATGCACGTTATTAACAAAGAAATGTTTAGCTTTTAGTAAAGCAGTATCTTTGTCTCTAGTTCGCTGTGTTTGCCATTAAAGGGGAAGCCATCGGCTGAGCTCATGTGCTGTCTCACTAAGATCTTGTTTCTGAATGGCTGCGTGCTGGCTCTTCTCTTCAGAAGCCCACCACGAGGCCCTCCGAAATCAACCACATCATCAGGACCCCCCCTCTGGAGGCAGCGAGTCTCTCCTGATTATGTGTGAGAAGCTAACGGAGGGTGGGACTTAAATAGACCAGAACCCTTGAAATATCTGGGGAAAGAGGCCAGAAGCCGGCCCTAAACCAAGCTGTCTGCAGACAATGGCAAAAAGTGAGGGCATTCATTTTGGGATGAAAATCTACTTAATTTACTTAAAACGCATTTCAACAACAATTATTCATCATGGACGGCGGAATACGGACTCAACTCTTTACAGCAAACTTGCGGAAGGTTTCGTTCTCATAGAGCCCCTGGGTCCCGGGCTCACTGTCCGCTTTCGATTAGCTGGAGTATCAGAGCGGGTATGGCCCATGGCAGCTGCTAATGCAACACATGCCCGTCATTTGCTGTTGACAGGCATTAATAAAAACCTAATTTGAGGAAATTATGAAAAACCTACTCATTATGCAATCTGGTTTGTGTTTTGGCATGTGGCAATCATTGGCTTGAGAGCCGAGAAACCTTCATTTCCAGAACTTTACGGCCTACGTTTCAACTGCAGAGCCAGCCAGGGCTGCTCACCTCTCCCCGTGTTTGATCTTCTAATTGCCTCAAGACATCCCCCAGGTCTGCTTTGTGACGCTGAGGGCCTCGGCCTGAGCGGAGGTGTGACGGACACAGGGACCTCGCGCTGCTCTCAGAAAGGGTACTTGGCTATTACAAGAAACTTAATTCTGACCTGTCTATCAAGAGCCTTCAACCCCCACCTCCACCACCCACTTTAACTTGTTCCTTATGGCCTCTCTGGACTTTGTAGTGAGCTTCGTGGAAAATTCCCCGGGTCTGGGAGAACAGTTCCCATTTGTGTCTAGTTTGCATGAAAACCAAGCTCAGAGTACGTGACTCGTAGGTACAATGGGCCTTGACTATTGCTAGGAAGTAATATGTGAAATATTTGATTTTCTAAAAATGTAAAGGGACTTGCCTATAAAGGGTACCCTATTAGATTTGAGAAGATATAAAAATGCACGTCAGAAAGGGTAAAGGAAACCTCAGAATAGTCTGGCTTCCAGCTCTCCATTAAGTATTAAACTTTAAAGAAAATAGCTGGTGATTCTGCATCTCCAAAGAGCAATTGGTTCCTCTGGCTGGCCTCTGACTGATGGCGTCATAAAAGTTTCAAGATAAACAAGGACAGCAAAGTGTAGCCTTAAGCTAGTCACATTGGATTGTTCTAGATGAAGGCTTTCCTGCTTTATCTGCCTGACCATTTCTGACTTATCAGATGCTGCTCTAGCCCTTCCTTCCTTCCTCCCTTCCTCCTTCCTTTCTCCTTCCTTCCTTCCTTCCTTTCTCCTCCCTTCCTCCTTCCTTTCTTCTTCCTTCCTTCCTTTCTCCTCCCTTCCTCCCTTCCTCCTTCCTCCCTCCTTCCTTCCTCCTTCCTTCCTTCCTTCCCCCTTCCCCTCCTTTCCCCTATCACTCTCTTTGTATCTGATTCTGATTGCTCATACATTGGCTTTTATTTCAATGAGATGTTTTTAAGTATCCATTTCAGTCTCAGGCAGCTAAGTTGGACCCAGAAAGCAGAAGGTGTTTCTCTGCTAATATTGCACAACGAGAATGATTTGCTTGTCATTTTAATTCAACAACAGGAGGTCCGGCCCACTTAGAAACCACCGAGTAAGCCAAAGAACAGGCGTTGGAAATGCTTCTGGGAGAGGTAACATTTTAAAAACTTGTGTTTATCATAAATTACTGAACACATACCACAGAATGGTAGGGTCAAGAAAGCTGAGATCACCTCAGCAGGCTATTTCATTTTTTTAGAAAAATCAGCTTTATAGAGGTATAAGTGCCATACAAAATACATTCAGTTCACGCGTCCAGTTTGATGCATTGGGAGCAATGTAAGCCATCAAGATCTATGACATTTCATTCGCTGCCCCGCCTCCCTGCCAATTTCAATCAGGTACTTTCCTAGAATTCTCTGTAAGCGGCATTATATAGCGTGTGCTCTTTTGTATCTGCTATCTTTGAGGCAGTATAATGGCTTTGAGATTCTTCCCTGTGGCTGCATGTCTCGATGGCTCATTCCTTCTGGTTGCCGAGCAGTATTGCATCGTTCAGTTAGAGCGCCATCTAATCTATCTATTCACTTGCTGGTGGACATTTGGGTTGTCCTTAGCTATCATGAATGGAACCACCACGGACATTCCTGCCCAAGTCCTCGTGTGCAACATTTTCATTGCTCTTGGGTAAATATCTAGGAGTGGAACTGCAGGGCCACATGGTAAGCATATGTTTAACTTTTTAAGAAATAGCCATCTCATTTCCAAATTGCTTTGACCATCCGGAGGAGCCTCATACATATTTCCCTGACCTTAAACATCTCCCTGCCAACCAGGGAAGACAGGATCTGTGTAGGAAGCGATCAGAGAACATTCAAATACGAAGCGTGTAATTACAACTATAATTTCAATGGCCACATCAGTAGGAGAAAGTCCATAAGGGTTGAAATGTCCTGAGGAAACTTTGCAGAAGAGACTGATCTTCATACATTTCAGCAATGTCAAAAGCATTGTAGTCTGCCCCCGGTGGGACTTGAAATTGAGTCAACTTGCATATGCATAACCTGGACTGGATTCACTTTCCCAAATTAGACTGGCCATCCCCAAAGCATACAAAAATTATTTGCATTATTCTTTCCTCTGGCATGGACCCATCTCTTATGTCTTTATCCCCATTCAACGCGTAGCGCTACAAATGCTCAAGAGGAAACACCCAATTGTGATCCATTACAAAGATGTTAACAAGTTAATAAAAAAATCTACAAATTCCTTTACGGGAAACAGTCAAACTTCAAGGCTGGGAGAGTTTGTGGGCATTGGAATTCAATAGCCCATTCAGCGCTGAAATGCGAACACTAAGGCTACTCTTTGGATAAATTCAAGCCAGATTTGGCCCGCAGCTCTCGCTGGGCAGTTCCCAGATGAGAGTAAGACTTTAGCCTGTGGTCAAGAAGTGTGGAATAACGCCTCTTTGAATTAGTTTCAAAATACTGCTGCGATGCGGGCTGACAACTTCTGATGCCAAATGCGAGAGGCAGACATAAGGGTAGTCTGTTAAGGAATCCACACTGCCACAAAAGGACACAGTTATTAATAAAAATTAAAAACCAAAAAAAGAAAACCCCAAATAAACCAGTGTCAGATGACTTAACCTAACAGCGAGACATCTGAGTTTTTTTTTTTTATCAAGGATACACGAAATTAACAATAATAAAATCAACTGAATAGTTGTTTTATAAGTTAAAACTGCATAGAGCTTTCCTCTGGAGAATTTAAATAAATATATAGCATGTTTGCCATCAAAGAAAGTAGATTACTAAAAACATAACCCCTGTGCTCTGTGTATGAAAGCGGATCTTGGCATAGTCGGATGTAAGATTACAACTAGTTCTAGGCAAATCAGACGGATGGCGGCATGCAGAAATCAGAATTTTGACGGAGGCACATGTTTTGACCTAGTACTACTGTGAATCCGTGTGGGAACAAGCACGCATGTGGTTGAGGTGTTTAGTTGATGAAATAGCATCTACCTCTTAACTTGGTTTCCTTGTGAAAAATGGCCGTCAAGGGATACAGACATTGTAGGAATAATGAAAAAGCTTGCCAGGCTGTGGTTTAAGGCTGTGGACATAAGAAGCATGCGCTAGTCCTTTGAATAACGGTGTGCGGTGCCAGAATTGATGCCTGCATCACGCCCGCGTGGCATGAAGTGACGGCAGGAAGGTCCCCGAGGGAGACTGTCCCCTACCATCTTCACGAGTCTTTGTTTTAGTTTGCTAGGGCTGCCATCACTCAGCACCACAGATGGGCACCCTTCAACAACATTGATGATCTTACAGTTTTGGAAGCTAGAAGTCTAAGATCAAGGAGTCTGCAGGACTGGTTTCTTCTGAGGTCTCTCTCCTTGGCTTAGGTGGTCCTCTCCTTGTGTTTTCTGTGTGTGTCCTGATCGCTTTGAAAGTTTCAGCTGTCATTGGTCACTTGCCCTTGCATCTGAAAGGTAGCTTGACCATGGGAAGGTAGTTATAATACTGCTGTGAATACAAAGTTCACGTTCTTTGTTTTCTGTTCCAACGCACGTTCTGAGGTATCCCCCATTCGCTCAGTCTGCCTGTCTTCTAAGCCAATGGTGTTCATCTCGACAGTAACTAGCACGTGTTAACTACTCTGAACCTCAGTCTCCCCTGTTATTAGAGAGGCAGAGAATCAGACCTTCCTCTTGGTACCTACCCCTGGGGATTACATGAAACAAGGACCTTAAGCTCAGTGTCTGGTGAATGCTGGGGTCTTTATCAATTCTGCAAAGAAGAGCAGAAGGCTGGAAGCAACTCAGACAATTTTGATTTTGAACTACCAGCCCGAATATGCCCTTCCTCGATTATCTGCTGAATCAGGAAAAATACAGTCACGTTGTTTTGCTTTGAATATCTGGGCAACTGTACCCAGGTATAAACTACTAGGCAGTTCATGATGCACATATTGAAATCATGCTTACACCTGTCAAATTAAAAGAAAACCAGACCACGGCACATCACTAAGGGTAAGGACTAAAATGCTGGTCTCACAAATAGGGGGAAGTCTGTATAGTTGAGGCACAGCTAAATCGCTCCTTCTGGTCATCTTAGCAGTAGGCACAGATGATCTTCTAACTCTTTTGAGCACAAGGGTTAGTTCCAATCAAAATATGGGTAGAAATATTCTTGTCGAGTCTGGGGCGCATTCCTGCTGTATACTGTTCATACCACCGGTTTTTCCTTCATAGTCATCCTCTGCTTGTTACTTGAGCACAGAATCCCCAAACTTTACTGGATTTACAGCTGTCAGGAAAAATAAGAATATATGTTTAGCCTCCCATTAAGCTAAGTGTGGCCACGTGACAAGCTTCTGGCCAATGAAGTAAGAGGAGAAGTGAGAGCGTGCGTTTCCCGAGAGGGTTTTTTTTAAGCAGAGACTGCGGGGCTGGGGCGGGGGCATTGTGCCATTTCTTGCTCGTTTTTCCACCCTTCTGATGAAAATGAAGACGTCATGGATAAAAATGGAGCTGCCATCTCGGACAGCAAAGCGACTTTTCAAACGAAACTCGTGTGGAAAAAGCAGGGACAGACAGAGGGATTCTCTGACTCTGGAAGAAGGAAGAGGGACGCCACATCTGCTTTGATCCGTCTAAAACAGGAGGGACCTGCTCCTTATTGCCGCCTCTGTTAAGCGGAATTTTGCGGCTGGTGAGGCACCGTGAAACCCAGCCTTAACATACTTGTCTTCCTGCAGAAGCCCTTGGAGGTTAAGTACAGACATGGCCACTCTTAGGAGAGTATGCATTGTTTTTGAAAATGGTGCCTTTCTCTCTCTTTTTTTTTAGAATATAGACAAATGGTTACAAGAAAAGGAAAATTCTACAAATTACGTGTGTCTTGGTAATTATTCTTACTGAAGGCGAGTATGAATGCTGGTATATACATGAGCAATATACATCTGTGGGAAATGAACGATTTATGGCATGAAGTTCTGAAGTTAGAAAAGAGAATGTAACCCCCGAATCCTTGTACTTACAAGCAAATGCATCTCAGTGATCAGGCGGCACCGATTTAAGTGTCAGCATTGTGCAGGGGGCACCAGGCATTGGGCGGAGTGCATGCTGAAACCGCCAGCCAGCTCACCCCGGGCAAGCAACTCAGCAGCCTTCCTGTGATAACTTTTGGTGATCTCAGGAAAACAGCTTCACCAAAAATGCTCCGAGGCAAAGAGCCACTTATCCCTTGGGATGTGCCAGGGCATGGGTGTACACACGCAGGTGCACACACATGTGTTTTAAGAAAAATGAGGACGAAGAACTGATCCATTCGAAAACTGTTAATCTTTGACTAAAGGCATTCACATATTAAAATGCAAAGTAGTCATTTGATGGTGCAGGTTAAAAATGCATATGCAACCGTGACATAATTTTATGAAAATACATCATATGGATCTGGTATTTGGCTGGGCCTAGAAAAAAGTCACAGGAAATAAAACAAAGAAAAATCAGACTCCTAATCTGTTTATGATCCTGCGGAATTTTCAGCTGAACTTATTGTAAGAGTAATGTATGCAGAAAGGTGGGGGGGGAAAGGGAAGACTGAAAGGAAAGAAAAAAAAAGTCAGTTAAGTGGAATTTAAGTTGTCAGGCTACAGTGTAGAACTCCATTACCATATCTTTCTCTCTCTTTTTTTAATAGTATTCTCTGAAAAGCACTAGATGTAATAAAGTCAATTTAAAATTTGTTCTACCAATCTTTTGCATCTGTAATTTTCCCATTAAACGTAAATGCCCATGAGGCAAGCTATTTGCATTACATTGCATTTGCAGTCTTTAAAACAAACTATAAATCCCTCCTTGTTTCATGTGATTGATGCTGTGTGTATAAATACCACCATAAACCTCAAAGGGGGCTAACGGTGACAGTAAATTAAAGTTTCCAAGTCTGGCAGCATCTCAGCTCACCAGCTCTTGATCTGAAGCAGCCTTGTTAACCCGCGTCCCATTGCCCTCCTGAACTCACCTTTCCCCCCCTCTTTCCCGCTCTGCCCCCCATTCTGATTTCCTTGGGAAACACCCTCCTGGCCACGCAAGTCACACCAGGGCAGGGCGAGGCAGTTAATTAAAGGGAGGCTGCGGCGCCGTGCTGCAGGACCGACGGCCCTGCCTTGCACAGCCCGCCCGTGTTGCAGCTCAAGAATCTGGGGCCCCTTCTCTCTGTAAACAATGGTCAACGGCAGAGATACTGATTAACTGGCAAAGACTCTGGGATGAGCCGCTGTCATGGGGACTGTCTTCTGCTCAGTGGCCTTTCCCTCAGGAAGGAGCAGGACGAAGACACAGCAGCAGCCGGAGAAGGAATGCGGGGCAGAGGGGCAAAAGGAGGAAAAAGTTGCTGGCCAGGCTTCTCAGTTTCTTCTTCGGAAATCACCTCTGTCTCCTCATTATTTAGCTCTTCGTGTGAACCCTGCATCACTGATACAATTACTTCTTTTTTTTAAAAAATAATTACTTCTTATTAAAACGCAGAGCCTGACACAGGGTTTTTACCTCTGTAGGAGGGCTTACTGGAAACATAAACAAAGCAAATGCCTCTCCCGAAACTTCAGAAGACCCTTGTCTCTGTAATTAATTGATGGGTGCAGTTGGTAAATTCTTTCCTGTCTCTCTCTTACTGCAGGAGGTTTGGGCTTGCGGACGGCTCTCTCTCGGGGTCTCCGCTGCTGATTTCATGAGTCCCTCTCCGCGTATGGGGAGCTTGACCAGCCTCACGTGGTCGCTCCCCCAAACTGCGCCAGGGCTGATTGATTCAGGGAGCATCAGGGTTTCTCACTGTTACCTCAAGCTCTACCCCAGAATAAAAGGAACATAATTGTAAAGTCCCACAGCAATTTCTTTTTCCTAGGTGTATGTTTCCTGTATGACTTCCAAATAGAAGTGTAAATTAGCAGAACCTCACAGCTCATATAGGCAAAATTCTTGGGGGAAAGGCGGATCTTGGAGCATGGGTAAATGATTTCTCCAGAAGGGACCGGGAAGACACAGAGGAAAAGCGGCTGGGCAGGGGGTAGGGAAGACAGAGGGAGGCAATGAGACAATAAAGCTAATTAATTAATTTAGGCTATTAATCTAGACCAAGTGTCCTTTGGCGATCTCCGAATCAGTGGAGCACCCCAGGCGAACACTGGCAGGGACCGTGAACTATGTTTGGAAAAGAACACATATATGACTTTCCATTTCTTCTACGCTCTTTGAATAATCCAGGTGGGAGAATCCGAGAAATATCGCGACACAAGGAAGAAAGTCTATCCCAGATTGATTTCCGGAGACTGGTTTTTGGTCCTTTTTCTTCTGAAAGGCAGTGCTGCCCAGCCGTGGTATCTGCTCCTTCTGCTGCCCAGACATCCTCCTCAAGAAGGCAGATCGTGGGGATTCATGCGTTGTCCTTACCCCTGCTTTGACCAGCCTTTCCTAGGCCAGTGGCAACGAAAGCAGAAACTCATATTCATTTGACTAAAGAGACAAGTTGTATTAACATGTCTGCAAAGGACCCTGCGGACACATCTACAGCCCACGCCAGGAAGGTAGAAGGTGGCAGACAATCATGGAGTCCCCGCCCGTGCCCGTCACCCTGCTTGGCAATTCCATTCTTCTCAGCCTTCACAATAACTGTGGGAGGCGGTCTCATGGGTCTTTGTCAATAGGGTGGGAAAATAGTGTCTAAGAAAATTGTTCTGAGTCCCCGAAATGATAAGTGACAGTGTTTTGCGGGATTGTCCTTTTTTTGGGGGAAAATTTCAATGACACTTATTCAGAAATACAAAATGTGAAATCCTTACTACAGATCCTAAGGATGTAGAGGTACGTACCAGTATCTCTGGGTTAACAACTGGGTTCCCCCCAAATTTTGTGCATATGATCTGTGAGGTTTTGTTACTTTATATTATTATTTTTAAGTCAAACATAAGACAAGAAATAATGACATTGGATCATACAGTTTTCCTTCTATTCAGGGAAAAATTATAAAGAGCATTTGAGGTACCCTAGTGAACCCTGAATCAATTCTCATTGCTGTCATTTTGGGGAGCGCTGAAAACTGGAAGATTTTATCCTTGACTTTGGAATTCTCTATGTTATTTAGGGAGACTAGATACAGACATAAGACTGAAGTGTGGAAACATTTAAAGGAGAACATACCTAATTCTTATCTGAGTTAATAATAATAACTAATGTTATCTGACATTATCAGATGGCATAAATATCTGAGGGCAGGGGTCAACTTGTAGTTCAAAGGGGAGAAGGTTGAACGCCCTTTAGCGTGTCATTGTAAGAACTGATGAATATATTTCAGCCAATATAAATTTTTTTTGGCTACCAGTTTTGCTGAATGGGTTATGCAGCAGAGTGTGTCGGAGGGGAGTGGAATAGAGCCTGGGGCCAGGGCAGAGCTGAGAGCAATTGAAAATACCACACACAAGGGAGTTGTGCCACGTACATTGGAACAAGGTGAGTGGTCCTGAGTAGGTATGACCTGAGGACACCCGTGGGGTGGAAACCAGCAAATAAAAGGTGGAAGACAGCAGAGGGGTTGACAAGACCGGAGAATAAGGTTCCTGATGAAGAACAGAGGGGTGGGAGGAGTCGCAGGTAGGCCACCGACCACATGATCACTCTGGCAACTTAAGGGGCTTCCATGGGCCGAGTGGGGACTTCGGAAAACGGGACCAGGGGGCATGCTCCCTCTAACTGGGTAGTGCTCACACTGTGCCTTTGTTTACAGGTGGAAGTAAAGGTCCTCGGTTGCCAGGTCTGAATTTTTATGAAAAACTAAAAAAAAAATGCCTATTATTATTTAAAGTCCCTCAGTACTTAAATGATGGCCGTTCCTTCACATATCAGATCCTTGTCTAAAATGCATTTTAAAAAGATGTCCAGTCCTTGGTGACATAGAGAACTCTAATTTGTTTGGCTTTATGTACTTTTTGTGTGTGTGCGCTGGCAATATAAAGTGATTTAGAAGAAAAATCCCTGCTGCTATTTTGGGGAATGTAAAAAAAAATCCTAGTTTTTCATTTTGAGAAATTTGTCAGTTTCTTTGATCTGTTTCATCACTCATTTGCTCTCAGCAGGAAGACAGATGACATATGAGGAATACAAACTGCTAAATAATGTACACAAAATAAATTTGCAGTTTTGATTCTACTATGGTTCTGAATTTTTGTGGGTTTTTTTTAAGTTCTGAATCTATGTATGCTTGAAGCTTCCACGTATTTAATCCCTATTCTATCATCTGTGGTGAAACAACTGTGTCTGTTTTGTTCGTTCCTTTCAGGCAAAATCAGAAAAATATTGCTAACAAAATGACAAGCCCAGAATCTTTGTGTGAGTCATACAAGCAAACCCTACTATTGACACAGATTTCCTAAACAGAAAAATATCACAGTGAAACTCATCCCCCAAAACAGAGAGTTGCAACAGATTCTATTGAGTAGCAGGGCGTTTGCCACACAATGGAGCACGGCTTCATGTCTGCTGAGCATCGCTGCCCTTCGACCTGTGGGATTCTGCACGGGCAGCCTACCCATGGCCAATGTCGGATGCGTGCTTCTTTGATATTGTAAAAGCTCGCATTTGTCTGGCCATTACTGTTTTCCAGGAATCAATCGGTGGCTAGGGATTAAGTGGGGAAGCCAGAGAGAGAGCAGGTGCTTCTACCTGGCGACCACGGCGGCAGTAATAATAGTGATGGCTTGCTGTGGGAAGATATGTGGCACCAGGTCCCCATGTCAGCCCCGACACATTGCAAAGACGGCCCTCCCCTCCAATCACCCTATTAATTTGGAAGTGCTTAGATCTGAAGTTCAGCCTAGGAATCTTCAGACCCTACCAATTAGAATAAGCCACCGTGTCCTCCTAAAAGTGCCACAGTGCTGTTTGGTTGAACAGATAATGATAACTTAACTTCGGAACACCTTGTCATTGGAAAAAAAAGAATTAAAATTATAACTCTTCCACAATCTTGGTGTGCGGCTTTCTAGATGGGCTGTGGTGTGCTGAATTTCAAGTGATATTCCTCTGTCACCCCATATCCCCGGGTCCCGGATAAAAATGAAATGTGCATTTCATAAGAAGATCCCGGTGAGCGGTAATAAGAAAAACTATTCAATCATAGTCAATTGGTTAAAGCTTTGGGGATGGGCTCTGGCTACTATCTTCTTCTTCTTCTTCTTTTTTTATTTTTTAATAAGGACTGCATTTAAAAAAAATTAAACTAAAATATATCTCAACCTCCTACTGGATCCAGCTGGCTAGGGACATAGGTGGAGTTAGACTTGTAGTCATAGGAAGATAATTTCCAATGGATTATTTTAGAATTAGTAGAAGCATTATCAATCATCTCAGCTGTAATAACCAGAAATTCTGGTCGATGTAGTTAGGTTCTTTTAAGCATAACCTGGGGTCATATCAAAATACATACCTGGTGCCATTGTTCCTCTGCCCCCACCAATAAAAAAAAGGGAGAAAGGAAGTACATTTTTCCATTAAATTTATAAAAAACCTGGTAACACTAGGCCTTTGCAGTATCAGGATTTCTATTCTTTTTTTTTTTTAAGATTTTATTTATTTATTTTTAGAGAGGGAAGGGAGGGAGAAAGAGAGAGAGAAACATCAATGTGCAGTTGCTGGGGGCCATGGCCTGCAACCCAGGCATGTGCCCTGACTGGGAATCGAACCTGCAATGCTTTGGTTCGCAGCCCGCGCTCAATCCACTGAGCTACGCCAGCCAGGGCAGGATTTCTATTCTTAAAACAGGAATTGCCCAAAGGATGTTTTAATTTTTTGAAAGAAATTGAAAGAAATATATAATTGCATATTTCTAATTTTTTGAGATAGGCCTTTGAATTACCTTTAGTTTTTGGAAAGTGTTTTGTTAATAAGGACTTATATTATGCTGCATGTAAATAAGTCAGTCTTTGAAAGCAACAAAATTGCCCTCAGAGTGGCCAACCACATTCCCCACTGGCATGCCAAAAAATGAAACATCTCCCCAAAATTTGAAATCTAGGAAAACAAAACACAGATCTGTTTTTGTCAAAACCTAGTATAAAGATTCCCTCCCCCTCCCCCCTTTTTATGTACCAGGAAACCTTTTCTACTACCCGTAGTACAGCTAGCCCATTTGGCCACTCCGAAATTGTTGGGATCTTTCATTCTTTCAAACTCACTGTACAAAGAATTTCACTTTGTCTCAGCTCATCAGAAGCAGGTGCCGCTGAATAGATTGGGGAAAAAAAATCAATGGCGCCAGAAAAGTCCAACATCAAAAAAAAAAAAAAAACCCCGCTTAAAACAATAGTTGTTTAGAGAGACTTCTGCGGATCCCAGTGCTCTGGAAACTTCTCCTGGGTTGTGAACAATCGAAGATTCATTCGAGCTCTCTGCACACTGGGAAATGAAGACCCAGAAGCTCATTATCATGTCTATTAAAAAGCAGAAACTGGGGTACATCTAAGAAAAGATGTATTACTTTTTAAACCTCACTGCAAACTGCAGACCAAGAGGGACTTGAACTATATAAAAATACCCTCAGTAGTAGGGAGTGCAGAGGGGGTGGGGTGGAGGGTAGTTCTCCCCAACAGCGGGAAAATAGAAGCCACGGAGTTCCACTGTGGCCGTGGCTTTGGAGAGGGGGCTCTCTCCGATTTCCTGGAAAAGGGATTTCTGATGTCCAACTTGGGTTTGATCAGGGGGCTGGATGCCACCGCTCTACTAACTTCAGGGACCACACTCTAGGGGAGGCAAGGGAGGGTTTGATAAGCAATGACCAGTTAAATTCTAGTTAACCCCAATTATAAACCTTCACCTTGGCTAATTGGATTAATTTGTCAGCAGGCAATATACTTATAAAGTGTCCTGGAGCCAACTTTGTACCACTTTATGACGAGATAAAAATCATTATTGGGGCATGCCTCATTTCTTAAGAGTGGATCTATAACCAATTTCTGCAGAGGTAGAACAAAGTTGAATTTGACTATAAAGTTGGAAGAGTCATTTATTACAACTATTCTCTCTGCAGACCGAAAAGAATATGCCCAATAAGCAAATTTTTCTCTCAATTAAAAGCTTTCCAAACGCACGGTTTAATGAAATCTTAATTAAAGTCAATGGAAAGTCATGTTCAGGAAAAAAAAATTAAAGGTACGCAAATGTGTTCTTTTATTTCCCTCCTGACTGATCTGAGCGTCCTGTTTCTGACTCTTTCTGTGCATGTGTGTGTGTGTTTGGGTTTTGTGCATGGAAAAGACACAACCCTAAAAAAACCTGTTGTGTTCATGTGGCAAACCCAAAGTGGCTACTTGGTCATTAAAAAGGTAAACACGTGACCACACTGTTTGCAGCAGCTCACAAAGCCCGGGAGCTCAATTTGCTGGTGGGGCTGTGGGACTCAATGGTTAATATTAACTCTGCGATTTTATGTTTCTAGTCTTGTTAGGGGGTCTGCGAACGAGCCCAGTTTGAGTGAAATGGAACAATGCTGATCGTGGGTATTCCCCTTCGGTGGAAATAAAATCTCCCAAAGTGGTCCCAGTTGGAGCGCAGAGAGAATCTGTTATACTTGAAAATGTGTTAGTGAGGCTACAAAATCTTGTGGTTTAGAACCGGGTAAAGGGCAAATAGCTATTGTTAGTTAGCACTGTGCCTCTTGGGAGAACCATCACCCTGTCCCCCTAGATGGACACAGGGCTACGAGTGTGATGGACAAGCTTGGAAGGACAAAGGGAAGTGCATGGCATGTTCTGCTTTTATCTATTCCACAGAAGGAGGTTTGGGAAATCAGCTATTCCGCGGACATTCTTGGAGAATACATGTAGATTGCATTTACTCAATCAACCTTTCCCTCCCTTCTTTCTTTTGCAACGAAGGCACTAAGGGTAGTACCTTCAGGTTCTCTGCCTGTGCAGACAAAGCAATTCGTAGGAAGGAGGCAGTAAAGATGATGTGATTATGAAAATGGATGGCAATACCCCATGCTGAGTGGTGTGTGTGGTGTGTGTGGTGCGGTGTGTGTGTGTGTGTGTGTGTGTGTGTGTGAGTGTGATCCACCTAGGACAGGGGCCTGCTTGTTGCTTCTATGCAACCCCGGCCAGACCTCGGCACCTGTTGACGAAGGAGAAGAAAGCAAGCCAAGCGTCGGGATCAAGGCGCAATAACGCCTGTTGACGATAAATTATCAAAACAATAATCATGTTTAGCCAATCCCTTTGTGTAAAACTGTTATTACGATTCCAGTGCCAGCTGTCTGAAACTTTAATTTAAGTGCTTGCTGGAGGCGAGACATTTGGAATGCTAGTTGAGAATGTTTTATAGCTCAAGCAATATGTTTTAGCAACTTCAAATACTGTGGCGATGCTTTCAATGGCGACTATAATTTGTACGTGGGGGGCTCCGGGGTGACTTCTGCTCTCCCAGGGGAGTGTCTGCTGTATCTCAGTGCAGACACTTCTGGACTCTCTGGAGCAGCCTATCCCTGGGGGGCGTGGGGGGCTCAGAGCTACACCTACCTGCCCACAGGTCAGTACCACAGGTGGTTAAATTTGGGGAGGTTACTTCAAGTTGCTGTACAGTGGAAGAGTCCCCGGACTCTGAAATGTTCCATGGAAAGTAGGGTGCTAGAGAGACCACGGTTTAGTGCTAGGGGCCTGGTAACTGTGACTCTGTCCTTAATCATCGCCCTTGCCCTTGACCCCAGACTTCGAACAAGAAGGCCGGATGAGGTCCTGTCAGGTTGTCGTTAGCACATACTCGTGTTTCCCTAATAATGGATCGGCGTCAGGTGGGCCTGCTCAGAATGAAACACGATTCTACTTTGAACAGAGTGGGCCCCAACATGTGTCCCATCTACAGGAACTTTTTCAATTGTCCTTATCGGGCATAAATAAACGGTGCACACTAGGGGTTCGGGGAAGATGTTGGCAACTTGAGATTAGATGTGGATTTCTTATTTTATAGTGGAGTATTAGTAAGGCAGTACAATTGCGGAGATGCCCATCAGCTCATAGGAACATTATGTTACTTTAGAGTTTACAAACACATTTGCAGCCATCACCTCATTATCAAAACAGCCTCTCCGTCAGGATGAAATCTCCTTTTGCAGTGGACAGACCCGATATCGAGACCTGAGCTGATCCACTACATCATGTGTCTCCGAGGACTCAGGGCCAACGCTGGGCCTTCTGAGTCAACCAATAACCCATGCAAATGGAGCCTTTAGCAATTCTTTTTGTATTCACTGGGTCATCAAAAGTATTTTCCAGTGAAGACTTTACCTCTCATTTACTGGCAGTGCACCAGCCAGTGAATATAGGTTCTAAATCCAATGTCTACGCTACCAGAAAAAAAATCGTCCAACCAGGGACCCCTAATTTCTAATAGCTATTTTGAGCGTAGACCAGGTACTTAATAAGCCTTGGGAATAACTTGACACCTAAAATACAAACCACACTGCATGTTTTCCTACCCTAGAGAAAGTCTAATTTAAGTCTTAAAAACGTCTCTGGAGATCCTACAAGATAGAGTGGGGAGGGAGAGCATCCCAAGGCCATGGCCGATGTGGGCTGGGTAAACACTGCTCTGGCGAGAGTCGCTGCCAGGCTGATCGACTCAGGCAAGGGCGACTGTCTTCCGAATTCTCCTACTAGGAGACCCGCACACACGGACTGATCCTCTGTGTGGCAGATGCATTCTGGGAAAAGTCATGTATCAGCATGCCCTAGCATAGTGCCGGGCACTGGGATATTTAGTAAATATTAGATTTATGAATTGATATCAATATACTTCATTTTATTGGAACTGGGGAGGCATACAGAATTCTAGAGGAGGTGTTATACAAAGCTGTAAGTCCAGCTCTCTCCTCCAAACATTGGTTTTGTAATTCTGGACGCCTCCAGGAGGGCCCATGGCCAAAGTGGTACTGCAGCTGTGGCCGGTGGGCTGATCGGAATACGAGTGGCAGGTGACAAACGGGGGCATGCAAGGCTTAGAGTGGGACAGTGCAGTTTCTGGGGTGTACTCGTCACCCAGTTCCCTCCTGCGTAACTGTCCTCTGGCCTAGAAGCCTACGGTGTCCCCTACGTGGCTCACGGCTAAGCATCCTAAGGATGCTGTTATTGAGCAGAGAACGCTCAGACCTTGTCAGGAGGAGTTCTGTAACTACCTGCTCCTCCTTCACT
This sequence comes from Tonatia bakeri, assembly GCA_004024845.1. Classification (NCBI taxonomy): domain Eukaryota; kingdom Metazoa; phylum Chordata; class Mammalia; order Chiroptera; family Phyllostomidae; genus Tonatia; species Tonatia bakeri. The sequence continues at coordinate 65,982 of PVIA01001728.1, read as the reverse complement.
GACCTCATCATACGATGCCGTTGCATTGGAACAACACACTTGTGAATGTTTCCCCAGACTATAAGGCCCCTGAGGTCAAATCCCCCGCCGCTGCCCATCCAGCAGCTAGTGCGCCGCCTGGCACAAGCAGACTCTCAAGAAACGCACACTGATCTAAACAGCACCAAGTAACCTAAGAAACAGGCTGGGATGAATATAAGGCCCTACCTATCGCCTGCTCGGTGCTCTGGGACGGCCAGTAGCCTTGTGCCTTCACCAGGCCAAGTTCATTCCGTTTGGAGTGATGTGGGCTTTCTCTCCGAACCCCACCGTCAGCCCCTTTGAAACCTTAAGGGAAAACTGCTTGTCCTCAGTGGCTGGGAGTCTCTATGCATTTCTGCTCTGGAACATCGCCAAGTTTTAGGGGTAGGAGATTTCTTCTACTGGAGGAACTTTTCAAGTCTGACCAAAGTGGATTGGCCTTGAATAGGACTCGGCAGCTCTAGACATGGGGTGGAGGGCAGTTTTTTGAGAACCTTCTTCTCTAGGTAAGAAAAATAATGCAAGACCTAATTGAAAGGGCGCCTCTTGGCCTGTGCTAATATGCTAGAGAAACAAAGCGGCTATTTTTTAAAACAATTTTTACTCAGAACACACCCGCACACATGGATGCACACATCTCAAAAGGATAAAAGATGATTTTGGAATAAAAAACATTTCTGTCTCCATTATATTTTAGCAGCAAATGGAATTCAAGTGCATTTTTCCTCCTTCCTTTACTTTCACATAATGCATTAAATAAGTCAGCGATGTTTCTCAGACAGAGGCAGAAATTGCATTCCTGTAACTGAGGTCAAAACCACATCGGAGAGTTGTGATTCTTGTATTGATTTACATCATTTCTTTATTCACTTCTTTTTTGTTTATTTCTTTTCTTTCTTGACCCGGAGGAGAGGCCACCGACTAACAAAAGCTCCCGTATCAATGAAGCTGTGGATGGATAATACCGACCTACATTAGCAAGTGGGGAACCCTATCTCTACCTCTATTGCCGAGTAAAAAAATTGTAGCGAAAAAAAAAAAGAGGTTATCAGTCATACAATTTGTGTTCTCTTGTGATGCAGATGAAATGGTTATAACTTCATTGGACTCCAATCTCCTTGACATCTGTCGAAAGGCTGGGGTCACTTTCTTCCATTAGCAAGGGTCTCCCTTTCGACAATGCCCTCCATGCCCATATTCATGTCAGATATGATTGTCTACTGCTTGTCAATCTTCTCTGTTAATGGGATCAACAAGTGGTGAAACTAGGCATCTTTCTTTTCTGCAAGTTGCCAGGAGAAAACGCCGGCTCTTTTCAGGGACGAGAGAGCGGAAGTTGAAAGGGACAGAGAGCGCCTGGACTCTCCTTGTATTTTAATGTTCGCTTTCATTTGGTTTCCAGTCCAGACGCTTCCCATTACGCCAGCCTCTAAGACACAGAATTGCTTTGTGACGAAAATGCTGCGAAGGACCTGACCTCAGGGGCTCTGTTTCTGGGTGTGATCTTTCTCATGCCAAACCGCTCTGGTGGTAGACAATGAAAACTTTCGAATGTGTGAACTGGGGTGGGCACTGCCTGAATGTAACTCGACTTGGGAAAAGATAAGTAAATTTCTGTGTTTGGTGTCCGTGCAAAGGAGGGTCTCGTTAGGACAGATCTGGCCCATTGCCCCACCTCAGCTACTCGGCACCTCTGGGGACTTCGAACCTATTTGTGGTGCATCTTCGGTAGACTTCAGAATGCTATGGAGAAGGGATGGGAGTGTAAGTTCTTAATCTATACTTCGGACTGCTTCAAATTCTTATTGACGTGTGATTGATCCTGGATTTTTTTTTTTTTCAGAGAGGACAGGGGTCTGCTTGTAAAACAGCTGTCCCATCCCTTGGTGTGTGGGATCAAACTCCCTCGAGTTTGCTTTCGAACGTTTATTCTCCCCAAAGGGCGTCTCGAATTGGAAGATGTCATTGGATAGCCACAAAATCAATAGCACATGACAAAGGCTGTGGTTAGAGGAGGAAACCCACATGTCCAGGACGCGTCTGGAGACAGAATGCCAGGCCACAACCACGACAGCCCCATGGGTGCTCCCTGCCCAGAACGTCTCTCCCTGTGTCACGTCCCCACGTGTTACGGATGCTCTCTGTGCTTTTCCCCCTTTAAACATAAAAGCTGAGTTCAAGTGGCCACAGGATCCTTCTCTAAACAGTTCCAGTGAGTAACTATACAACTTCAGCATTGTGTAAGAATGCTGATTGGATTTCTAGGTTCATTCTAATGTGTTCCCAGTTGCCTTTCTATCTCCAGTTCATAAAACCAGTGGTAAGAAAGGAATAAAACAGTGATGACCTTGATATTGAAATGCTGTGTAGTATATTTATCATTATGTATTAAATACCTTCTATGCATGTTACATATACATTTAGCATACACATATATGTTTATAACTATATATATATACACATACTTTTATTTACTGTGCTGGAATATACTTAACAGAATTTCTAATATATGTAATGAAATATACATATACTTTCATATTAAGTGTGTTCCATAGTATGTTAGACATGCTGAAGCCAGGCAGAGCTTACCCCGGAGATGGGCTGCGTGCTGGCTGCTGGGTGCCTTGCGTTCCCACAAGTGACAGCCCCCTACCACAATCCCCCTCGGTCCAAGCACATCTCTTCCATGTTAAAATGATCCTGCCACTTTTGTTTGATCGAATTTGTGCACCGCCAAATCATGCTCCCTTTCTCCCACTCTGATGTCTGTGCCAAGTCCCGTCTCTGAGGCAAAGCAGAAATAACACCTCTCACGAGCACTCTCCCCCGGCGGTGAAACACGGGGCGTCCTCGCTCCCTATCTGCAGAGCGGGCTCGGAAAACATCCCTTTCTGGATTTCCTGCCTTTCTCATTCTATTTTCTCCTGGAATCTGTTTGCAAAACACTTTATGGAATTGGCAAGTTATTTGCACTGCTTTCGCGTCGCAGTCTTCCTAATTCAATTGCAATTATTTGTAAACAGCCGCCATAACTCTTCCTTGGCTAATGTCTGCAGACTGTTTACTAAACAATAAACTTAATCATGCATTCATTGTTGCAAATGTCTCCAAATGGCTTCAGAGGAGAGCTGACTTGACATTTTTGCCTATTTGCAAAGCCATGAAGGATGTTTTCTGAATAGACACCAAGTTCTATAACATTCAGTCATTCTATTTGCTGTGCCTCGTCAGATTAGTTGCAAATGGGCATGGTCTCTTTTCTGGGTCAGCACACACCGTGAGATGGAAAGGGACTGGGCTGCAGGTGAGGCATCGGGAGGGGTGAATAGAGAGACAGTAGGATAGCATGGCATAGGCGACGGTCAGGTTCTGTAAAAATCACATGTGGATTCACTTAGCACAGTCACCAAGTGTCTGCTACTGTTCAGTCTGTGCGTGAAAGGCATCTGATTGGGTGTGAGGATGAGAGGGAGAGGAAAGACCACAGAAGCTTCTAATTCACAAACTGAGAGGCCTGAAGGACTCATAATGATGTGAGTAACAACAGACCAGTCAGGGAGAGGAACCGATCTGGGGAGGAAGGTGAGGAACATGGCTCAGAACATCTTGGTTTGAGCCCAGGCTGGTGTGGCTCAGTGGATTGAGCACTGGCCTGAGAACCAAAGGGTCGCTGGTTCGATTCCCAGTCAGGGCACATGCCTGGGTTGTAGGCTGGGTCCCCAGTAGGGGGTGCGTGAGAGGCAACTACACATTGCTGTTTCTCTCCCCCCTCTGTCTCCTTCCTGTCCCCTCTCTCTAAAAGTAAATAAATAAAATCTTTAAAAAAGAGAATATCTTGGTTTGAGCCAGCAACAGCGTGCTTGGTGGAAGAGTTGATCAACAGCTGATCAACAGTCCCTAGCAGGTAGTTTGAAGTGGAGAGTGAGAATGTCAGTCTGGGGTTCCTCGTGGAAGGAGGGTAAGGAGGATGGGCCCACTCTGGGAGGGAGGGTGGAGAGTAGCATTACAGAACAACAAGGGGGGGCCTGGGACGATATACTATTACCAAAAGGAACCACCCAGGTTCGTTATGTCTGCTGCCAGAGGAAAGAAGTCTCTCAATGCCTGAGATTCGTGAAAAGGAAAGGAATTTATTATTCATTTGAAATAACACAAACTAAAGTTCCCCACAAATGCACACAGTCCTCCCAGCACCCTCCATGTGGCAAAAGGGAACACTTCCAAAGCCTAGTGGTCCTGACTCTCACCCAAGCCTCATGGTCCCAACCAAGACACCAAAGCCGCGTGGTCCTAAACAGACGCGTGGTCCCAAAAAGAGAGACGCCCAATGGCTCCTGTGCCTCCATTTAAATCTCAGCGCCAATCTGCCTCTGCAGCCCCATTTCCGGCTCCTCTCACAATTGGCCACAGCTGCCAGCGTTCTGGGCAGGTGTGGCCCTGTGGTGTGGAGCCGATTATCTCCAAGCTCTTCAGGACCCTGTTACAAATCCCTATTTGGGGCTCCCCTCTTGGCTGCACCCTGTTACAGTAGGATGGGGAGCCCTTCGTGGGGGACATAGAAGAGAATGGTGCAAAGAGGCCCCAGTTGTTCCAAGGTCATGGAAATGAGGAGAGGCTTTTGAGAAGTCTGGGTAGCTTTAGACCAGGTCTCTCTGCTTCCCTATCTCTCTGCCCACTGAGGCTCCTCCCCGCAGAGCTAGAGTCAGTCTTTGGAAATATCGTTTATGCCAGTCTTTTGCTCAGAGTGAAAGCCAAAGTCCTCTCCACGGCTTGAAGATTCTACCTGATCTGGGCCCTGGCTGGGCTTCAAGTTCACCTTGCCCTTCACCACCATTCACTCGCTCTATGCCGGGGTCCTGTTTCTCAAATCAATGTAATACCTCAGGGCCTTCGCGTGTTCTGCTTCCCATAGGTGGTACCTCCTTTCCCCCAAATCTGCATAACTGGCGTCTTCACTTCTTAAAGTGTCTGCTCACGTCACCTTTCCAGGAGAACTTCCCTATCAAAAACGCTCCCCCTCCCCTTCAGCACTCCCTGTCCCTTGCTCTGCTTTATTTCCTCCCGCGCCATTGTCTGACTGACCACATTCGCTTGTTTATGTGTTTATTGCATCCGTCTAATCCAGTGTAAGGCCCATGAAAACTGCCACTTTGCCCGTGGCTCTGTTCCATCTCTGCCACTTTGCAAAGCCCCCACCACGTGGTTCAGTTCAGTAAGTGTCTGTATGAGTAACACTCAGCTGAACAGAAGCTGAATGGTGCTTAGCACACTACTAAGGGTGCGGTATTGGTCCAATAAACATCCACTGAATGAATAAATAAGGAGACTGCATCTACTTACAGGCATGAGGCGGAGCCAGTGGGAGAAAGATACCATGAAAGGGTTGGGTAGGTGTCATGGGAAAGTTGGAATGTCCTCAAGTCAGCCCTGGAAGTCTAGACGTCGGGATCCTCACGTCACCAAAACCATGCCAGGGCCCTGACCGAGTGACTCTCTGTGGGGAGATAGGGCAAAAGGACCAGCCAATGAGAAGGAGTCCCAAGTCAAGGGTTATCAAGAAGCTGAATCCAGGAAATCAATGAGAGTTAGAAGGTAAAATGGGTCACCAGAACCGAAGGTCCAGGAGCAGATTGAGAAAGAACCACGGCTGGCACCAGATTCCTGGCAAGGTAGCATTCAAGCCAAGCCTGAAGCGACAGGTTGGTGGGCTGCCTTCAAAGAAACTAGTTTCCAATACATGCAGCTTTCTGATATGACGTAATGGAGAATGTATCCCAGGCCTGAAACCTCGGCTCTATAGTTTTGGCATTTAGGTAGAGAGAAACACACAGCATGGATATATTGTATGTCCCAGCTTGAAACCCTATGCATTCGGCCCCAGACGCAAACCCATACCCAGTGCAACCAATTCTGACTCAGCACGGGTGTCTGACTGCCATAGATAAGGCTACATCAGGAGACACTCTGCAAAGCTTGAGTCCCGATTGGCCAGCTCTGCAAAGGCCTCATCTGGGAAACCCACTGTCAGGGTTCCCAAAGCATTCCACTGCAATCAGGTCTTTTCCTCTTGTAAAACCGGCCACAAAATACAACTTACAGACCACTCTACCAAACCAGCCAGAAAGCACAACTCCTCTCGGCTTTCTAAGAATGCTTGTTCTATAATAAAAACCATAAACCCCTAGCTTCCCGTGCGAGTGCCGGTTGTCCAAGAAACAGCACTTCCTCCTACCAGAGACAGCCAGCATCCTCCCTCCTGCCACAGCGACCAGCACAACCTCGCGGCCGCACACCCGCCACGCGAACACCCCCTTCGGTCTTCACCGGTCCCCAACTTGGGGTGCACACTTCTGCTCTGACACCGTGAAAGTGAATAACCAGAGGTCATGTAAAAATGCGACACTTACTTGAATCAATGTTTTCTTGAGGCTTTTGAAAGGTGCAGCAGGCATAAAATTTAATATTGATTGTTGGGGTACAGTCCATCCCCCCTTCAGAGTCGTCTCGGAATGGCAAGGCGTTTGTTGGGGTCTGCACAGGCCACGTCGACGGGACATGCATGAGTCTCGGGCCCGCTCAGCGAGGCTGAGCTTGCTTTTTTTCTGTCCACTCCTCTCATTGTTTCTCCCCTCCTTAAATGTCTGAGTTCCTGCCGGCCCCTTCTGCTTGCTCCTCTTAGCTCCTGTTCTAATTTCAGCTGTCATTTCCCCCGCTCTCCCGAGTGCTCTGAGCTCCTGCTCTAATTTTTCATGTCTTCTCCCAGGGCTGCCCTCCTTTCTGTCTCTCTGACCCTCTCCCATTCGCCTTGCCTCTCGCTCTGACTCCTACTCTCGCCATTGGAGGCTTCGCCTCGGCTCGTGCCCCAGCTGCCACCTGCTACCTGCTGTCTAAGGCGGCCGGCGATGGGATGTCCAGTCTGCTCCGTGGACACTCCAGATGCACAGAAATAAAAGCGGAGTTTCTTCCGCATTCTTCTAAAGCCAAATGTGAACCCCATCTCCCCCAAATGCTTCCTCCCCATCCCTCTTTCCACATTCTATTTGCGTGTGGAGCAATCTAAGGAAATCTCTTTTCATATCCCTTAGTTGATGAGCGTGACATGCAGGGAACTGATCTGAGGACTTGTGTGCCAGTGCCATTCTGGCCCAGTATTATTTTCTAAAGATGTTTAGGTGGATTTCCAATGAGTATCCAGGAAAGTATGAGCCCAGATCTGCGGGGATCTCGTCATTCATTCCAACAACACTTCAGTGAATAAGTAACCAACGCGAAGGCCATGTCTTATAAGAGACATTTTCCCAGGGTCTCTCTCCCCAACCAGTTGCATGTAGAAATGATTGCCCTCTCATTAATCGCATGTGAAATGACTTACATTATTCTCAAACTACTTCACCGTGTGGGCAAATGATCCTGGTAGAATGCATACTGGTGGACTGGAATGAAAGAAATTCTTAAAGAAATGTGGGAAGGCATTCCTGGTTGCCTGGGGCATCCAGACTCTGTCAGTCGAGGTGGGTGGGGGGTTCTGTCGACCAGTTTGTTCCTAAGAGCAAAACAGTGTCCTTATATGCAATTCTCCCAGCTTCGGGGGTCTGAATAGTTGCACGTTAATGAACGCATTTGTGCCCATATTAAAGATTACAGCCTTTATCAGAAGACATTTTAATTTCTAGGTTATTATCCAAGGGCAAGGGCATCTTCTAGACCTACCCAGAATTTTCCCTTCCCTGGCTGGCAAATTCCAATAGCTCGGTCAACCATCTGGCTCTTACCAGGAGACTGGTCTCTTGTAATGCAACTGGCCAGTTGTTTTGGCCTTCCTGTCGGAAACGTAACATTTTGCGTGTGCTGGGAGGCTGTACATGCATAAAAGAGGAGAACCCTCATCTGGAGAAGGTCAGAGTTTAAGACTGTACATTACTGGTTCTTCTTCATTCAGGGATTCGTTGACAATCTCTCTGGAACTAATTTCCAAGGGCTTTAAGAAGTTGCAAATGACACGATTATCTTGGCTCTGGATTCTTATTATTATCTTTACAGATGGCAAGTGAGACTTAGGGGTTATGACATTCAACCCACATGGACTCAGCGAACTTTCTCAGTGTCCACTCTATGCCCAGCGCCTCGCTGATGGCCGCAGGGGTCATGAAGATGACTGGGCCCCCAGTTCCTTCTAGCTAAAGGTCATGTCAAGGGTCAACTAAAAAGCCTTAGCCTCATCTGAAAAATCTTAATCCCAAATAGCCTCATCCACACAAAAACCGTAGCATTAAACCTCTCTAGGGCATCTGGCTTCTAAGAAAATGAGCACAAAACACACGAATAAAAGGCTATGTTCCCTTTTTCGCTCACTACGCTCAATAATACACAGAGTATGTACACACTTCTCAAATACAGGGTAGAGAGGAAAAGAGGGAATGCATATTTAGCCCCATGTAAGTTTCTGGTTCTTCCCTGCTTCTAATTAAGTTATTTTCCTTTGCTAACAGTCTCCAGATTTTTTTTTCCATGAGAATGAGCAGAAAGACAAAAACACGGGGGAGGGGGAAGACCCATAGCTCCGCTGAGAAACAGGAAGTTATGTGAAAACTTGTTTGCCCTTTCTGCTGCGAAGAAGCTTGCTGCCCCCCCCCACCTTCTGCTGTGTAAACCACCTACCGAAGTGGCAGAGGCCAGCGTGGGAAAAGAAGGGGCGCCCTGGGCCCTGGAGTGACAACAAAAGTCACTTCAAACCACTGACACTGCCGAGTCATTCCGAGTTGCTTGCTCGCTTCTTCCTCTTTGAGTTTTTCACTTTTTTCCTTCCCATCCCCCATCTCTCTCTCTCTCTCTCTCTCTCTCTCTCTCTCTCTCTCTCTCTCTCGTTCTTTTTTTGTTGAATGCCAAACCAGGATGAGCCTATTAAATACGCCGATCTTTTCAAACACAGCCTAGTGACCTCAGCTGAGCCACGACTGAAACAATCTTCTGTTGGGCTGCTATTAAATGCTTCAGTTGCTGGTTTCTCTCTTCGAGGTATCTGTGCCTCTGTGAGTTAAGAAGGAACTAGGCTATAACACGAGGGTTGTTTAAGCGGCCCTTTCCACTATCATGGGGTTTCAGAGGGAGGCCAGTGGGGCCTTGGGGTTGCTGAAGAGGGGGCTCCAGCAGCATCCAAGTTGGGGCTAAAGTTATGATACATTTTGGAGAAAGGGCTCTTGCGAAAAACAAATTTGTCAATAATATTATGACAACAGCTTGGGTATTTGTACCTAAGAATGTGGTCAGTCCCTAAGGTGTGAGAAAGAGGCTGGAGTGGACAAGCTAAGACCCAGCCTCTGATCAGAGGTGGAGGTGGAGGCGGGAGTTCATGGTGGCTTGTTTCCAGTTCAGGCCCCTTGAGGAGAGGATGCTGTGTGGTTCATTAAAAACTAGAGTGCAAAAGTGTTCGGTGCCAGACCATGGATTCTGTTTTTGACTGCGGTGCCCGTGGAATATCCAGGCCCATTGGAAACACCGGGTAACAGTTCAGGGGCAGCTATGTTGGAGACCATTCCCGTTTAAGTGTTGATGTTCTGTGTGTGGATGGGTTTATCCGGTTCTTGTTCATTGGTGTTTGCTTGCTTTTATCCATCCTCTCGCCACCTTCACTCATACATGTGTGACGAGGGCAGCAGATGGGACAGGCAAGGGCCGATGAAGTGAACTAAGAAAATTTTGGAGGTAAACAATGATAATATTTTCTTCGGATCATTTGCCTATTCCTGTATTCAAGCTTAGTGACTTTCTACTGGATTCTGTGGATGAAGTTTATTTCTGTGGTGGTGTCATAGACACAGAAAATTCTGAAAAAAAAAAAAAAAAAAGAACTGACATCTCTCTGGGCCATTGTAGTCATTCGCTCTCTGCACAAGCATGTATTAGGCTTTTGGGTGTCACATGGCAGCTGCTGGCCTTGACCCTGGATCCGGCAATGAGCAAGGCGGTCCCCGTCCTTGTAGAGTGTATGTTCTCGCAGAGGAGAACTTGGTCGACACACTGCCCGTGTCTAGGAGCCTTTGTAATATGACTAATATATTTTCCACTGCCGTTTACAACTCCATTTCATACAAAGGGGACTATGATGTGTGGTGGAGGGTATTTTATTACAGGAAATCACTCTTTTCCCTCTGATTGTGATAGAGGGATTTCCATTCTTTCCACTTCAGTCAAGATCAATCTCATCTATTTATCACAGGACTCAAAGAAAGGCCAGCAAACCATACATAAGGAGATACTCACTCTTTCTTTGGTCCCCTACAGGAAGAGCTTTGTCTACTTGTTGGGCCGAGCTTGGCAAGACAAGCATCATACTGCTTTACCGACCTTATGTTCAACTCAGAGCTCGGAAGGTCAATGATTTCCTGCTGTTCAGACCTCTGGGCTGCCCGTTTCTCTTCTTCCTAGACGTTGCTTCTTCTTTAAATCTTGTGACATACCCTGGGATTCTTCCACAGGTCCCTCTTCAGTTGGAGTTGGTTCTGATCACTCACATTTGAAATAAACTCTGAAAGTGTCTAAAATTGAACACTTGCTACTCTCTCAAATCTGCTCCGGTTCCAAAATTTGCACCTCTTTCCACTAGTTGCTCAGTTGAACATCACGGCGTCTTTTTAGAAATGGTCTGCCCTGTGCAGCGCCACATTTAGTCTGTCCCGAAATCCCTTTGTAGTTGTTCTTCCAAACTGTCCATTTCCGTGCCTGTTCTCTCTCACCTGGGCCCATATTTCTGAAGACGGCTTTCCCGATGTCTACTCCAGCCTTCCTTCAGTTTGCTCTGCGTACAGAAGCTGGAGGGAGAGGGCATCTTCCAAAAGTGGATATTTACACTGAAGCATGTAACCGCCCTGCTGGAACCCTTTCTCTGCCTCCTGTTGTCCTTTGAATGACACCCCAGCTCTTCCTTGTCACCCCTGAGGTCCCGCTGCTCTGACTCTGCCCACCAGCCCAACTCCACTTCCCGCTTCCCTTGCCCTTGTCCCCGGCTCCCCCATGCAGCCCTTGCCTCAGTTTCTCCAAGGTTCTAGATCCTTCCTGCCCTGGGACCTTCTCATGCGTGATTTCCTCTTTTGGTGCTTTTCTTTCCAACGATTCTTCTTCAACCCACTCCTCTCATTTCAGTCATGTTTTGTAAGAACTTCTCTCTAAGTTCATCCTCTGATAATATATTTTCTCTATGGTAAAGGGGTTCCAGGCACTTAGCATTGCAGATGTGTTGGCATGGTAATTTTTGGATCCTCTTCTCTCCCGAGACTCTGTGCTACACCAAGATGAGACAATCTGGCGGTGCAGGTGAGATGTGGGCTCCCTCCCTCCCATCGCCAATGAGACAGATGGCTACCCAGACTTCCACCGTGAAATGGCAACAATGGGATGACCGACGCTGCCTGGACCAAGGCTGGGCTGGGTGAGCTGGCATCTCAACCCACCCCCTGACCCGGGGTTGCAGAATCCTGACCCTAAAGCACAGCTCTCCTTTGGCGCTTTGAGATGACAATGCCGGGCAAATACTTCCCTCCACTTCCGCCTCTAACTACAGACTTGTCATAGGCAGAAGGGAAGAAATCGACCAAGGTCGATGAAAACACTATTGCATTCAGAGGGGATATTTTCTATTTGTTTTAAAATTAAAGCTTCATGCAAATAGTGGGGAAAATACACCACCGGTTCTTTAGCTTAACTGTTTCCACTTTTAATAGTAAAGTCAGTACGTTAGCTGCACCAAACTGCTGGGCATCGTTCTGCCATTGCCAGGTTGTTTTATGTACGTGGAGCAACAAAAACAATATAAGGTGACAAACACAGGACGGAAATATATAAAAAAAGGGAAAAAAATCTAGCTGCGTGCTACCTCGGGCTTTAAAACTCTTCTTATACACTTCACCACCAAGTCTATTAAAGCAAAATATAGTGGAAATACAATATACTGCAATGAATGTCTTCAAACTAGCAATTTAGCGCAGAAGCTGAGGGCAGTTCTTATGCACCGACTTTTAATACCAAGACGATTTGTGGTCTCACAAAGTTCCTGCCTTAGGCAAAAGTTGTGCTGAGTTCTAATAGGTCTAGTTTGTTGGCTGTCAGAATAATGGAGGATTGGGGAGCGGAGGGGCTGGATGCTGTAAACGGCGGAGATAATTAGAAGGTGCGCTGGGAGGAGAGTGAGGCTGATTTATATGCGGTCGCAGGGGAAAGTGTTGGTGCAGGAAACTCAGGGTCGACACAGCATCGTCTGGATCCCAGGATGTTTATCTGGGGAAATTTCATGGGTCACTGGATAGGCTAGTGTGCTTTTTTGATTATAATGCTATAACTATTATGAATAAGAAGTCGGTGTTTACTGATCACCTACTATGTGCTCAGCCCTATTCACCCTATTCTTCTACGTTCTACAGAGCAGGAAATCTGGGCTTGGAAGGGTACAAGCCTTATTCAGGGTCAGGGGCCTGCAAACAGCAGTGCTGCCAGTCACCACATTGGGCTGTTTTCCTGGGGGGCAGGTTCATGTGGCCAAACAGAGTGTTTTAAATGACGCTCTTATGAGTTAATGTCTAGGTTCAATTTGCAATAACCATAGAGGCAGCTGACTACACAGACGGAGCGATCGTGAGATCACCCTGAGTGCCATCCACAGCGCAATCTCACATGCCTATGTTTTTGACGACAGTTCACAGCAGGTGTGCCTTTTTCCAGGGATTTACTTTTATTTTGTGCAATTTAGTGTGGAATCTAGACTGTCCTTTGTAGCAAAGGTATTTTTACTCCTTGCGGCACAGCTTGTTTTCCTGCCTGGGAGGACCGGCTGGCCACATCGCTGCAGCCTTCAGGTATGCTCCCCCCCAACCCCAGCCCCCAACCCACCTCCATGCGGTCACCTTGCCAGGGCAGTCACCGCCAAGGAAGGTAAAAATTCCGACGGTGCTTTCCAGTTAAGTGTGAGGACACAGGCAAGGATTCTGTGGTCGCTACGATTTGACTTTGAGTCTCCTTGTACCTTCAAGCCTAGGACACAAGATACCTCCCCACGTGGGACAGGGGCCAAAATCAGTAGCAACTTCTGCCTTGGGGAGCTCAGTGGCACATGTGGACCGAGGCTGTGTTTTGGAAATGGTAAATAGCAATTAGCATTTTCTCAGGCCACTGTGGGGCATCTGCATTCTTGCCCCAGAAAGCTACCCCCAAACTGGGGTGTGGACGCGGAAGAGGAACTGCTGTGATCCTCAGCATGGCAGCCAGAGAGCCTGGGATTACTCGTAGTGGAAGGGGCAAGTTGAGAGACGGCATTGTTCTAAGTGTCTGAAATCCTGAAGTGTCTGATTAAGGACTTATTTACCAAACATTGGATCATTCGAACAAGATGGCTTCAAGAAGGGGCCTTCCTACATCGCTTCCTCCCTAGGTAACGTCAGCTCTCCTCCCCCTAACTTCTCATTCACATTTACACAAATTAATTTCTCTGTGCATCAGCCTTTTTATTCAGTTATTTGGGAGAAGTGGCAGGTGTGGTGCAAAGGGCACTGGCTGAGAGATAAGGTGTGGATTCCAGTCCCGGCTCTGCCGTTGTTTTTATTGTACCTCTGAGGCTGGGTCTGCTCCTCTCCACAAGGGGAAGGCTCAGTCTTAGGAAAGAATTCCACAGAGATCTCACAGGTCTTTACGAAGGTCAGACGGAAGAGGGCGTTTTGGAAGTGTTTCATAGTTTGTCAAAGGTTGTTTTTGGACACCTTTGTGCCTCTTCTTGCAGGAGTTAGACCCACGTTTTACCTGAGCTATTGCTGAAGCAAGCAGCTTGACATCCCCGCTTCACGCCCTCAGGTGACCTAACCTCACCTGGGTTTCCAGGCTCAAGCTGCTACGATGACATGCTAGGGCCATGCAAGCATTACTTAGGACAACCCGTAAAGAAACTCTTGGACAATGGGGTACAGGAGCCAGAAGAAAACGACCCTATATTCTGCTCTTAGTTGAAAAATTTGGAGACCCATGTGAAGTGCTCCTCCAAAGGCCACTGCAGTGACCGACTCCAGCCTGTCTCCTTGTGTGGTCTTCTCTCCCGGCTCTGCCTATGCTGTCGTTTGGTGCTATCCCAGACTCTGCTTTCCGGGGGTCCCAACACCAGACAGGACCGCACTGCAGTGTGGGTCGTGCCTCCCCAGCTCTCTCTGTTTCAGGCTTGGAGATAATCACAGTGCTATCACCCAGATCTAGATTAATCATCACACCATGTGGCTTACCCATGGACAATGAAGTTCAAGGGAGACTCAGGATCTGACTAGTTCTGGTGCTCCAGGGCTCTGGGTGTTTCTCCCAAGCTGCAAGGAAAATACGAGCTCAGTGTTCTTACCAGAGCCCCACTCCTGCTGATGGAGAGATCACTGGGATAGAAGTGCTGAGCTCCAAGATGCTTCCGTGTAACCGCCCTCTCCCGACCCAGTGCCACTCCGTCGGCCAAGCCTTCCTCAGCCCTCACCTGGACAAGGGAAACTGCTTCCTCACTGGCTCCCAGTGCTGAGTCCCACCTTCCCAACTCTCATCTCCGCTCAGCAGTCCGAAGGATCTTTTGAACATTCCAAACAGATCACATCACACTTTTATTTCCCTCTCCGAGGTTCTTCAGCGCCTTTAGAGCCCAGTCCAATCTTTTCATCACAGACACCAACGCCTCTTCAACCTGGCCCCTGTGATTTCTGCTGACAGGGAGGCCTGTGCCTAGTCCCTTTTCTTTCTGGCTGCTGGTTAAATGTCATATCTGCAGAAAAACATTCCCTGATGATTCTATTTCTAGGGGATGTCCCCTGTCCCCATCTGTCATCAGCTATTATTCTCTCCAGCAGGGTCAGCCTCCTTTTTCACCGAAGGGCCACACGTTGAGCACTGTGAGTTTAGTGGGCCAGAGGTCTCTGTCACAACTGCTTACCTCTGCGGCTTTATGGTTACAGCAGCTGCAGACAGAACATAAGTGACTGGGAGTGGTAGTGTTCCAATAAAACTTTATTTACAAAAACAGACAGCGAGGAGATGGCACGCAACCCAGGGGCCATAGATGGCTGACCCTCGCTGTTGCTCGGCCCCTTCAGAGTCTTTGTTGGTGTTTATTGAAACTGGAAAATAGCCCCGTGCTCATTGACTTTGTTGTCTGTCCACTCTAGTTGCAAATCCCCAGAGGCAGAGATCCTGTCCCTTTTGTTGCCACTGGGACCTCAGTGCCCAGGAGGGTGGGGCATATGGCAGACAAGACAGATGTGCAGAATACACAGACCAAACATACACCCTCCCTGCTATTTTTCAACTCAGCATCTCATATATTTATAATTGGTTTCACATCGCTGATCTCAATTTTTTTAAAAAAATTCACTTTATTGTTTGATTTCATCTTCAATTTTTGATTCTTCGTTTATCTGTTTTTGCAAGTTCCAAGAGCACAGACACTATGTCTGTCATGCATGACTACGTCCCTCAGTGCCTAGCGTGGTGCACAGCACACGGACATTCAAACAAGTGGCATGTCTCAGTAGATGAATTGGTTTACTTGTTAGTTCCATGAATAAAAGGAATCACTGACCTCCCGTGTTGATAAATGTTTGTTTAAAAAACATACCCATCAGAGAATGAATGAGCGAGTGGAATGTGCCTACTGGTTCTGCATAGTCACAATAAAAAAATTCCTAAGAATTCTCCAGATTACGTGAGAATCCTGTGGGGGAAATAAGAATGCTAGCTATTTGCCACCAGGCAGACGAGTCTCTGTAGCCACGAACAGATTTGATAAGCAGACAAAGTCTCAGGTTTTTCTTTAGGTAGCCTTTAGATAAATGCCACTTGGACTGAAGGGATGACTCAGAGGCCGTGTGATGCCAAAGCCACCTGAAGGCTCAGCGTGACCTGTGAGGACATTCCCTCTTGGTCTTGTGGCTCTAGCGTCATCGGCCTCCGGGAAAATATTCCGTTGGCTCATGGCCATAACTACGTCTCTGTCTCCACAGAAACACTTAAAACTAAATCGAAGGAGGGTGAAAGTGGAGAGAGACATAATGCCTCATAATCCAGGGACCGGGGGAAGCAGAAGAGGGTAAAGGGGGGATGAATGGTGATAAAAGCAGACTTGACTCCGGGTGGTGAACACACAATACGACATACAGATGATGCAGTATGGGATTGTATCCCTGAAACCTGTGCAATTTCACTAACCAGTGTCACCCCAATAAAGTCAGCAGAAAGAAAGCCATGACAGTGTGATGATAACATGTCCCAGTTTGTGTGGGGCAAGTGTTGTTTTTGTCTTTCTTTTCCTTCCTGGGATCATTATTGATAGTATCCCTTTTCCTCCTTAAAAGTGCCTGATTGGGGCAATAAATTATCTTGTCACGGGAAGTGTAAGGAGTAAGTTACCTTCCTTTCCTGAGGACAAGCTGCACACGCTGGGGGTGCTGGGCATGTCCTGGAGTTGGGAGTGGGGACGCCGGGCTGTCTTCTCAGGCCCGCTGTGGATAATATTCCTGTTTATGGGCATCTGTGGAAGCTTTGGCAGGAATTACAGAGGCAGTTCCAGCAAAGCACGTTTAAATATCTGACTGGTTCTGGAGGAAACTCTCTGCACCTCACGTCTGTGGGAGCTCGGACTCTGCAGGTCTGAAACACCTGTCTCAGACGTTTGGCAGTTGCTGCTGCCACTAACTGGCATATGCCTCTGCACAGGTACCCCAAGTGCCTCGAGGAAAGGGGTTACACCCAGGGTCCTTCCTCCGTGCTCCCCAGGCCCTGACTTTCCAGCAGTTGTTCGGAGCGCTGGACATGAATTCCCCAGCGACCAGTGAGTTAGGAATGACCGAGGTTGATGCCAAGGGAAGTGGCCAAAACATTGGCTCTGGAAGCTTCAGTCCTGTCTCAGATATCTGCTGCCTGTACGTATTGCCTCCCTGTGCCTCAGTCTCCTCCCTTGCAAAGTGGGGGTGGTTATAGTCCCAATCTTTCAAGCTCACCGTGATGACGCAATCAGTCAGCGAATCTCCGTCAGACACTTTAAAAAGCTCCGGACATAGGGGTCCAATCATTGTTATTTTACTATCTGCTTATACCTAGTGCTCTCTAGAGAGGATTCTCCATCTTTAGGTGAAAACTGATTTCCAAAGATCTGAGAAAATGCTCACCATCCTGTGGAATCTTGTAGAGGGGCTGTGCAGTCCATCTTCTAATCGGCATGTTTGCTCTAAAGTTCACGCAAGGGTCTCTGTTGCCCTAACACTTGCCTCCTTGTATGGGATAATGCCCCCAAATACGTTGCAATTTATTCCTCTCTCTGAACTCAGGGCACAACAGAATAAATTAAATTAATTAGAGCAGATAATTATTCTAGCTAAGCATCATCTCGCATAAAACAGAGGAACTCAACAGAGCTTCTTTGTTCAAAAAAAATCCAGTTTGACTGACATGGAGGAGTCAAGTAAATATAAGGTTCGGTTCTATTTAATAGCATCTGATTGTGTTCTCTTGCTAAGTCGGATAATTAAGTAATTTCTCTGTAATTATTAGTATTAATTTTATATATCTTTTCTGGTTACCAGAATTATTATTCTTCCTTTCAGAGTGGCAATTATTGTTCACTTAATTCCATATTCTACACGGACTCCTGGTAAATGATTCTGAATCTTAAAACCATTGCGTTTGTTTAGGCTCAAAAAACACACACTCATAGAACTTCTCCGTTTCTTAGCTCATTTAGTGTGTGATTTAGTTAGGTAGTCTTATGAAATCAATGTGGCCCTATCCGAAATCTAGATGCTGTTGTTATTGTAATACACAAGTCACGAACGGCAATTATTTTTTATTGCTCTAGAATAATTTGCTTGTTTCGTGAGGGTTGTCAAGATTCTCGGAGAAGATCTTGCACAATCTTTTTGTCTCACAAACAGGCGGCCTGAAAACGTTCCGAGAGCAGCCCGGCTAACGTCCGCCGTCTGCTTTCTCACCCTCTTCATCTTCCCTTCCCTTCACTTAAAAATGCTTCTCTGTTTTTTCAGCTCTTGTTGTCTTGAACCTTATTACCCTTCGTCCTTCAAGCCAAATGTAGTGTAGAAGAAGGTTCTAGAAGGGAGAGCCAGATATGCTCATGGTGTTAAGGAAGGCGGGGATTTGAACCCGAGGCAGGTCCTGAGGATTCTTGGGGAGGGGACTGGTGCAGGAAGTTTGGAGGAATCACCTGGAAGTGACATGAGGACCTTTGAAAAAGGAACTGCTATACCCTCTAGAGAGAGGTTCAGGGGAAACAAATTCATTTTTTCAGATCCGACCTGAGAGCAGACCCAGAGCTTGGAGTGAGAGCCATCAGCGAGTAGGTGACACAGTCACCTTCCTTAACACATGCTGTTGAGCTCTTGCCATGTCTGCCCCCCCTCTCTCTGAAGGGTTCCTCTCCAGTCTTGCTGGGACAGTCCCATTCAGGGGCCCCACTATTGCTCGTCCTGCTGACGGGCCATGCTGCCCTTTCTGAGCACCCCACAAATGTCCTCTCCCTTCCTCCTTCCCCCACTTCTCCACCCAGATGCCCACTTCTCTGGACACATTGCAAGTACTCTTCCTTCCCCTCTTCTGGGCAGAGCGAGCGACCCCCTTTCTGGTTTCCACCTTTCTCCAAATGCTTGGCTCTGAAATAAGGTGTGACCCCACCAGGGGTCCTCTATGCATGTATCCGACCTAGCATTGAGCGTTCGGTACCTGAAACCGGACTGAGAACATAGTAATTTCTCAGTCGATTGTTCTGAGTGAGGCTTGCGTTTCCTGGCACATAGTTCAGGAAAAGGCAAAGGTACAGAAAGGGACCACTGTCTTTTCAGACAGCAGCTTAAAGATGTCAGAAGCCACTCAGCTGGAAAATGAGCAATCCAGACGGATGGAGTACTTCTCTTTCACTGAGTCCTTCAGGGACTCAGGTGTCCTCCGGGGTGCATTGCAAGGCTGTGACTTGGGTCGCAACCCCCTCTGAGTTCCAGCTGTCAGGAAGGCATGGGGAGGTCAGGACTCCAAGCCCTGGCCTGGAAGGGGCATGTATCACTTCTCACATTCCTTTGGGCCTACGTCAATCATAGGACCTGAAATCCTGGCCATCAGATTTCATGTTTCGTATTGAGAAATACCGGTCTATATGCAAATGTGTCAACTCTCTGATATCAACCAATCTTCCATCTTCAGTTTTTTTTTTCCTTGAAAAATTACCACCAACTTCCCTACTTAAAATGATCAGGCTTTATTTTCCTTCTGTGTGAGGAAAAGCCCGTGTACGTTCATTTCGTCGTTTAATTAGACAATCTCTGTTTGGCATAACCCAGGCCTGATTTAAATTTCTTTTCTTCCCCCTCATCTATTGTCCCCCTATGGCACTTCCCAGGAACTGTACTAGATTAGTGAATCTTTTATCTCGATCAGCTTCATCAAGCAAAGGAGGTAATTCTCTTCTGGCAGTGTTTGTGAAAATGTTTTTCCTATAGTAACTTCCTCTTATGAGTTGTTCTTTCGGGTTTGCAACCTCATGCCACTGCTGTTAGTTTTAATAAGGATGCCCGGCGTAGCCAGGCTGGGCTAAGGGACACAGTGCCCGCTCCTTTGAAACAGCTGGGTTTGAAAGATCCCTGGGTGACATCTGGACCATTGGACGCTCCTAGGTAAGAATTTCCTTTCATACTCATGTGGATGTAGCTTTCAACAGCCTCAAAGTTTGAGGACAGATTCTGGTTTGTAAGTAAATTCATGATGTGACTTTATTTGGGGGGGATTTTCCTCCCTCTTCTGTCTAAATTTTCTTCGAAAAATTAAAATTGGTTCAAAGTGCCCCTTGGTGAGACAGTAGGGTCAGCATGTTATTCTCAGTATTATTACCATTATTATTATTATTATTATCATTCTCCTCCTCTAGCATGGAAATAGAACCCCGCCCCCTGTCACTTGGCCTCAAGATGGGCCTTTCTCAGCACCTGAGTGTCCCTGGCTGTCATGAGTCAATTGTCCTTCGGGCAACATGGGAGGACTTTTAAAAACACGTTCAGAACTTGGAAGCAGCGAGAAGCAGGCAGTGCGTGATTGCATTGGGCTGGAAGAGCGACACTCAGCTCCCCGGCCGTGGCCGTGAGCCAGGCCTTGGCGGCTCCTGAAGAGAGAACAGCCTTTTGAAGTGCACTGCCGTTCAAAGCAGGGGATCGGTTAACATCTCCCTGCGCAGCCAGTGGTGGGAACGAGGAGTGTACTCGATAATGGAGAGATGCTGGGGGACTGGCCAAGCCCGTGCCTCCCTTGTGATGAAGCAGAAATTGAAATGAGTGGACTGGGGAGTGGCAGAGCCCCTCTCATGAAGAGGGCAGCAGGAGTGGGGGGCGGGTTGCATCAGGAAATCCGGAGTGAGGTTGGAGGGCCTTCCTCCGGCGTTTCCTGGTGGGTGCTTGGGATGGAAGGCAGATTGCTCTCCGGGCCCAGATACCAAGCACCTGTCTCCTATTCCTCGGGATAGATTTGAAGGTAACCCAGAGCTGGGCGCCGGAGATGTCAGTCTAGAGGGATGAGCGCCTCCTGGCTTGTGCACTGAGCTCCTTCCCGCACTCGCCATTCACAAGGTCGGCATCGTTCGTGTTCACGGCCCCAGAGAGGCAGCAGGACCTCGAGTTCTTTCTCTTGTGTGCGACAATAAGCAGATCACTTAACTGCTTTGAACCTTAATGTCTTAATATGTTAGATGGAAAAAATAAGCCTGAAGTCAGGTTCATAATGAGGATGAAAAGATTCGACTATGAATACGCCCAGCTCTCCCTCATTGTGACTCTAAAGTCAAAATGAAAAAATTGGTGGTGTGATATTTGTATTCAGAGTGCTCGGAGATTCGGAACCTCCTTTTCAGCCTCCTTTATATCTGAAGTGCAGGCACGTTTTAAAAACCCTGCACGTGCCCATCCCTTACAACCGCAAAAATCACTATTGAGCTCTTTCGTGTGGGCCCAGAGAAATCAAACCCAGTGCTATCATACTGAAATAAAATAATAAACTTACAGTGTGGCCTAGTTAGCTATTAGAGTGATAGGAATGCTACATGAATCTATGAGCTGTTGACTATTAGAATTATTAATGGGTGGGATAATGCATTCGTGTATAATTAGAAGCCATTTTTCCTCATATCACTGGGAGCACTTCACAAAACCTACAAGGAGGTAATTCTGTTGCCATTTGTCCTGGGCCAACTCACGTGCTGCTGTCTTTGTTAGCTGATTAAATACATCAGTGCTGAGCTGGAAGTGACCAGTTTTCTCCTAAAAATGTAGTAATTCTGCCATGAATCCAGGTATCACTGAGTAGACTGAAATTAATGAGCAACTGACTAATGGCAGGGGATGCTCGTGGGCCAGGTGCAAAGCCTGGCTATGTCACGCTACCTCGTCACAGGGCCACAAGGGAAAGACCCAAGACTGCCACCAAGAAGCCAGGCCCCTGCAGACGGACGGACATGCCACACTCTAGACTAACGGCACTCTGTGTGCTGTCTGCGCCACGTAATCTAATTTCAGCTGAATTACTCAGTACAATCTGCTCAAAATGTGTTTACGACGGAGAATCATTATAGGAATAATTCCTTTTCCTTTACAGCTTGCCTTTCCCCCCCCTCCTTTTTTCTCTCTCTCTGTGTCTCTGCTTTGAAATGTGCTTCCCTCTGCTAAATAGATCAAATAAGTTGAAGAGTCTAAATCTCTTCCTTGTCCATTGTATCATCTCCTTAATGCCTTTCCTTTGCTCATCCCTTTGAAAAGAACAGTCACTTCTTTTTCCTCGAGAGTTTTCCAGATGGCCTACATACTTGAGGTAGAATCTTACAGACTTCCTCTTAAATTTCCTAGCCCATAAAGCTTTTCTGTTCCAGACACCTGACGGGGCACCTGGGAGACAGACAGAAAACCTGCGAGGGTTGCTGCCCACAAGGAAATCAAATACCTGATATTAAAAATATAAAAAGAGGTCTAATTTCAGTATGAATTCACATATTTAATACTTGCACGACTATTTCTTTGGTTTTAATAGCTTTTAAAAATAGTTCGACATGTAAGAAATCGCACGAGCACAGAAAGTTCCCACGTACTAGTTTCCCTCCATGAAACATCATCTGTATTCAGAATCCATTTGCAGAATCGGAGAATGACACTGTTATAATACTATTTACTCCAATGCGGATCCACTTTGCTTGACTGTTTTGAAATGTTTTGAGCCTCAAAAACGTTTTGAGCCTCAAAAAAATTAAGCATCTTTCAAGGACAAGATTCTTCACTGGAGACAGGACCCCCACCGTCCGCCACCCAGGGGATGGCTTTAAATGGACATCTCTAGAGTCATTTTGGGTTGTCACAACATTGGGAAGAGGTACACTACTGGTATCTAGTGGGTAGAGGCCAAGGATGCTTCTCAACATCCTATAATATGCAGCGCAGCCCCCACAACAAAGGATTATCCAGCCCCAAATGTCAGTAGGGTCGGTAAACTGTAGTTTAGAGGTATATGCGTCTCACAGGAAATCACCTCTTCCTTTATCACATCAGTAGCATTTAAACCAGGGGGTGTGAATGCAGATGTCTGCAGTGGCCAGCTAGGTCATGGTCAACAACACAGCCGACTGGGTGAGACTGCAGAGGACAGAGGCGCAGCTGCTGGTCAGCTTGTAGGGGAGCTTCCCGGGCCATGTTGCTGGGCCAGTGTTGCCGGGGCATTGGACCTTTCCTTAGAAACCAAACATCTGGATTTTGAAATGTGAGCTGTTAATTCGAATTCTCAAAAAATAAAGCCAGAGAGCCACAGTGTTCCTGAGGACACTGGGGACAACCATTAACTCCAGGGCACACACTTGAACCTCTTGGTAAAGGCTCGTGGTCAATGGCAAACTGTGCTTTGGCAAAGGAACCCATCTCTCAGCCTCAGCTTCTCCACGAGTGAAAAGGAAACAGTATGGAAATCATAGAATTGTTCTGAGGGACACGGACTTGTGTGTAAAAGCTTAGTTCTCTGCTTTGGGCAACATAGGTGTTTAAAAGTCGTGCCAGAGTAAAAGTAACTAGAGTTTATAAAGACATTAAATATTTTTTTTCCCCAGAATCCTCTTGCCTGTGCATTGCTAATGAGTCACCATCAACTTACAACAGGCTGGACCTCCTCAGAGAGGAGAACCCCGTAGCTTATAATTACAATAGAACTACCTCTCATGGGGCACTCGGTTTGCTATAGCATGAGTATGTCTCCTCCCTTTAGAATTTGATCTTCTGATGCTCATTTAGATAAACATCCCATACTTCTTAGAGCCTGCTGAAAGGGGCATTTGACTCAGGGCGAGCATCACCAGCTGGACCATTCTGATTGAATTGGACAGCAGCGTAAGTGACGAGACTCTCTGAAAACGCTGCTGAGTTCATAGGTGCATTCAGGGGACTTGTGGGCCTATTTCCCCAGTGGGCCCCTGGGATCACTCGTTACGTCTCTAAGTATTCCATCTACTCTCGGTCTCCTCCAGAGGTGAGCTGTCGGTGCCCGCCCCGCCCCGCCCGGTATTCCAACTTAACTCATACTCCATGGGCTTGTTTTGTCGACTCGAGTGTGGCACCGTGGCTGTCATTAGTCACATCCATTCTGCTGTACTTTCCACAAGTAAGACTTCGGAGCATAGCATTACTATTGCTTACTGCTCAGACCCAAGGGGACCCTCTGACACACACTGTCTTGGTCTAAGTAGGCTCTGGGAATCATGGGCGCTTTTAGAGCCAAAGGTATAATCTATGCCAAATGCTGCCAGTGAACTTGGGCCATTCAGGTGTATTTCGTGCGATTCCAATCCATTTAAATGTATTGAGTCGTATGCCTAGTCTGTGGTCTACCTCTGTGAATGCTCCAAGGTGGAACTGAAAGAATGTATATTCTGCTATAATTGGATGTAGTGTTCCACAGATATCAGTTCAGTCAAATTAGTCGATAGTGTTGCTCAGTTTTTGTATATCCTTAGTGATTTCAGGTCTAGTTGTTCTGTCAGTTACTGGGAGTGTGACATAGAAGTCTCCAACAGTTATTGTTCAAATTATCCATGTTGCCCAATTTATCACTGATTTTCTTTAGGAAGAGGACTCACTGAACTTCTCACTCTGCCATTCTGAATTCCCATCTCTTTATTGATGTTTTGGTCAACATTTTTGAAGACTTATTTGGTAGAACTTTTTTTTTCAAGCAACACCTGTTAACAGCTGGCGTTAGGTAGCACATTTTGAAGACATTTGGAGAAACTCTGACATTAACGAAGGGGACAGAGATTATTTAGGCCTAAATTGTTTTATGTACAGACCACCAGTCATACCTCAATCCAGGCTTGCCCGGGCTGAGGATGGGGGATGGAGTGAAGCACTCTAAATCAGCTTGTAAACTGTGGACTAGGTCCCGCCTGTAAATGGGGGTCTCATACTGATCTCCAATACTAGCTGGGAGATTGTACGCAGACTCCAGATTCAGAATGTTCTCCTCAGAAAATCTAACCACAGTGCACCATCCCTGAATGGCAAAAATGCGCTACAACTAAAGGTTGAAAACTATACCGTCCCCTACAGACCCGGCGTGCCCCGCACACCGAATCGGCTAACTACCTGGACCCAGAAGTCACTCAAAATGATAGCATCAGCTCTCAAGGAAGCATTGAGATTAATGGAGGCCGTTTCCCCAAATTCCAATATCTCTGATCACACCTCAGACTCCCAGCTTTCTGTGTAAAACCAGGGCTGTGATGGCCACACTCTCAAGCTTGATTTTCATCAAGACCGGCGACATGGGTGTGCAAGGCAACCGGCTGCCATGAAGGGGATGGTCAGCAGAACTAAAGCCAAGTAGAGCCTTCTGGCTCCTTTGGTAATAAACTGCCTCACCTTTTTAGTTCTGGGCTCCGAATGCACGTGTGTATACATACACTCCCAGGGGACTTGGGTTACAGGTGAGTACCTATATAAGTGAATGCAGAGGCGTGGGACAGGAGCCATGAGTTTATGTAGGAACCTAAGTAGTCAGGAAGTGACTGTCAAGAGGTGACATTTCAGGAGTCATTTTCAGAGTTAGGAGGGAAAGCTCAGTGGTCTAAAGTAGGTAGAGGGCGCAAGGCAGGCGGTGCAACTTGAAAAGCAGCTGAAGATGCTGAAGAACGGGGAGGACCAAAAAGTTATCGATCAAATAGTGATAATAAAAATAAAAGGAATAAGCAGCAGGAAATAAAAATACTGGGTATTCCTTTTCTTTAATTTTTAAAAACATTTTTCTGTGTGATGATGAATGCTTGTAGCCTACTAGAGACTCCTCACTGGCCGACCCTGTCTCTCCCCGCCCTGGGGTCTCCCACAGAGCCCCCTCCTCTAGTCCTGCCTTTGAGACTCATGAGACTCCCAAAGCTTTGGACTGTTACTCAAGATGGCTGGCTCTCAGATGGTCTATTAACTTCTTTTTTTTTTTCAGGAGCCCCAAGTTCACTGGCCTTTTAGTTATGTAGCAGAAATGGATTCATTTCCTTTCCGAGGTTCACTGTGGACTTGACTGCAAGGCTCTCCTGCTTTGCGAAGTCCCTGTTCCCATGCCGAAATCAATATTAATCATATATGGCTTGATATTGTAATTGAATAGTTTTTACACAGATGGTATTAACTGATAAAATATGGCATCCTCATGAAAAACATTACCTTGAAATATTAGCGTTATGATATGTTAATTTCTTTGGAGGATGTGACTACAGATATATGAGCAGAGGTAAATTTTCCAGCACTTCGGCTGACAAATTCCATGTCAACATAACTCTCAAGAATTTGTATTACTACTTGGCGATGACTTATATGATGATGTATAACAACTTAAGGGGTTTTAAAATGCAGTATTTTGACTAATGCGGTTTGGTAAATAGCATTTGTGATTAGTCCCTTTTCTTCTCCCCCCCAATTTCTGTACTACTGACAAAAGCCTGTAATAATAATAAAAATCACCTCTCCAAATGGAAAAAGCTCCACTCCATCACCAGCCGTTCCTGGGAAGCCTCCAAGTTCTGTGCAGAGAGCAGTTACGGGAGCACACGGCAAGCCAGATCCGTGCTGTAGCCTTTGCCACATTAGCACCTCCTGTTCCTATCGGGGCATCTGCCCCCCGGTTCTGGTTTCTAAGAACTTCAGCCATGCTGTTCATTCTACACCGCCTGTGGATTCTGAGAGAAGTTCTGAGCCCTGTGTCTGTTCTCTCAGGAAGGACTGATGGGTGGGTCTGTCATTCTTATGCTTTTAAATACAGGAATGGTAACCCTGTCCGTGGAGTGTGGTTCACAAATAGTACTCATGGTCCTTAGGATTCTGCGCAGTTTCATAGGCGTACCTACGTTCTGTCACTTTGAGAAACTACTAAAGCCCACAGGGTAGGCTTCATTTATAGCCATTTCATACCTGCTGTCCCTCAAAAGCCCCAGAACCCTGAGAACAGGAGTGGCCTCTTGAAATTTTCCTGGATACCCACCACCTGTTCTCAACCCAGTCTGGTAGCCCGTTCACAATCATTGCTGGCCCACGGCATTTGGAAGCCATCAACTCTCTCCTTAGAAGTCTCTCGCAGAAATGCCTCCTCTTTTTCTGTTCAGATGCCTCAGCCTGGTCCCCTCACGTCCTCCTCAGAGAAGAGCAGTCTTCCCAAAGGTCAGCACTGCCCAAGTAGGACTGGCCGCCTTGCTTGGTCAACACAAGGTCACCTCTAGATAATCAATGACTTTACGGCCCAGAGGAGGCCGAGTCTCTGGGCCTCGTCTGTCTATTCTGGCTGATGAAGGTGACCCATGCCAAGTATGACAGAGCTTACACATAAATTATGTACAGGCCACATTTCCTACTGGGGCTCTTGATATTTCTCGTGGGTCTGGCTCTCATGCTGCCAGTCCCATCCCTCCATCTCAAGTGGAACAATGAACTTGATGTGGATCTGTCTTAAAGAGAAGCATCTGGAGCCTGGCTCGTAAAACTTCAACTGGACGGAGGAAAAATGCTCTCAGTCAAGCCTGTTTATGTGGGCCCTTTAGAGCTGCTCACTGCTGTGTGCCTTTGTCCCAGGGTCCCCAAACCTCTGTCCATCTGCTGAGGCCAGTGAGCAGATCTCCTGTCTGACTGCAGAAGACTGGGCCACGGTACTTTGGTCCTTAGTAAAACTCCAAATCTCAGAGCAAAATCCCCTTCCCTCTCCGTCTTCCCCGTTCCTCCTGGATTTCCCCCCATTCTCCCTTCATCTCCTCACCTTACACGTCCCATGCTCTATTGGGCACCGGCCAGATGTTTGGCCCCTTGGTGTGATGTGAAACAGCCAATGCCCTTGATCCGGGCAGCCAGACGCTCCAGAGGCAGCTTCTGGAAAGCCTCCCCGTCGCCAGAGCAGCTGAAGACGCATGGCAGGGCCTGAGAGCATGACAGCTGGCCAGCACAACAGACTGACAGCACCGGCGCTGGCTCGGGGGACTATATTTAGGGACTAATGAGACATTCCCAGCCCAGGAACAAGGCCATAAGTCAGAGTGGGCATGAGGCTATGGGAGATTTTCCCCATCACCGAAGTTGTCTCTTTGCTTACAAAATATCCCTTTCCTTTTTTATAGAAATATCATTGATTACTTATTACAATGTGAAAAAGAAATCTTGAATTTTTTTAAATGCATTATTTAGAGGAGTTTTAGGCACAAAGCAAAACTGAGAGGAAAGCATAGAGATTTCCCATGTACCCCGGCCCTCTGGAGGCACAAATGCTCCCTGCCCCCATTATCAGCGTCACCAAGTGGAACACGTGTTACAGTCACTAACCTGCAGGGACACGCCACGATCACCCCAAGTCCACAGTTCACATTAGGGTCCACTCTCAGGGTTGCACATTGTGTGATTTGACAAATGCATGTTGACATGTATCTATCATGGCAGCATCGTAAAGAACAGTTTCACTGCCCTAAAAAGTCCCTGTGTTCCATCCTGCTTTCCCCCAAACCCTGATGATCACTCACCTCTTTACTGTTTCCAAAGCTTTGCCTTTTCCAGAACACTGTACAGTTGGAATCGCACGGGATGTAGCCTTTCAGCTGGCTTCCTTCACTCGGTGATAGGCATTTAAGCTTCCTCCATATCTTCTCATGGTTCAATAGCTCATTTCTTCTCAGCAATTGCTGTGTAAAATGAGAGAAACAAGGCCATCTGAAATATTTTAATTCAAGTAAACTGTTTCGGACATTCTTGTGAAATCGATGTGATGTGTGATCTCCAATAGACCTTTTCCATTGTACGGGCTGGTCTTGGATGAATCCAAAAATAGTGCCAATTAGAGTCTCATATTAAGTTGTGGAGGGCACGTGAGTTCAGCCCCTGGGTAACATGTTAGGGTCATTTCTGAAGAATTGCTATGGCCAGAATGAAGGCAGAGGCAGGCCAGTAATTTCTCTGGGGTTAACCCATTCAGAGGGTTGAGGTTTGCAAGCTTAGTTCCTGGAGGGGGTCTAGATGAGGACACAAGCGGTTGGCCACTCCCATAGTTCAGCAGATTAGGAGACAACAAGGTTTGATGATGGAGACAGCTCATGTTTTGAAGCCGCCGAGACACCAAGCTTAAAACTCAGCTTTGCTATTGCCTCACTGAAAAATCTAGGAAAAATCACTGAACTTCTCTGTGTTTAAGTTTTCTCTTCAGCAGATGGGTTGAATGATGTCTACTCTACAGCTTCATTAGGAGAATTGATCAGAGATCCTTCTGTGAAATGCTGGACACACACTGACAGCCCACTGTTAGCTGTCTTGTAGGAGATGTGAACACTCACAGAGGACTCCGGGACCAGAGAGGGCTCCGGACACAAAGTGGGTACGCAAAACGCACCCCGGCTTTCGACTTCACCTGCCCTTGCTTGTTGGTGGTTTATACTCTGTTTTTATTCTAAGTCCTCCTAAACTAAAGCAAATATAATAAACAAACGATCAGAAAAATGGAACTGCTATCCATATCCAACCATTGGGTAAGGGACAATTTTTTTTCATTATTCTAAATGTATCAAATGAAAGGAGAGGTGAAAGGGGATGAATATTTTGCAGTCTGTGAGCCCTACAAAAACGTCAGGGCATTATTGGAGCTGTATCAGCTTAATATATAACACAGATCCGAAATACATGGGTAAATACAACTGCATACATGTGCCCATGCATGCACATACAGACACATCTGGGCCTGGGAGAGAATGACCACTTTGTGGTTTATACTATCGACCCCAAACCCTCTGTGCTACACATAAAATTAAGTGTTGGAACCCAAACTATTTTAGTTTTAGGGCACATGCTCCATGCAGTGCCAGCCTCCCACGCCGTCACCCGTTCCCGGAGTAATCCATTTAGGAGCAATTTCCTGTTTATTTCTCTAAGTCTGCTAGCTTTAACATAAAAGTCCCAACTCTGCATGTAGCCTGAGAATTAGTGTGCCCACTCTGCATTCCACCTGCTACTCCAGAAGGGTCCTAAGGCCCTTGCTCGCTGGGCTCAAGGAACTTTTACTTTCAGAAGGCAAGTCCATATTTGTGTGTTCATTCTGAAGAGAAATGGCTACCTAAAAGCTCAATATTGCCTAAGAGTTGTAAGGTTGGAAACTCCCCAGGACCACATGCAGGCCTGCATGGGTGTGCACACAGATTCGAATCGGCTCAAAACTACTCTAATTAGGAAGTGTTTCACATTTTCTTCCCCAAATTCTGTATTTCATTGCACATTTTTGCATGTTTTAATATCTCTGAAAAAGATACAACTCATTGATGGCACATGAAAATTGGCAATTCAGTTGGCAAGCCTTCTTTCTTGTCAGCTTATAAATAATAGTGTATATCAAAATAAAAGTTATGTTAGACTATAAATACAGTGTTTTGGATGTTTTATAATTCAGATATCAGTGGTTTGCATATTAGGGAAAATAATCCCATTTGGGGAATTTTTTGACGAGTTTCTCAAGATCCAAATGTAGTTTCTCAACCTCAGACCAAGGATTTGAATGGATAGCATTCTAGCAGGCTTCTTCAGTAAAGACTGTGGTTTTACAAAAGACATAAAGAGTATTTATGACTTGATATGAGGGATTTGTAAAAGACCAGCCTCACAAGTATACAGACAATTGTCCTTGGTGACTGCAGGTGGCATTTTGTCTGGTTTTGTTCTGAGGGGTTCTCTTGCCTGGGTCCCACCTGTAAATTACGCAGCCTTCCCTTAAAAACAGTAATAACATTGAAGCCCTTTTTTTCTGTCAAGCTCGTTACCTGCCTTATCTCATTCCTTATTTGAACAGCCTTGGAAAACACATCTCCCGGTTACCAGTTTAGAGGCTTCAAAACCCCGAGGATGAAGGAAGTCCAGCATGAGGGTGCGTGTGACCTGCTGAAGTGATGGGCTGGGGTTGGAGTCACCTCTGCCTACATCCAAACCCCTGACCTGCTCTGGGCGGTTTTGTTTCCAGCTTCAATCTGCAGACCTGTAGCGTTGGGCCCCGGCTGTAAATGCCGCTCCCCAGACGGCCCCACCCGGGGCGGGATAAGCAGAGGTTATGCAGATACCGTGCTGGCTGTCCACCATGCCTCCACAAGTGTCATGTGACATCCCTCCTACCCTGCCTCTGTGCACTACCTTTCATCTGCCCTTTTACTTTTTTATCACACCAGCCTGCCTGGATAGTGATCGAGCCCCTTGTTGCGACCCATCTGCATTGTGTTAGGGGCACAGGCGAAGCATTACAATTTTGGAGCTCATATTGCAAGAATGAGAAATGGGTAGACAGGCTTTCTATTGTCTTTCTTAGCTCTGAGTTTCCAGGGATGTTCACTCCTTTAGAAGAGTCCATTCAACATTTACTGGATGCCTGTTGTGTTTCTGACCCAGGGGGGAGGGGGAGGCGGCGACAGATTAGCCATGGCCTCAGCTCCTCCAGAGCTCTCTGTCTGTCACGGACGAGAAGGATGCAGACAGCGAGGTTCCCCGTGTGGTCACAGCGGAAGGGATAGCGGTGGCTCAGAGAAGGGGCATGTGGACCAGACTAGGGAATCATAGGGAGAAGACCAGAGATGGTGGAACATGAATTCTGATTAAGAACATTCTTCCCGAAACACAAAATTGAAAGAATATGTGCACCCCTGTTCATCGCAACATTATTTCCAATAGTCAAGATCTAGAAGCAGCCCAAGTGCCCATCTGTAGATAAGTGGATAAAAAGGCGGTGTGATGCAGACACGGGGCCGCAGTGTCCACGTCATTATGGATGAAATGAAACATTCACATGGACTACCGAGTCTGATGGAGGAAAAGGGACAGCATGGCTTTTCTCTCAAGGGGAGCAAAAGTCTTGGCCCTTACTGTGACTGGCCTTTATTTGGTTTCTTGGCACATTACATGATGGTCCTCATTTCCTATGCACAGGCTCACTTTAGGTGGTTACCTTTTATAGAAAACCAAGGAGCCAATGCTGCTAATCACATCACAGAAGAAGGATATTTGAAAATGAAAAGGCAAAAGTGGTTGAACCGGTTATACTCGTCCTTGGAAAGTTTAGCATGGACTTTAGGTAGTTACTTTGCAGTAAATGTCCTCAATTCAGAGTGAGGGAGTTTTTTAGCAAAAGCAAGACTCAAAGCAGCATAGGTACATTGCAGTCCCGATTCCCCATGGGATAACCTATCTGTGGGTGTGGGTCCTGTGCATCTCCGAGTGGGAGCTGGGCCCACGCCATGCAGAACGGTCTCCTACAGCTGTGGTACATTTACACAATGGAATACTACATGATCATAAAAAGGAAGGGAACCTTGCCTTTTGTGACAATATGGATGGACCTGGAGAGATTATGCTTAGTGAAATAAGCCAGTCAGGAAGAGATCAACACCATATGGTCTTAGCTGTGTGTGGAATCTAATGAACAAAATAAACTGATGAACGAAAGAGAAACAGAGACAGGGACGCATGGAGCAGAGTGACAGTCGCCAGAGGGAAGAGGGGTCGAGGGCTGGATGGAAGAAGGTGAAGGGATTAAGAAGAAAACATTTGTAGGATGAATATTCTCAAGTTATTTGCATCGGCTGTGGTGCCCCAAACCCGACGTCATAAGTAGGATCGACATGGCTATCCTAACTAACACGTGGCTTGATTTACCTTATCTGCCCTTTCTGACTTTGCACTGGGTCATTCAGTCTCTCAAAAGAAGTGAACGCCTTCTTGAAATAGCTTCAACTTGCCCGGCGCTCAGGCCAATGGACCGAAATACAAGCAGTCAGCAAACAGTGCCGAGTTACAGCCCCAAAAGGATCTAGGTTTTTGCACTGACTCTCTGCCTGGAATGATTGACAAAACGCGTATTTATCTCTGTCCCTGAAGATGGCGTCATCATCGCGAGGCGTAAAAACTAGTCCAGTTACGCTTCACACTTTGAATAAAACATGTGGCTCCTTATTTCTTCTAAGCTCTGTGTTTGACTGAGGAGACACTGGGCTCATCTGTAAAAGTTTCCTTTCACTTTATTACAAGTTCATCTAAAAATCCCAGTTGAGGTACAAGAGGAGTTTGGAGGCTGGACAAAGTCTTGAAACCAGCTGAGCTCTGCGCCAAAGTAAGCGAGCGGGGCCGCAGTGTACAGTGGCTCAGATGCACAGACGGCAGGCCTTGCACCTGACATTGCGGCATGTGGACAGTAGGCAGTGAACTCTGGCTAAGCCAGGTCGTAACCAAGGGGGGACATTATAGTGACTATTCTTTTGATGGCCCTAAATTACTGATTGGCCGGCCTCTTCCTGGATGAAGTAAGCTACCCGACTTTGGTGTATTTTAGGCTGCATTAATGCAAAATTCCCAACAAAATATCCCTTTTTTCTTATATGAGTTAACCTGCAGCTGAAAAATTGGGTCCGCATCTTTGCGAAGGATATTAGAAAATGGGAATACCCACAGGAGAAGCGGAGTGTGGAGGGATGATGAGATATAGTCAAAGCAACTGGGGGTGTTTGACTTGGCAAAGTAGTTCGTACCCACTAGCAGCTGGGTGTCACGTGGAAAAAGAGCCTTGTTACGAAGTAGAACCGCCCATTAGGACCGTGTGTGTGTGTGTGTGTGCGTGTGTGTGTGTGTGTGTCTTTGAGGGAATACTTGCTACTCTTATTATGCCAACCATCCATAACTTATGTTATTTCACTTAATCCTTCTGACAACTTTGCAAAGTCCGTTTTATTGTCCGCATTTCACAGATGAAGAGACTGACAATTAGGGAGTTTCAGATGGTCTGTTCAGGGCTGCTTAGGTGGATTTTGGACCAGAGATATTTTCCCTGAAACTTCATTCTCTTTCCGCGGCATCACATACCAGCCTTGAAATACCTCAGAGATGTATTTGGAGTGCATAATAAGGAAAGACATATTTAAAAAATGAGCTGTTAAAACCAGGAAAGGGGAAGTAAAGAGTTATATTTGGAAGGGTAACAAAACACATGAAAGAAATTCAGTCGCTTTCCAAGGAGATTGTCCGTGGGGAGGCCGAGGAAGGAGGTTCAAAGTATCTCTGGAAGACGTTCACAAGCCGCAGGAATAAGATGTCCTTATTCAGTTCTTTCAGTGCAGGTTTACGTGACGCTGAGCTTTTTAACTGATTTGTTAACAAATTCACATGGGAATCTCTTTTCCAGCATTCATGCTTTTTACCTTTCATTCCATCCCTCCAGGTTCTCACACAGGCCCAATTCAGATGATGTGGACGAAGTTACTCTGGATCAGAGTAGCAATTTTCCCAGACTTGAGTCCTATCTCCTTCTTTATTTAGTTCATCAGCCATTGCAACAACAGGAATATCTCCTTCAAGTTTATTCTTTGGTTTTAAGTTGAACTGATTCCAGCCCGTGCAGAATGGGGAGTGATAAGATGGGGTGACCCAGGAGCGGCACACCAGCAGGAGAATTCTCGAAGAGAAGACTTGGTAGTTAACTCCATGCAGGAAGTGCCTACCATAGTACCAGGCCAGAGAAAAGACCGAACACCAGGCAGCGCTGGATCATGGCCCCCCGGCCCCTCCACTTACGGGTTTTGTGGCTTTGACCACTGTATTCCTTGTCCAGGAACTCAGTTCTTTTTTATTCCCATAAGGTGAAGGTCGAAACCAAACTAACTTCAGGGCTGCTTCCTGCTAGAATATTTCATACATTTATGAAACACGATGACTTTTTAGATCAATATATTCTCAGATTTAGTACTGAGGTTTCCTTTCTCTATAAATTCATCGTGTTTTCTGGAGCTAGAAATCAGGAAAAGGCAGGGACACAGAAGAAAGGGGAATAAAATTTGGGGAATGGGAAAGAAAAGGGGGCAGAATAGAGCCAAACCAGAAGCAGAAAATGTCCCACGTGAAGGGAGTTGGGGGCACAGTAGGAGGTGTGAGTAGGGAACCTAAATTGCTACAGGGAATAAAGGATTCAAAGTTATTATTTAAATTCTCCCCACCTTTGTTATTAAAATATTTTTCAGAATGAGTCGCATCTCTTGTAGTCAAGTTCTGTGACTGTTGCTTTTTTCCCCAGAAGAACTGCGAACAGCGTGCCGTATTCAGGTCTAGATCCTGTACCGTAGCCAGCGCTAAGAAATGGCACAATAAATAACTGGTCAGCATTAAGCTGGGCCTCTCTGGTGAACAGGAATAAACGTGCCTCCTGCTGCTTCGTTCTGGGGCTGTTGGTTTCTTTCTCCTGTTTCAGGGTCAGCGAAGGTGGTGGCAGGAAGGGGTCCCAGGTCAGAGTGTTGGGGACCTTCCTCTGCCATCTTGTTGTTAGTCCCAGGCCATCGGCTGCTCCTTCTTTCTTCCTCTCTTAGACTTCAGGAGCGCTCAGAAGACAAGTCTATCGGACACAGTCATTTTCTATGCCTGTGTCTCTCCACACCCCACAAATAATCGGACGGGGATTTCTTCCATCGACTCCAAGGACAAATATTCTGATCTCCGGAATTCAAATTAGGGGTGTCCTCAGGGAGCCTTGGCCATACTTTTTTCCACTCTGAGTAGATGTATAGCATCTGGAGATGAGGCCATGGAATAAAACCCAAGTCCACTTTGTCTCCGGTGATTTGGAGCATGATGGGGTTGATACCTGTTGTATTTCTCGAGAGTGTTGTGTCACTTGGCTGGTTAGAAAGGTTGCCATGAAGGGTGGTGGGAGGGAGGACGCTGTACTTGATCCTTATGGAAGCCAGTTAAAATTAATTGGAAAAAGCTTTTAAAGACCCAAGATGCAGACCAAATGTACCTCCAACCCGTGGCCTCATCCCGCACGGAACACGAAGGGCACCGCGAAGCTGCAGATTTATGCGGACGGGTTGGGTGATGGAAAATGAGACAAAAGCATTTGGATTTTATTATTCCATTTACTCTGACCCTGGGCCATTAAGGGTTTGGAGAGCCTGTTTTATGTATTCAGCTGGTTGCCACACTGACAGGCATTTGGAGTCACTTAAATAAACCACCCCGGACCCACATCACAGCTGCAACAACACCACATCAAATGCAGGTTGCGGCCGGACCGCGGAGGCTGCGACACCGCGTCTCCAGCAGGTGCACTGGGAAGATGGCTATTTGTTTTTTGTGGAGCCCCTTGTTTGGGCAACAGCTTCCCAATCCAGCAAGCGAGCTGGATTTCCCATCGACTCCGACGCTGAAGCTGATTTGGTTTGTGTCTGAGGGGTGTGCGTATTTGGGGCTGACCTCCACTTTCCAGGAATGCTCTGTCTTTTCACTGCGTGTGCACGGGGCTTTAGACAGGTTGTCTAGCGGCAGACAGCTGGTGAGTTTTTGTTTTGTATTTGTTTTGTTGTTTTAGATTTAGGTTGATCTATTTTTAAATTGTGGTCTTTTTTTTTTTTAGTTCATTAGATTTTTTCACGCTGGTCTGGTGGTGAAAAGCAGACAAGAGTAAGAATTCAACACGAAGGCAGTGACACCGAATTCTACAAGTGCACCTTTGGGACAGACGAAACACCTGTCCCGGGTGTTTTGTTTAATCGTGGGCACAAGGGAACTA
Source organism: Tonatia bakeri (assembly GCA_004024845.1). Taxonomy (NCBI): domain Eukaryota; kingdom Metazoa; phylum Chordata; class Mammalia; order Chiroptera; family Phyllostomidae; genus Tonatia; species Tonatia bakeri. Next base: position 29,859 of record PVIA01001728.1, on the reverse strand, counting down.
ACCAGAGCAGAGAGGGAAACTTGGAAGCCTCACGGTTCTGTCACGTTTCTTTCATGAACCTCATCCTAGGGCAAGACACCATTTCCATGGTCCACACGTGAGAAGTGAGGCTGGCAGAGGTTAAAGGACTCGGGCCAGAGCCACAGGGCTGGGAAGGAGTGTTCGTTCTGTGCTGTGGCGTTGCTCACACACGTCCTTCTTTTCATAATGAGGCCCGATGCTCAGAGAGAGGTGCAATTATCAAACGGAATCCAGGTGCTCTGATCCTGGAAACCAGAGACACCCAAATGCGTGGGGGGTGCACCGAGAGCCGGGGGCTTGCCGTGACCTTTCACCTCGAGAGCACACTCCTTCAGAACCCCAAAGAGAGTGTGGACAAGCTAATTGAGGATCTCTGTTTTATTTCATACTGTTCCTCTTGGGTCTGGTCTTCATAGAAAAGCCATCAGGACTTTGAACTATTAATCACTTGTTATGAAGACTGACTTTTGCACTCTTTTCCCTGCCCCACCCCCCAACCCCAGACACTCACCCAAAACACACCCTGAGAGTTCCACAACTGTATGTTCATTCTTTGATGTTTCTTCCCTTGTCTGGCAAATCAGGGAAATTACCAACAGAAACCTTGCATTATTGGAATGACATTATTTTTTATTTCGGATTTGTGAGTGAGGGTTAAAATAGAAGTAGCTCTCAACAGGGCTTCCGAATGGGGCTTTCTATAGAGACTCAAATGCCTACACAATAATAAGGGGGTCAGCTAATGTATTTTCTTTTTTGAAATAACTGTAAAAATTTCAGTATAAGACATGTCCCTACATTTCCTTCCTGCTTTGATCTGAAAACGTACACTTAAACAAATACTATTGTATTCTTTAGGGTATGATATTAAACCCAGAAAATTTTTGGCAGCATTATTCCAGTATTTTTTTCTGTTCGTTTTATTAAAAGGTGAAAATAGGACTCGTCCTATCTTTCCAGATGGAAATGCTTGCGTTGAAAATTTTGCTTCTGGAGAGTTTCCCTGATGTTCAACACCAGCTTGCCAAATTCATGGCCTGATTTTCAGAAAAATCATCTTGAGACCACCTACCCTTCCCTTCTTTTCCAGAATCAGCTCTAGTCTGAGTTACACGCAGCCTACCCCGTCCCTGACACTAAGAGAAACAGAGATCAATGTCCCCATGCGCCAGGGACGGAAATTTGTCAAGCCCTTGACAAATCCGTAGTCCAGTGGTAGACTGAAAGGACGTCTATCTGTGCTAAAGTCCCACGAACACTGGGAAGTTAAGATGTTGCCATGTTGATCAGGGGTATGATGTTTGTTTTAACTCAGCAATTGGAAGAACGTATGGCCTGGCCAACAAAACATTAGAGGACTTTTGGTGGAACCAAAGCACGAGTAAGATTCCAGTCTCGAGGGAGGTAGACCTGGGTATTCTCCTCGCCCGTTTTCTGCCCACTGCTTCCCCGGTCCTGCGGCCCTTTCCTGCCCCTCAGCCCTTTGAGGCACGAACCCCTCCATTGTTCCACCTTACCCAAGTATCCTCTTTCTTGATGTATTCTTGTCCCCAGATTGACATGTCCCATTCCAACCGTCCATCCTAACTTTCTTCTCCCCAGGGCAGTGACCCCACTCGTCTGTTTTACGGACAAGGGCACGCCGATCGTCTGAAAGCGGCTCACGCCGGAAAGTGAAGTCGTGGGGAACTGGTCTTACAGCAAAGAGGAAGCCTTTTTGAGCAGATGAGACCCAGTGAGCATGAGCTCTGCCTGGTAGAGTATCTGAAGTAGTAGCTTCACAGGGGGAGATTTCTAAAGGCCTTTCCTGGGGGCCGCTGCTCCTTTCCTTCCCTTCCCCCCAAACCGGGTGCCTGTGGGGCAGGACCCGCCGCTCCTCTCTGATGCCAGAGTGATCTAAAAAATACTCCTCACTGGACTGACCAGGTATCTTGTTAAAAAAATTAGTGGTGTCTTAAATCCTAGCTCAGAGAATTTTTGACAATGTGTTGTTTTTATTTTGGGGGTTGGGGGCTTTATAACTCAAAGGGGAGTTCTGGAGTAGTTGTGGGTTCCACTGAAAATGAAATCAGTGACTTTATTTTCATTGCTTTGACAGAAGGGGAGACAGAGGAAAGAGAGAGAGAGAGGTTTGTTGTTCCACTTATTTATGCATTCATATGCATTCATTCATTGGTTGATGCTCGTATATGCCCTGACTGGGGATCGAACCCACAACCTTGGTGTATCAGGACAACACTCTAACCGGCTGAGCTATTCTCCGTGCATGGCTGCACCATGTGATGATGGCCTGAGAGCTATGATTAGGGTCTCGAAAAACGGGGTGGACAAGCCGCCACTTATTCTAGTTTCTGGAAATTCTGACACTCTTTTCCTATGGTGTTGGCTGTGCGGCAGCTGATTGAAAAGCCGTGTGAGCCTGTACATGCATGTTTCAAGGCACGGATAGTATCGTAAAAGCTAATGGTGACTCCTGATGACTTTCATTGAAACTGGGGCACCTGCATTTTAAGTGACGTTTCCCTCCCCGAAGCAGAGCTGTGGAAGGTTTATCCTCCTCGGCTTGTAGAAGAACGGAAAATGGCTGGATTTGTGTTTAACTTCTCCAGCTGTCACATGGTACTCATCTGCGGTGGCACGAGGGTGACTTCACTCCGGCTCGCAGTCTCAGATTTGGAGGGAGAGTCGGCTGGGCGCGGTGGGGTTCTGACTGTCCACAGTCAGAAATGCTCTGAGCCTGAGAGGCCGCTTCGCTCACCCAGCGTCTTGGCATTTCTAGGAAATGTTACATAAAGACAGACCAGAAAAAAATAATAAAATTTGACTCGACATGACGACTCTGGCAAATATGCCTGTTACTGTGGTGAAACTACATGGAAACTATAAACAGCAGAAATTGCTACCATGTGAAAGGATTCTGGGTCGGCGTTAGCACCTTCCTGGGCAGACAAAGGGAGACCCGGAACGCCCCGCGAATTTTCAAGCAAAACCAATTCACACTCTCCTTCAAAACAGAGTGGAACAAAAGCCTTCATGTGATTGGGAACAACCGGGCTGCCAGAGTAATGTTCTGATATGTAAGTGGAAATCCTTTTTGGTATTTACACTACTGATTTCTTTAATCTCCACTTTGGAATTAACGGACAATAGCATTGGGTTGCTTCCCCGGCTGCCCCGGCCGTTGTGCATATTTACCCAAGTGTCTAGAGTGGGGATTGTACACATATCGCTAATCCACCTGCCCGTGCAAGTTAAAAGCTCAGATAAAATCAGCAGCCCTTAGATCTTAACCTTTTAAGTCTGAAATGTTTTTAAAGTCTGGCCGTGGCAACTGATGTCCGGGTATGCCCCAGGAAGGGGGAGGGGGCCGAGGAGGAGAAAACTTGGTGGGGGAATTGGGATATAAAAGTTTTCTCTGCTGAAACCGCTGTTGCTCTTCAATAAACCCAAACGGTGTAATAACAGTGAAAACATGCACAAAAACTGGGAGGTGGGACCTCAGTTGCTACAAAGAAGCTATTTTAAGGTGCAGTGGGGTGGTACTGGGCCTCACTTGTGGAGCTGTTTATCCAAACAACGTGAACTCACTTTCAACTTTCTCTGCAGGTGTGGATTAGGGGAAGGGTGGTGGGAACCGGAGGGGCAAAGTACCAGCTAGATTCAGATAGCCTAGTGACAAATGCTGAATGCACTAAAAATTCTAAAAATGCGACACCCTTGTTTCAACAATTGAGTCTCTGGGGCAGTTGCTGACCTAGGTTACGACTCATCCTTCCCCCAACTTAACCTGCAGATCTGAACGTTAACAGACCAAAATCGAGTGAGAGATAATTGACAATTTGTATTGATCACAATTCGAGTGCTAGTAGATTGACTGTTTTTAACTTAATGTTTTCTTATATTTTGTCCGTCACCCTATCCCTCTAATAAAATAAATGGTGGGTGATGTTGCTTCTAAATTAGGAAACTTGATCTTTGTTCTTTATCATTTACTTTCAATTTGTTAACTAAAGAAAGTAAAACCAATCACACAGAAAAGCAACTATCATGTCTCGGTACTTCCCTTCTGATTTGTGGAGTCAGAATCCCGTGTTTTCCGAACCACACATCCAAAGTGAAACTGGCGATTTTTCATTGAGAAAATGACCAGAAGACTGTTTTCTGCAAGTGTCCATTTACCATAGTCAGTCATGGGGGTGGGTATTGTCAATCCAGTATTTCTTCCCTTGCAGAGTCCTCTGTGGTGACCAGCGGTCATTTCAACTCAGCCTGTCCCTGGTTGCTGCCTCCAGGCTCGTCTTCCCACGTGTCAGCTCACCTCCATTATCCCTGAAGGGCAGCCGCCCTGTTTTCTTCATCCCTCGGCCCTGGGCACCGAGTGGATGCTCAGTGCGTATTCATCAGCCGACTGCTTGAATGACTTCAGCGCAGAAGCCGACATACTTTTGGTTAAAAAGCTCCCTTAAGATTCCACTGCAAGTTTGGTGGGCCTTGTTGCCTTTTTATTCTTTTCGAGTCAGTGCCTCCCTGGTGACACCGGGCGGTAGGATTGAGTCTCTAGGTCTTGCCACCAGAGATGGGAGCAGAAGCGGTCATTCTGCCTAGAGTAGGTCTGGCCCTGGGGTCATTGCACACTGGCACCAGTGACCCTGAGGGCCACTCTGCTTTGCTGGTGCCAGCCAGCAGGCAAGTTGAATATCCAAGCTGTGTGTCTGCTCGCCGTGAACTGCCCTGGGCAGATACCGAACCAGGAGCTGTATGTCCATTTTGTCATTCACTCTGCATAGTAGCCCTGCAAGATCAGTCATATCACTGCTCTTCTACAGACTGTGACACCAAGACTTTAAGCATACCCAGTTCCTAGACGGCAGAGAAAGAATTGGATCCAGGCTTGTGCACCGCGGCTCACGATGCAAATAGTCTCCTCTCTGCTCCTCACCCCTGCTGCCCTCCCGTGTTGCCCTTCTGAAGCACTGACTACAGTTCTGTGCAAATGCACGGACTCCACAACAAAATGACAGCCAACTGACTTAAAAGGCAGACAAAGAATTTGAATAGTATTTTTTTTAAAAGTATCCAAGTTGCCAATAGCACACACACAAAAAACCACTCAGCATGATTAACCATCAGAGAAATGCAGGTACTATTTCCGACCTCCTAGGGTGGCTATCAAAATGGAAAATACCAGGTACTGGTGAGAGTGTGGAGAGGCTGGAACTGCATTACTATGTGAGTGGGAACGTAAAATGGTGCAGCCCCCATGCAAAGCTGTCCTGCCATTCCTGAGAAAGTTCACCACAGAATCACCATGTGACCCAGCAAAAATGTTATGTTCAAGCAAAAATGTACACACACATTGCCATAGCAGCATTCATTACTTGTAACAATTAAAAGAAAGCAGCCCGCATGTCCACCAAAGGGTGAGCCCGTGAACAAAATGTGGTCTGTCCATGGGATGGAATACGATTCAGCTGCCAAAAGGAATGGCATGCAGACTCATGCTGCAATGTGGTTCTGCTTTGAAAACACTCCTTTAAGTGAAAGAAGCCAGATGGGAAAGGGAAAAAGACAGACTGTGAGGTTCTTTCGAAAGGAAACGTCTAGAATAAGCACGTCCACAGAGACAGAAAGAGCAGTGACTGCCAGGACTGGGGGAAGTGACTGGGGGGTGGAGATGGGGTTCCTCTGTTCTCCCTTTGATGTAAATGTTCTGGGGTGACATAGCGGAGATGGTTGTACAACCAAATGAATTAGCCACTGAGCTGCACACTTACAGCAATTGAAAAGGTGAGTTGTATGTTCTGTGGGTTTTGCTACAATGAAGAACGGGTTACAAAGGTAAGACGTGCCCAACATCAGCTCCAGTCACCTGAACTCACCCCCTGGGGACACCTATGACTTCCGAGAGAGTTCCCATAGGTGGGAAAACCTGCCGGGCAGCCTCCTGACCCCGGCCCTGGGGCGGTCCTGCTGACTGTGCAGGACCCTGGGAAATACAGCGGTCGGGACTCATGACAAAGCATCCAGTCATCTATCTGCTCTGCATTCTGGGAGCCCCGGGTGTCTGAATCGATGTCACCAGATGTCTGTGGTTGGCGGTACTGCGCGTTGGTGACTGTCCCTAGGGTCTGTGATGAGACCTGAGGTGAAAAGAAGGCGCCGGGCGCACAGGGTTTGTGATCTGTCTGGAAAAACAAGGGCCTAAAGTGTTTAGGCAGATTTTTGGGTTTCACCTGGGTTCCTAATATAATTCTTTGGAAATTGTGTGGGTCAGACACGTGAGGAAGGGTTTGGTTTTGCATCTCGTATTTTGGGTTGTGATTAAAAGAACGAATGAGCTGAGAAGAGTGAGCCACACTGTTGCACGAGAGCTCAAGGGGGTTCGAACATCTGCTGTGCATCTAGATTGTTGCCGTCTTGTTGAGGAAAGTGAGTCCGATGTGTGTGTGGAAATAAAAATGTCCCGGTGGCTGCATCTTTCTCACACTCTTCTTCTGACTTTCTCTCCCCATCCAGGCCCGACAAGGGTCCCCATAGGCACAGGATAAAGCTGTATTGTCTGGTGGCAGATTTAATTTCATTCCATCACGAGCGACCATCGCAGCCCTGTCACTGCAATTTGTCACACTTTTTTGTGCCCTCTATCTTTGTGAAGTCCCATCTCCTCAGCGGTCCGCCGCATAATCTCCTTCCCCAGGACAAAGCCCCCCGACATAATGAAAGAGGTGGACTCGGGACCTCAAAGTCAATGGGCGCGGTTATCAGTTCAGGCCCCACACCCTTGAAGCCTGGGATTCCGCCCCGGCAGCCACAGAGGCGCTAGTGGGACCTTCTGTGTCAGGGGGGAAAAATAACAACTGAAGTTTGCTGAGGCCAGAGGAAGAGCTGGTGGCTGCTGGGACATGCTGTCCGGCGCCCTCCTGAAGAGACCACCACAGAGAGGAATGCTGGCTACCACCCCACCCTGCTCCCCCACCCCACGACGACACAGCTCTCTGGGATCAGCAGGCCAGGCTGCCTCCCAATTCCTCCTGAATCCAACACTTGGGAAGGGCACCCCAGCAGACAATGGCTGGCAACTCAACCCTTGGTTTTTGTTGCTGCATGGATCTGCTGGCTGCTAACACAAACCAGGAGGTATTTTGAGATGGATTCTGGAGTGCAAGTATATCTAAGCCCAGCCGCACCATCTCTCACTGCGGAATCTCAAGCGCCAATCTCGATTGGGTATTTTGAGTGGAATCTCTTTAGCGGTCCTCCCCTCCCCCTTACCTGTGAAATGGGATTTATTTGAAGCATTTACAGAACATGTCACGTGACTTCTTTCATCTCTCTCTTCATTTCTTGCTGCCATGATCAGGGTGGGGATTTCCTCTTGGCCACTGTTTTTGTTGCTGCTCTAGATATTTCCACAGGGTCTTTGCTGAGGGTCTGAGGGAGTCCCTAATTTCTCACACGGGTGCGTGCATTTGCCTACATAAGCCATTTGTACTAAGGGGTCTTCTTTCTAGGACAACGGTGAGGAAAGCATTGCAGGTAGTAACACACTTCTTCTACGTTGCCATGCTCGTGGTCAAGGGCATCAGTGAGGTTACTGCCGGCGCATAGATCCTTGACTCACCTACGCATCCACTTGGCGGTTCATAGCCAGCTCTGCTACTTTATTTATTGTTTAACAATAAGAAACTGCTATGTTCCCCCAAAAGGAAAGAAACCATTTTTGGTTTTTTTTTTTTCTCAAAATTTTCACAAAAAAATACATGGTTGGAGATGTGGGTTTGAAATCCAGTTCTGTTACCCATTAATTGTATAAACTTGGGGAAATGACTTAGCTTTTATGTTCAGGTTAGAGTCATCATTGAGAAAAAAGAAAGTAATAGTCCTTATCATTTAGTGTGGTGTCTTAGGATTCAATAAGGTAAGCTGCAAAGCCAGGACACTGTAACTTCTTACTATTTCCACAGGCCTCAGGATTATGAATATTATAAATATACAATACAGACATTTTGTATTTATGTGTATGTGTGTAATCTGGGCTCCTAGCTGGTTCCCCTTACACTACTACACAAAATTATTTCTATTAAACCTTACCCTGGAATGGTAGCCCAAATCTTAACATGGCCGCCTCCACCTCATCTATTACGTCTCAACCCACAAGTCACCCTCCCAAAGGGGACGCCCTGTACCAGCTCCTCTGATCCAGCTCCCTCCCTGTCACTCTTCATATAGCACCTCGGGGTGGGGCAGAAATCAGCAGCCAGAAAGCTCCTGAGAGACGCAATCCTGCCTACTAAGGGAGCTCTGGCTGCATCCACTTGTTTGGCATTTCTTGGCCCGGGCAGGCGAAGAGTTCAGCGATGGAAAAGGGAAAATCTCGTGGAGGTGGGAGGCAGGGAGGCACGAGAGGGGTGAGCTAATGGGTCAAGTCCATTGTGACCCTAGCGAAGCTTCGTGTAAGCTTCTGGTTAAAGAGGTAAGCATCAGCTGTCACGCAGGAATCTCCTGTGAGCCACGGAGACAATGGGTTTTCATTATAAGATGAAAGAATGCATATGATCACAGAAACATAGGATGCTGCAGTTGGCATCAAAAGTTATGAGATGAAATAAGGGTAATAAGGAACATTCGCCAGAGAAATGATTTATGGACCTAAGTTGTTAAAAATCGGCCTCGCCATCGAGCTGATATTGGGGAAGGGGATGGAGGGGTGGGTCTAGAGTGGTGTGCCGTTCTATCTTATCTGCTGGACTCGGTGCAGGCTAGCTGTCTTCCCTCCCCTCTCCTGGGCCCTTTGTCCGCTTCCCTGTGCGGCCTGGGCTGGTGTCTGAGCTCCAGGCCCGGGCGCTGGTGTAATATTTCTGCAGGCGAAACGCTGGGTGGTCTTGTCTCATGCAGAGGGAAAAGCAGATAGCGGGAGGCTCGCTAGATCGCTCTTCCAAGCATTCCTCCTCAAAGGAGAACGACCCACCCAGGAGGACCAGACATTTTCAAGAGCCGGGGGAGGCAGACACCTGGGGTCAGGCAAGCCCCAAACGGAGGCCTCGCCCCAGAACAGCTGTGCTGCTTGGCCAGCTGCCACTTTGGGCTGGAAAAATCTTTTTTTTTTAATTTAAACATTTTAATTTTTTAAATGACAGTTTACAGTCCATTATGTGTATATTAATTCCTTTGCCCCCTCACCCCGTGTGAAATATATCAATGGAGAAAGAGAAAAAGAAATCATTGTGTTTAAAATGCAGACTTTTTGGGGGGTTTGGACGCCCTGGACCATATATGATTTTTAGCTTTGATATCAAGGTTTTTGTGTTGTTTTGTTTTCCAAAGTATTGTTGGCCCGATGTCAAAAGACAGATGCTCATTTGGCGAACCGTTGGATCCAGAAAAGATTTCAACGTCTCTCTGGGAATTTCAAATATGGAGCCACACACTGCTCAGAATAAAACAATTACAATCATCTTTGAAGTGAATAAATGGGCGACCCCTCTACTTTGATGAACATCTATATTTACTTTGGAAAGACAAAGGATTCCTAGCATCCTCTGTGGGTTCAGCAGCAGTAGTACGGAGAGAGTAAAATTTCCCAGCGCTGACGTGGGGTACCAGTCCCTACCAAGGTTTTACTCAAACGGCCGTCACTGCCAGAGCGCTGGCTGCGTCGAGCACCGTGACACGCAGGTCAGAGTGACCGTGGGCTGACTTCTCACAACTGTTTTTACTGCTTTTCATGCAGAGACACATGAGAATGGTTGGAGCGGGGCAACAGCTGCCTTGACAACAGACCACGATCATCTAATAACTTTATTCTCATCTATACTCACGGATATTGGTGAAATACACGCTGATATGAAAAGTGCCTGTGTTTAAAAGGTAGCTGAAGGAGACTGGGTGGGTGACCGACTTAGGGTCTGACCTTGGCAGAGAGAGGATTTCAATCCCTAACTCCACGTTCATGCTTCCACGATTTGTTCCTGTACGTCTTGAACTCCACGGCAGGTCTGATATGACTCTGAAACAAGTAGCTCGGTCTTGGAGGCTTTTCCTGGCTGCTGACTTTGAAGTCTGGCCATGACCTACATGCTGGGACCTTCAGACCAGTGCCACCCTGGTTATGGTGGCGGGTGGATGGAACAGGCAGGATGGAGCAAAAAGCACTTTCGATGGGCTTGTTGGAAGGATTGAATTGAGGGAATGGATTCAGCACGATGTCTAGCAGGTAATACACTTAGAGTCATTATTTATTATTGTTTATTAACACAGATCAAGAGCTCTAGAGATGTAAAAATCCCTGTGTTCTAATCACAGTACTCTTAGGAGTCTGATCACATGAGTTGACTTGGAGAACGAAAATTTCTTAGAACAAGCTACCAAAGGGAACGACTCCACTTGGGGCGGCTGCTGGGACAGAGGAGACACAGGTGCTTGGAGGCCTCCTCAAAGCTCCAGATAATGATCACATTTCGCCTGAGGAGGACGGTTTCCCCGGCTGCAGACTGGAGTGCATGCCAAGCAAGGTCACTCATGCTACCAATGGGCTCTTCGGAAGGGTTCCACTCTTCGAGGACAATGGTGGTGACGAACCCATGTAGCTGGTCTGGTGACGCGTTGGGGAAAGATCTGTCCCTAGCTCGTGGGAAGTGTCCAGCTCTCAGTCCCCTGGCCAGGGGACTTGTGGGAGGAGGCCACCAGACAGGTTGGAGAGAGGGGCGAGGGAACACAGCCGTTCTCTAAGAGCTGGCGGTATTCGGTGAGAGCTTTACAGACACTGGTCCTCAGTGGCGACCTTTGTCAGAGATGCTGTTTGTTCTAAAGTGACTTGGCTCTCCTTTGGGGAGCAGGTGGCCGTGAGGATGTGTGTTTTAAAGGACATTTTGCCTAATGCCAGTGAAAGATGCCGACTCTGGGTCTACTCCAGACCACCAATGAATTACAAGATGTCTCATTTCTAGTCGTTTGAACATCATCTCTCCTTTCCCTGCCCACCCGTCAGAACTGAATTGCCTGGGAATATGTGCTGTGTGTTCAAGCTCATGGGGTTTCCTAGTGAGTAGTGACCATTTGTAGCAAATATGGCTGTTTCATTCATAGGTGACTGTGTTCTTAGGGCCTGGGCTACAGTAGGGCACTATCTATATTCTGCAAATTCATAGCTTAGGCAAAAAAAAAGTGCAAAATAACACAATGCAGGGTAGGCTAAATATTTCAGATTAAGTAAGTGGAAAGTGCTGAAAATGCTGAGAGAAAGGAGAAGTCCCAGACCGGACTTCCTCGACCTGACCCATGACAATGAACGTTGCCCGTCCTCACGTCTCCAAGCGGTGTGGCTGGGGTCTAGGGTGACGCACCAGGCGCAGCTCTAGGCATTTGGAAGTCATCAGGAAGGAAAATAGACAAACAGTGCTGGCTGGTGGTCAGAAGCTCCCGTGGGAAGCGGTGGGTGGGGATGGGCAAGGACGAACACTCGTCGGAAGTTATCTCTGAAGTTGGCGAGACTTACGGGGCAGAACATAAAAACCTTTCTCCAAAAGCTGCCTCTGGAATCATCTGTCCGGCCTGCCAAGCAGTAATTACCCTGCCCTTATCACATCCTTCTGCTATGTGAGACCTAGAAATGAAAAGTATCCGTGGAATAAATTGATAAATGATTAAAGTATTTTATTTGGAACTGCAGCTATATGGCTGGATGCTATACACTATCCCACTGGTCAATTACAAATGCAAAAACCTTTCATCGGCGGAGATAGCCTCACATATATACGCATGTATGAACGTATGTGTAATCATGTTGCTCCTGCATCTAGATCTTTTTTTAAAAAATGAGACAAGTAAGTGTGCTAACGAGCTATATAGAGGAACACTAATGAGGGTGTAGGTTCTCACTTTGTCCTATCATGAAAACTGGTTTGACAATCTTTGATGAAATCGACCAGCGGGGTCGAAAGCAACACCTGGTCAATTCAGTCAAAAATGTCAGAAATCCCAGGACGGACTCGACAGGTGTGCGACCAGCCGAGAGGCCAGTTCCATCAGAGTGGGAGAGCCATTTGTGCTCGTAGACACATTTCAGACCCAATATAGAAAAAGAGAATTTGGGGAATTAGTCCTGGAGTCATCTCCTTGAGGATGGTCTCGACTCAGAAAACGGGCCATAAGCTGCCCCTCTGGGGTCCTGCTCCCCATCGGGGCCCTGCCTGACTGACCGCCCACAGCCACCCCTGGAAATAAATCAGCGCCACCGAGGGTGCCTGCGCCCCTCTCCTCGCACTGCTGACCACGGGACTTGGCTGCCCCTTCCTCGGAAAGCCCGGCTGTTTGGGGGCAGGTTTCAAAGCTCCTGCTTCACCAGGAACAAATTCCCATGAGCACTCTCTGGGGGAGGGTGGGTGGAATAAATGTCCATTTTTATTCTCATGGCATGTCAGTCTCATGGATTAAGTAGAAAATGTCCATTTTCAGTATTTTTAACTTGGCGCTCACTTTCCTTACGATGGTGATTTCTTAATGACAGAAAGAAGGCTCTTAGAAGAAATGCTTGGGACTGAAAGGGGGCTAAATATGCTTAAGTTTCCCCTTCTCAATCCGTTTATACACTAATATAAAGGAATAGCTCCCCAATTTCTGGTATATTATCCCAGGGGTTGGTACTTGGCCTGTGGGGACAAGTATGAGTTTTAAGATGCCATGGAGATGGCCTGGAGGATGCTCCCTGGAACCCCCATGTCCGGGACACATGTGTGTCTGCATAAATTGTCCTACGTTAGAGACCAAAAGGTTCAGCCAGCCTCTCCCACGGTCTTAAGTTAACACTTGCCTTTGTGCGGCCCACTTTTCTGAACTTGAAATCCAATTGGCCAACAATTAAAGCCAATTAGCTCGTGAGGAAAATAAACCCAAGACTCTCCCCTTGTGCTTTCCACGGCTGATGGAAAGCTAGTTAGCTCAAGGCATTAGCATAGCTGTGTATCAGGCCCGTCGTATAACGGAGACTAGTTGGCTTAAAGTATTAGGGGACCGGGGTAGCGGCTGGCGCGGCAGAACCGTGTTATTCTGAGCCCACAGCTGCCGAACATTCTTGCCGGTGGATGAGGCAGATGTCCAAGGACAATCAAAGAGAGAAGAAAGTTTAAGCCAACGTTTGCCTATCTCACATTCTCTGCTTGAGCCTCGGCCTCAAAGACAGCGCACAGCTGCCGCACTTCAAGGTCTGCGGGCTGCTCCCCGCCCCCCGCCTGCCCCGCGCCCCCTGCTTATTCCCTGAGAGCCGGGCTCAGCTTTCCTGCCAAGTGCCCCTTGCAGGCCTCCTTGCTGCAAAAAGTGGGTCTTCTTGGTGACTCTTGTGATTTTTCTGGGCACTCCAAAGGTTTGGGGTCAGAATTCCATAGAGTGTGATAATCACAGGACCCAAATACTTGTACAGGTCAACCCTAAACAGGCCGGCTTATCAGGAGCCCAGATGCATCTGGGCTAAAGCACCATTTTCAGACGTAAGAAATCAGCAGTTCAAATACGAAGTGAGGCAAAGAGAAACATGCGTGTGAAATCTAAATGTTGAGGATTTATTCCCAAAGCTGTGGACCTTTTCTTTCATTGTTTAAATAGTATAAGGAATGTGTGTGTGTTGGGGGGGGGGAGGGTAGAATTAGAGGACACAGGTCCCTTTTGGACAAAGAGATGCATCTGGACTCTAAGTGTTCACCGAAATGGAGGTGTGCTGTCTCTCTTGGTGGTGCGGGGCAGTGGGGGTGGGGCTTCATTTCCCATCAGTGCTAAGAGGCATTTCGTTTCATCCTCCACCATACAGCCATCTGCTTATTTGCTGAAACCTTCACTGTTCCACGTGACGTGGCATGACACAAACAGACAAGTCTTCCGTGTCAGTAAACCACAACTCAGGTGCGTTAAACAGCAGGATCCCGTGAAATGAGGAGTCTGTGGCGTTGCCAAAACAGTCATGCCCACCATCATGTCGCCTGCTCCACGGGCGAGGGACAGCTCAAAGTTTTGTTTGGAAAATAAATTTTATGGATTTCCCCCTTGGTCTGTCTTTCTGGGAGAACTAAGTCCAGCGGGGTGGTTGGCACGGACTCTCGCCTCTGGTAAGTGATACGCGAGTGCCATACTGCACTATAATTACAGAATAAAGGCCTCGGCCCTCCCTCGGCCCCTGGGCATAAGCCCTGAGGAAGGTCTGCCGTCTTTACACACACACGCTAGTTCCTGTAGGGCCAGGGGGTAGTACAAGCTCTGTGTGCCTATTGAATGAGTAAAGAAAATGAAATGAATGAATGAAAGCACGAAGGAAGAAAATGAGTAGGCTTGGTCCCGTGCCAAACCCATTGAAAAATACTCCAGCGCATCACACAGCCGTAATGGAGTTACCTATAGAAACGGTAGAAAGATCTATTTTTAGTGGATTACCTGAAAAGAACTCAATATGAAATAGTTTCTTGTAAAAGCACTAATTAGTCAGAATTAGAGAGGGTTTTAAAAATTACATCGATTTCTCCCCAACAACTAATTACAGGGATAACGTTCACACATACTACCATTGCAGGTGCAAATATTTAATTGTGTGTGCAAGCCAGGTGGTCAGGTGCTCCTTAACTACGTGTTCAACTGTGTCTGCTCTAGTCGCCCCTTCAATTAGCCGCGGGTGCAAAAAACAGAGACCGAGCCCAGGCCCTATTAAAACGAGGCCTATATTTCCCATAGCCTTTTATCTGGGAGGCGAAAGGGGCTGCGCATTTTGTGTTTTATTTTAGTTGCTGCTCTAGCTGGGGCCCGGGGGAGTCGCGTCGGGGAGCTAGTTAGCCCAGAGCAGCTGGGCTTGGCCTGATAAGCATTGCACATGGTTGCATGGAAAACGGTCGGCTCCCCGCCGCAGGTCTGGGCATTAAACCAGGATCTCTGTTGAAAGCGACTGGGCTCGCTTATTCTGAAGGTCCTTGGAAATTACGCCGAGTATTTCCCCGGGAGATCAGAGCAGCAACGTTTGATCAGGACACTTGAAACAGGCAGGCCCTCCTTATTGAATGGTCTTAATAACTGTAGCAGCTCTCCTCATCCTTTGAGTATTTCATAGGTGGTGTTGGAGGGGCTGGGGGCAGTTTTTGAGATCTTGATTTTTTTTAACATAATTCAAAAGGCTACTTTGGGTAATAAAACAATTGTACATCAAACTGTCTGAGAATCTACAGGGTTAAAATTTGACCAAGGCTGAGAGTTTAAAATAATGAACTTGATGTTGACGTCTGTACATTTGGGAAGGGGTGAGAGTGGATAAAACAGTAGAAGGTTGGAGTCCATGAGTCATTGTAAGTTTTTTTTCCCTTCACATGTGTGACTTTTGACATGTTACTTAACTTCTCTGACTTTCTACAAAAATAAAGCAGTAGGCCCTGTCCAGGTAGCTCAGTTGGCTAGAGCGTCATCCCAATATGCCAAGGTTGCAGGTTCAGTCCCCAGTCAGGGCACATACGAGAATCAACCCATGAATGCATCAGTAAGTGGAACAACAAATCAATGTCTCTCTCTCTCAAAATCGATTAAAAAAAAACTTTAAAAAAGTAGAGTGCTGAGGTCTGAGGACTAAAGAAGACACACCGAGGTGAGTATTAGACTTAGTAGGGGGATCACTTCGTAACTTCTGTGAATGTCTAACCGCTATGCTGTAGACCTGCAAGTAATAGTATATTGAATGTCCACTGTAATTTAAAAAATTATAATTAAAGAAAGAAGATGGAGCTAAAGCGCCTTGTTCTAAAACCAGGGTGGGTGCTGTGCAGAAAGAACTTGTTTCCTTTCTCCAGAGGAAAGAAGGTTGAGGAAATTTCTATCCCGCTACAAGCAGGAGACCCCTGGGGATGGAATTACTCGACACCCGGGACGTACAGCCAATTTTTCCCTTAAGAGTTGATGAGTATGTTCGTGTCCTCAGTGATGTGTTACTGGATTTTCGGCTCGGGTCTTAAATCCCAGTCCTCTCCCCCTGAATGTTTACATTTTCAGGGAACTTACCTGTGTTTCAAAATCTGGCCTCATTCAATTGAAAAATTTTCCCTCCATCACCTCTGGCTGTTCATTTGTAGAGGACTATAGATTCCGACCTAGGGAGTCCAGATGTTCTTATATGCCTCATTCTTACATTTTTGTCTAATTTTGAGTCTTGTCATTTATTTACAGATTGTTGCTTTTCTTATGGTGCTTAGAGGGTGCCATGAAGCAAAGGGGATTGGACACCCAAGACAGGTAGTGTCTTCAAGTCCAGGGTATCATTTCTGTCATACACATACACACACCCTGGGCTTTTCAATAATCCACTGTGACGTCTTGCATGCATAGATATGGAGGCTGCTGGGCTGGAAACGCTTGGCCTAGCCACAGAAGTGTGGCAATGCTAACCCGAGGTCGCAAAGGCACGGGACGACATTAGGTATGGTGTGCAACCTGGGGCATGCTGGGATGACTGGGGAAGCGGGCCCAGCGCCTGGGAAATGACCAGTGACAACTCCATCCCGGGCCTGGGCGGCTATTCCACTGCCTGGCTTGGATGCCCGGGAGAGGGCTCCAGACTCTCTTCTGGGGGCTCTTCGATTTTTCTCTGGATAGAGACAACCTCAGTGAGACTTTCCAATTCAGGAGAAAAGTTATTTGCTCACATGATGCTTTCGACGTTGCGATAAGACTCGGGGTGGAGGTCAGGGGAATGAACGCCAACTTCCCCAACCTCTTGTCTCCTCTGGGCTGGGGAACGAGTGTGCACACGCGTGCGTGTGTGTGCGCGTGTGTGTATGTGAGAGAGAGAGATAAACTTGAACTATCTTAAAATGAAATGACTCATCCGTTCCTGAGGTGAACTTGTAAGATGCAGTCCTGCATCCTGGTCTTCAATGCCACTGGGCAACCGTTCCCAACCTTGGCTGAGGGGAGTGTCCTCGGTCATTCATTGTTAATAACAACAATAAATGTTTGTTAATATTAATAAAATCATAGTTAATGTGGATGAGTTACTGATTTCATAAGTGAGATGAGCGTTTCCTGTAACAACAGCATCTGCACCTACTTGGTTGTGAGAGGTTTTTGAAAAGGTGCTTTAGCTCACACCAATGCACGTCTTCGATACATGACATGTGAGGTTCACGGCCACCTGCGAACACTGGGTTTGATCATTATCGGTGAATACCTACCAACTATTAAATGTTTCCTAAAACTTCCAAATCACGGAGACATTTCTTATTATAAATATCTGCATCCTAGGGTATTTTATGCAACGGCAGCTTTTGTACAAGGCTAAAACTATATAAAATGTATCAAGTGTATTTTGTACCTGTCATAGAGACAAGATAAATGGATAGTAACGATTTTGTGGTGAGCACTGTTCTATTTTCTTAGGATTCACAGAATGTACTACATGATAAGTGCCCAATATCTGTTTATATAAATTATTATTATTTCTTCAAGTCCCGGTGGATGCTTTAGTTTTTTAAAATAATTTTTATGTTTTATTTATTCTTTTATATCCTTATCCAAGGACATGCTTATTGATTTTTGTTTTTTGAGAGAGGGTGAAGGAGGGAGAGAGGGAGAAAAACATGGATCGGTTGTCTCTTACGTGTGCACTGACTGGGGACTGAACCCACCACGTAGGCATGTGCCCTGACCGGGAATTGAACCCACAACCTTTGGGTTTGTGGACTGATGCACCAACCAACTGAACCACATCAGCCAGGACCCTGGTGGATATTTTCAATTAGTTACACATATACACTCACAAAATGTGAGTAAACTAAGCTTTTTATTTGTTCCTTGAAGAGAGGTGACAGTTGAGAAAATTACTGCGGTGTTTTTGGAGTGGAGTTTCCTTCCCAGTCCAGTGCATCTGCACTCAAGTCATCCACTTTGGAAACCAGTGTCTTTATTCACAGTGTTATCCCTGCGGTGGCTGCCTTTCGGGAAAGCACTCTCTAGAATGACACCTGTTAGTTAGAAGGGGCACTTTGTCTTCTCCCATGTTTTATAACTCGCAATATTTAAATCACTTGTTTGAGTTAGTGGGCTGAGGGCCAGACCTTGGAAAAGTAGTCCTGAGTCTAGAGTTCAAGGCTGAGCCTCACTGTGCTCAGGGGTCCAAGCTGTTCTGAAAACGTGGATGAACAGGTTCGGTGAACTCAAACGGGCCGCACAAATGCCAGCCGAGCTGTGAGTGGGGTTCCCCGGTGGAACCAGAGAAGCACAGATGTGCAGACAACACCTGGGCCCAGGCTGTAGAAGTCCAGGAAGGGCATAGGGATGTCACTCCGACCTCTGCTGCAGCCCGGAGAGGCAGACCGTTGAGTGGGCGGCACACCCAGGCATGGGCCGTGGCTGCATAGGACTTCTGGCTGACTGAAACGTGGCCGTCGTGACATATGTGGCCTTAATCGGCTGTACTTGGACTTGGTCACATTTGAAAATTCAAGTTTTATTTCTGATCCAAGCTGGGATGCTAACTCTGAAGAGGCCCCTGCCCTGCCCAGCGAGTCCCCGGTCCCTGTGCCGCAGCTGCAGGGACAGAGTTCCAGATGGAGGCCACAGGCCTGGGCTTGAGTCCCCATCTCATCCTCCCTTTGATGTGATTTTCCTTCGCCAGCTACTGTACAAAGTGAGAAGTCATAATCAAATGACTTCCCAGGGTTGGCTGAACATCCCCCTCAGCCAGAGACACAACTGAAGACACAGTGGCAACACACAGGAAGGTCGCATTAATCCCGAGTTGAGTGGAAATGACATGGTTTTCTATTTGGAATTGTGAGTACCCTTGTTTTCTCCTTGCACGTGCATGAATCCACAGTGAAAAATCACCACCAAGAGGACCCTATCTTCCCCTTCTCCCTACCCAGTGTCTAATTCTATCTCCCCCCTCCCCATCTTGCGCTTTTAACTGCGAAATCACTTTTACTTAAATTGAAAGAGAGCCGGCATCTTCTAACTTGTAGATTTACAAAGCAAACCCACACACGGATACGAAAGGTTTACAAATGGAAAACGTTTAGCATTTCCTTGCCTGGGCTGGGACTGGGTTAGCAGGAACTCTACTCAAACCCAAGGGTCTGTCTCCCATACAGTGGAGTGACACATGGAAAGTGAAGGACTGGGTTCTGTTACAATGCCTTCCCACCACTGCGAGGTTCGTCTTCACCGTCTCCGTATCTGGAAATGTCCCAGGGGGCAGAGGGGCAGGGAGATGCTTGGCCTCCACAGCGAGACCTTACCCGGGAGAGGGAGGGTGTGTGTGTGTGTGTGTGTGTGTGTGTGTGTGTGTCGGGGGAGGTCGGATGGATCCTGAAAAGCTATCAATGTTTTCTTTCACATGTCTGGCTCCCCAGATGAATCATGGGGGTGGGGAGAGAGGGAGAGAGGGAGAGAGAGAGAGAGAGAGACAAGAAAGAGAGAACTGAAACCTGTTTTAAATGTGTAACAGACCAGAAAGAAAAGAGTAATCATTCCATTACCCAAAATATGGATTGGAAACATGGTATGAAAAAACCAAAATCATGTCGGGCAGAAACACCCCCGCCCGACAAGACATTGGCGGCACGAACCCTGGTATTTATTGCTCGTTTTAACTGCCCTGCCTAGCAAGCACTTTCAGCAAAAATGTAATTCATATGCCTAATATTTCGCCCCAATTCTCCTTGCATATTTTACAGTGTTTGAGACTGTTTGTGTGTTTGCTATATATCAGTTGACACCTCTGTAAAATTTTTATATTGAATGCCTTTGGCAACTAGAGCTAAATAATAGCGTTGCCATTTGTAATTTTTGTAGCTCTGGTTTTCCGCTTGCTTATGAGCTTTGCTCCGTGTGCTACAAGGAGGGGGATTTAGAGAGCTGGGTGGATACTCCTTCCCACGTGGCCTTCCCCAGCGGTGTGAGTCTCAGTAACTATTCCTCCTTGACCTTCCTGCTCTTCTTTTCCATTGACCAACTGAAAAAATGTCATTTTTTAAAAGATGTCGTTGCCCACAACAGAATTCTTCTCCTGGATGCTGTTGGTAACTTACACGTACTTTGGGGACTTTTAGACATGCGTGTTTTCCCTCCATGTTGTTCCGGGTCTTTATTTACTTTTCTTTAAGATACTTCCTGACTTTCTAAAAAGGATTTGAGGCTGTTTGTAGCCAAGAAAATTCAATGATGAAGTAGATGGAAGTACATAGAACAAAAGATCCAAAGCCGCCCGGGAATGGATACTCTATTTCTCAAATAGAGATAAATATATTCCTAGACGTCAGTTAGAATATAAGCTCCCTGAGAGAGGGGACTTCAGTCACTGTTGAGTCCCCAGAAAGGAGCTTAGCATGAGTTTTGGCAACATGGGCTGCTCTGAAGAGAGGAGTTTTATAAACCTCAGTCGTCGCCTAAAGCTTTGGCAGGAATGACCTCTTTTCCCTTCCCAGACATTGCTTAGGATTTCCCGGTCAACTGTCCTGTACAAGGTGTGTATTATTTCTTGCTGCTCAGTCCTTAAAATAGTGATGAGCCAGAGGGGAAAAGTGGCCAACAAGAGAGACGAAATAACTAAGAATACACTGCACACCGCTTTCTATCAGCAGGACCCAGGAAGATCTTGTGGAGTTCCATGTACCTGTAGTTATTATCTCAAAAAGTGTCCAGTGGCCCAGGAGGAAAACCCGCGATCTGGCCAATAGCATCGTATTAACCGACAAAACACCTACTCAGACCTCTGCGTTCAGATGGCCACCTCCTGCTGGCTCACGTGAGCAAGGCCGAGAGAAGGGGGCTGTCTCATATTACGCATCCTAATGTAATCATTTCAGCATTCAGACTCCAGATTAGGAATTTGACATTTTAAAAATTCCACTGAAATTGGACTACAAAACATAATAGGTTTAGGCACCTGCTCTAATAAGATTGCATAAAAATATCCCAACAGCCTCACCATAAACATATTTTACAATATCAGAGTCAAATTTTATTACATCATTATGAGAATGCATCGCCAGACCACGCGATTGGCTGCTGAGGCAGAGCCGGATGCTGATGCTATGCCATCACACGTCCCTAATAAAAGGTTTATTGTATCCCCACGCACGTTAAAAACAACACTAACTGCATTAATACATTGTAATTTACTTTTGTGCTATAGAACGCATAACCAACCTGGTGCTAATGAGATCATATTTTCCATTATCCTAAAGCAACCTGTTAGTATATCCAGGCCTCTGAGATTTCCGCTAAAAATACGCAGCGCTCCCTTCTTGCACAACAGTGCGCAGTAGTCTAGAGTGTTTTTATTTCCTACCCGACTCACAGACATCACATCAGGTTCTACACATCTGTGTTTGTTTGAATGATGCTGTTATAAAATATATTATTTGATTTTCATGGTGTTATTCTTCCCTTCAAAAGGGAATGTACAAGATTCTTTTGTTGTAAGTGTCTCTGACTTTGATGGCTTTTTCATGTTCCACTAAACATAGGTGTATTTGCAGCTAAAATACAGATTCAAACACTCATTGCCTTCACTTTTCCCTTTGGCTGTCATCGGAGCGGTTACAAGTTTTTTTTCAGTGCAGCGTTTCAATTTGGCTGGTATGAAGCACCAGAAAGAAATCAATTTCTTATAAGACATGGATGATTGTTTTTGTAACGTCTTCTGGTGTTGTTTCAATGAAGCTATTAGATGATTAAGCTTTTTTACTCTTAAAATTAAATCACTAACAAGAGACATAGTGCCTTCATTCTATTTAGCTCCGTGGAAAGTGACTGATTGCCCAGCGCCCCACCAGCACAAACATTCTCCCACCTATCGAGGCTCCGGGGTGTGTGTTTGGAGCAGTCATGACGGCGAGGTGGCTGCAAGGGGCAAAATGTAGATTACACTCAGGGGGAGAGATTGCAGAAATCCGAGAAGAAAAGGAGGAGGCCCCAGGACTCTGCTTATCCAGAGATAGGACGCTTGTCCACGGTAAACTTCAAACTGTCGTTATCTCGAGCCATTTTGTGTCTGGGTGGGTGTCCCTCCTGCCCTCTGGCTGCGAGGGCTGCGCCCCAAGCTCGGTGGTTTACAGGATAAGATAGCGGAGGACACCTCTGGATGTGTGAGCTCAAGGCTCCTCTCCTTGGACTCTCCTGGCGCTTGCACACGTGGCCTTTCCGCCATCGGTGCCGGTACTGCCCGCCTTTCCAACGATAGGTGCTCTAAGAGTGTGACTACATGGCACACGCACATACACGTTTGCACACTTGACCTGCTTAGAGGCTTATAATGATGTGCAATAGCCGGTTTCTTACATTTGACTTTCCAACGAGATGTGGGGCCTGCCAAAGCCTATCTGATGGATTTGTTATAAAATTGTTCCTGATTTAAGATGAGTTAATTTGTCTGATGCAATCTTGATATGTACAGAAATTGAGACTTTTACATGTAAACTATGCTGTGGCTAGTGAATTTAAGACACTTCAGCTTAATTTACATAGCCTCAGAACAGTCATATCTCTCCCCAAAGACTGACTTTTTAAGGTTGATCATAGTCTTTTTGGGTAGTTCTATGTTCTTACATTATTTTTTTTTCTGGGAGTACCTAGGGCCACATTTCAGACCCAGGGAAAATTCCCTATGCGATTTTCCTACTATGTACAGAATAGACACCATTATAAATCATATGCAAATATAATAAGGAAGAAAATAATAATGATAATAATTAGCAGCACTTTTGGAGTGTCAGGTACCATTTGGAGAGGTTTGCATCCATCAATCTGTTGATCTAAACACAGCCCTCTGGTACAGCAAGTAACAACCCTCATTTCATAAATGGTGAAACAGAGGCACAGAGAGGTTAGGGAAATGATCTGCCTGATGTTGCAGAGCCGGGAAGCTGAGATTAGCCTTGAACACTCAGCCACACGAGCCTTGATATTAACTTTTACATAACATCCAGATAAAGGGCTCCCTTGTGGGCTGACTGTGGCATCAGAGGATGAATTTTTGTTTTCAGGAAGTATGGGATCTCGCATGTGCAGCAGTTACTTTGACTCTGTGAGTCCCTCGAGTTTCCCCATAATGATGTGGCCTTGTATGGAGGCTGGAAGACTGTGAAATGAGTGTAGGCTGATGGTCCACCAGGCAGAAAAAGACATTTCTGTGAGGGTGAATAATGGTCTATTTAGACCATTCATGTATCCCTCCCTCCATCCATCCATCCATCCATCCATCCATCCATCCTTCCAGCATTTCTTGAACCATGTACCTCTCCTAGTCCTACGTGTCACCTCCTAGTGACAAAGACACTAGACAATTTTGTGATTCCAGCTCCCCATCTTCTTTCTATTTCAATTTAAATAAACACATGAGATTCTGAATCACAACTTAACCAACGATGTTTCTTAGACTCAGAGCAAGCTTGGTTTTTCACCTGGATTATATATTTTTCAAAAGAATATATTAATAGCTTCCTTACTGAATTTTTTTTTTTAGAATAAAGTGAGATAATGTGTATACAATCCAAGAACATAGTCTTGGGTGTTATGTCAATATTTTCCATAAAAAATAAAAACTCAAGTTGAAATAAAATCATAAAATAATTAGGAGAATACATAGAATAATATATTCTATTTCTGAGTATAAATGCAAAGTGAGAAAGTATAAAAATAGACATTTAACCACATTAACATTAAAATTTGTGTATGATATACATATAATTAAAATGCAATTAAATAAAAAAATTGTAATCTACAGTAAGTGCTTAAAAGTCAAGTAGCTCAGTGAACAAAAGACAGACAGAAGGACATACATTAAGCACAGAAAATTTATGCAATTACTCAACAGAAACACCAAAAATTTCAACTGGCACTGATGATCAAAGATATCAAAATTAATTTTAGTTGGAAAAGAAAAATGAAATATCAGAGAGACCTTTTTAATGTATTTACTTGGCAATTATTTACTGGCCAAGGCAAAACAAATTACTTCTCATGTTCTTCTTAGGGTGTAAATTTGTATTTTTTTCAGAAGACCATTTGGGTCTATTTACAGAAAGCCTCAAAAATGTGCCTATGATTTCACTCTATGATTTTTAGGACAATTCTAAGAAAAACACAGAGGAACTCAATGGTTTGCGTGCAAGGGCTACACTGAAGTATTATTCAAAATGGCAAAAAATAAGGATGAATTAAATATGTAACAATGTTGAATCATTAAGTTATATTAATTGTGGTGAAACTGTAAGAAAGGACAATAGATGGCTATTAAAGGATATTAGCTGAAATGGAAATGTTCAGAATTACAATGTTAAATTTGAAATATGCTAGGGAATGAAAGCTATAGAGTAACGTCCTAACTCTGTAATATGTGTGTGCAGATGGTGTGTATATGCACATGCGTGTTATGTGACACGTTCTTACACGTGCTAGTTATTATGTCATTGTACTAAATAGTTTCTGCACTTCTTTTTCATCGAATCTTCACTTCAACTGAGAATTGACTGCTTTGTTACTCATGAAGAAGCAGAGGACAAAGAGGGCATGTAACGTATTCTACGTAACGGTCTGAGTGTTTGTGTTCCCCCAGAATGTCTGTGTGGAAACCCTAACTTGCAAAGGGGATTGTGTTAGGATGTGGGGCCCTTGGGGGCGACGAGGCCATGAGGGTGGAGCCCTCGGAAGGGGACGAATGCCCCTAGGGAGGAGACCCCACAGAGCTTCCTGGCCCCGGTTGCCATGGGAGGCAACCATTGTCAACCACTCCGACAAAGGTCTTCACGGGACCACACCGACCGTGGACTCCCAGCCTCCAGAACTGCGAGCAGCACGTTTTTGCTGTTTACAAGCACCCAGTCTTTGGTATTTTGTGATTGTTGCCTGAATGGTCCAAGTCACTCAAATCCTACCCATGAATGGTGACACCAGGATTCTAACATTTACACGTTTGACATAAAACATATGCTACCAACCAGCGTGGCTCAAATACATGCTCCAGGAAGCTGAATGTTAGAAAAAAAGATCTCAGCTCCCCGAGAACTGTGGACATGTGGGCTCTTTAATATTCCCCGTGACGTCACTGCACGATTCTTGCTTGTCTACCTACCCATCACAGATCACATCACAGAAAGTGATAATACCATTCCCGTTAAGAAAGACAGATTCATGTTCAAGTCTTAACTCTCTCACTTTATAATTCCATAGTCTTGGGTGAGTTTCTTATTTCCCCAAACTGCTGCAGAGATTACGTGGCGTATGCCTGCGAGGCATCAAGCTTTATAAAAGTCTCACACGTAGTAAGTGCTCAACGAATGGTAGGGAGTACGTCTGTATGTTTTCTCGGCAAACTTTCGTTAATGAACGCGTTACTCTTATACTCAGAAAAAGTGCAATAAATACTATTGTCCAAAATGAAGTAAGCCAATGAGCTGATGTAAGCCTCCAAAAGTGAAAAAAGAAAGAGGGGGAAAGAAGCAAAGCCACCTTTGTCTGCATTCTCTGCATCCTGACTGCGCTGCTACCCACAGGTGGGTATGGGAGCCCGGAGGGAAACCAATTATGTGCAAATCCTTTGACTTAATGAAAAATAAAATTAAGCAGACTAATACCCAGCAGGTACTTAAACATCACCTAATATTATAAAAGCCAGTGTTTCTTAAAGAGGAAAAACATCTCTGGGGAAACTGGAGAAGGAAGAAGCCCCTGACCCAGGGGGAGGGAAAGCATTGCGTGTGAAGGACGATTTTTCCCAGCGTGCCTGAAAGTCACCAAGAAGTCCCCCTGCGACCCCCTCCTTTGTCTGCTGGAGGGCAAAGGGGTTCGCTTAGCCCTCCAAGCCAGTGCATTCATTCTGTGACTGAGGGGGCTTCATTCCAGGTTCTGGTGTGTTCTGAGGAAGTGGGTGTGTGAGAATCAGTATGTATTGAAAAGCCTTATTTATCTTTAATGCGCATTGTCCTTCATGCTTTATCGGCGTTAACTCATCTACTGTTGGCAGTAGCCCGGGGAAGACGTTATTATTTTTCCCATTTTACAGATCCTCAGAGGTTATTCGGCTGAACCAGAGTCCAAGGCTTTTCTACTCAAAAAATGCAGGGGCCAGAAAATGCGTGAGGTTTCCAGAACAATTCTTCGAAGGCCAGGCAAACTCAGAGCTGCCTCTTCCTACACTGACTTGCTTCTTTCTGTGACCAAAGTGCTTTACTAATTTGAAGATAAAATCACGCATTAAACTCACCATGGCATTTTTTGTAGCCACAGGAGCCAAAGGGTCGGGGGCGGGGGTCACAGGATAGATGGGGAAGAGCTGAAGACGGGAAGGGTGTGTCTGAAGGTGTCTGCTGGGGGGGCACCGCTGGAGTCTGGGGTGGGGGGCACATTACAGAAGACAAACTTCACCCTTCTCACCACACCCCCAGCTCTAGGTTCCCACTAGCTTAGAATCTGCCCTGGGGGACTGTGACACCCCAGCTACCTCTCTTAACTGACATCAAAGCAGACACCTGAAACCCTTCCTCTGGGGGCTCTGGGGGCTCACTGGGTCTGTCATTAGTAATGGCTTCTTGCTCATCCTGTCTCACAGGCGACGTTTACAGACTGTCCCCTTTCAGGGCCCGAGAGGACATTCTCAAACAGAAATCACGCACTGATTATTCTGAAATGGCCGGCAAGGTAATCTGATCCCCTGTCTTTCGGGAATGTTTTCGAGAAGAGGAAACAGAGCAAAGGGGTTTGTCACGTTGTGCTTGCTGGTCGCTGGGCTGAATGTTTTCTCCAGCTCCCTCGCTCTCTTTCTTCCTCACTGAGTCTCTGGGCCACTCCTTGCTCCTCGTTTCCCTCTCTGGGGCCGTCTCTCTTCTCGTCTGTCTCTGACTTCTGTGGTCCCTCCCCGGCTGCGCCCACGTGAGGACCTAGGGAGGGCTGGCTCTTGTCCTTCCTGCTGAAGCAAAAGCATTTCACGCCCAGACCAGTGGCTAGCGATTTTGGAACTCTTCACTACCCGAGTCACACTGCTTTCAAAGGTTCCTGCCGCTTTCCGTGTCAGAGGTAGTTATTAACTCTCTTTCTCCCCTTAAAGAGCCAGCCGGTGGGAGTGAACGCGGCCTATCAGCGCCAACTGGAGAGCTGATGAAATCAGCCAGATCTGTTATCTCCCAAAGCTTGAAAGGTCCTCGACTGGGAGATTAGAACAAGGTTACAGTGACAATTTGTTTACAGGCAGGGAGAGATTAAGATCTCGTTGAAAAGGAATAAAAATAACAGCGTCTTGAGCTGTCACAGCGTGAGTCCTATTGTAATCAACACTGGTCTGATTTCAGGGATAATTTAAGACCAATTTATTATCTTAATTAAAAAAAAAGGAAGGGAGAATTCAGGGTTTCAGATGCCAGCGAGGTTGGTGGCTGTGGAGGCCTCTGGAGGTTCCGCACGCAAAATTCCAGGCCATCTCCTGGTGGGTAGAAATTAAAGCCAAATTTTCCTTTTCCTTTAGTTTGTGTTTTTAAGTGGAAGCATCAATAGCAGATTAGAAGGCAAACCAGTCACTCCTTCACACTGACCTTTCCAAAAGGCAAATGGGGAAAAGGGTAAAGAAAGTCATTTTGTTTACAGTCTTTGGTATTTAAAAGCCTTGTAACTTTTTTTTTTTTTTTTTTTTGCTTTCTGTCTTAATGAAACTGGCTCAAAAAAAAAAAATCTTACTTTGGGCAGGCCTATTTTTCTAACTCCCTTCGTAACTAATTCTTTCGCTTCCGAAGGCGGAGAGAGCAGGCACGCCCTCACCGCCCAGGGGAGGAAGAGTGGGAAGCTCAGAACGGTGTGATTTGTAACCGCACCACCCACCGGCCAGCCCCTTTCAAAGTTCCCAGGAAAAGTGTAAAGCTCCCTTCTGGCTTTCCTCTACAAAAGCGACCACGTCGAGCGCCCAACACAGGGAATAAATCGGGCCACAAAGAGCCCTTTGAGAGCGCTCAGGAAATGCCCCACTGGGAAGCCAGGTGGACGGCGATCGTTCCCTCTCCATTACAAATGAGTTCAGGGACAGGGCCCCCCCACCGCCGGGGAGGGGGCGCTCCTAGCTCCCCCAAAGCCCAGAGCACAGAGCGGCACCCAACCGGCCCACTCATTTGAAAACCAAACAGGTTTCCTTCTGCCCCCCCCCGCCTGTTTACAAACACGTTTACAAGTGCTTGATAGGTGACCTTATTTACTTAGTAACCTGTGGATTCATTTATCTTGAAATTAGTAGGTAATGAAGTGGAAAACCTCAACAGCCCTCCCACTAATTAACATGATAATAAGATTGTTTTGCTACAGAGGTACAATTAGCATGTATGAGAGAAAGGGGGGTAGAGATCAATACAGTGTCTGAGGGGTACTGCTCCTAGATCTCCAGGCGAGAACAAAGACAAACAACCACAGGTTTTAAGATTCATCCATTTAAACATCTCCAACTCTGAGACTCGAGCCTCCTGGGATGATTGGAGGCCTCCTGGAGAAAGAGGTGTGGGCAGGATTGAAAGGAATTCATTATGAAGCCCACTTCTTGGTTCAGTCCAAGGGCTTTGAAAAGAAAAGGGGGAAATTGGGGGAAGTTTCAGGCCCTGATCTTAAACAGACTTTGATGGGGGTTGGTGGAGGTAGGGGGTGTGGGGTGTAAAGAATTCGAGCAGGTAATTACACCCATAAAAATGGTTCCATGCCCTCCTTTTTTTCTACCCCCCAACCTCCCCCCGAAAATCAAATGGCTCAGATATAAAACTTATAAGACAGATTCTTCTCGAACATCTAGTGTCAACATACATTTTCATGAGGTGCTTTAACACGCAGGGTGCACCGCTCAAATATTTATTTATTCCACAGACTGAGGTGTGGAGAATAAATAAATAGGACTTTAAAAATTGCCTCAATATGTATTTACCCAGTAGACTCATTTCTTGGGTAAATTACATGGATTTGGTAACCTTCCATGACATTTTTCCCTTGATTTTAAACATACACAAACAAAGAATTTAAATGTCCGAAGTGTCTAAATAACCTAATTGAACTTGTGACACAAGCCAGGAAGAGCCAGGAGACCTGAGGGTGGAGGGACACCGCCAGGGGGGTTGATGGCTAACACAAGAGCGGTCAGAACCTCAGCAGAGCACCCCCAGGCCTTCGGACGAGACGCCGCCTACTACGCGATGTTCTTGGTGTGCATGAAAATGGTATTTGTTACTTTTCTTTTTGCTTTCTTTTGTATCTATTTTATTTTATTTTTATAGAATCTATTGGGGTGGCTCTAGTTAATACAATTGTATAGGTTTTGGGGGTACAGTCATGTAACACACCATCTGTATATTGTATTGTGCGTTCACCACTCCAAGTCAAGCCTCCTTCCACTTTCCCATCGTCAACACTCACTTGTCCTCCCCCAGAAGTGGACTTTCCTGTGAAACCCCACAATCTACGGCCTCAAAGTAGTTCTTGCATCTGCCAACCATCTGGTCTTGCATTTAATTTTGACAACAATCATTTTAAAATCTCTTCATTGCCCATTTTCTTTAAAACTGGACTGAGTGTATCAAAAAAAAAGTTTCTATCATGGACAAAGAGACACTTGCAACCACATTTTTAATTGGGAGACCTAGCTCAGCGCTTACCAATCAAAAAAAAAAAAAAAAGAATAGTTGTCAGTAGATTAAAATAAAGCCGACCAAGTTAATACCGTTTTATTTCAGAAATAATTTTAAGTGATGGAAATCATTGTTCTGCTTATGCCATCAAGCAAGACCTTTGGAGGTAAAAGAGTCTCCTGTTTCTCTCCTTCCTTCCTTCCTTCCTTCCTTCCTTCCTTCCTTCCTTCCTTCCTTCCTTCCT